>QEPC01015155.1:264633-284519 GCA_003113815.1 Sphenodon punctatus | reverse complement strand
GAAGGGGGAGAGCAGCAAGGCAGGGAACTTTTTTTAAAGCTCAAATTGCCCACGCATCCTGGCTCCCGAGGAGCAGGACATGCGGGCAATTTAAAACAAGCCAAGTCCCTTCCCCCCCAACCTCTGCCTGCAGTCCAGGCCATCGGGAACCGCTGGATCAGCAGCCAGGTAAGTGATCCCTCCCCCCACCCCCAAGGGTCCCCCCTTGGAACTCCTTGCCACCCACCATTGCCCTGGCTCCGCCCACCGTTGCCCTGGCTCTGCCCACTGTAGCCCGCCGGTCTGCTGGCGGCAAAGCCACCGGCGGGCCAGCTGGCTTTACTGCCCCTCCAACCTCAAAACCCACCAGCCACCCCTGGATATAGCTAGGTGTCATCAGCATATTGACGACATCTCACTCCATACTCCCTAACAACCTCTCCCATAGGCTGCATATACACACTGAACAAGAGAGGGGATAAGATGGAACGCTGCGGTACTCCACACGAGAGGTCCCCGGGGGTGGGAGATGAAAACACCCCCAGTACCACACGCTGGGTTCTCCCGGCCAGGAAAGAGTGGAACCATTCAAGAACAGTTCCGCCAATCCCTGCCCTGTTAGAGACAGAGGGGCCAGACTCTCAGAAAAGGGATAGCAAAGACCAAAAAAAAGACACACGGTTCCCCAAAGCCCTCACCCCAATGGAGGAACAGGAAGGACAGGGCCCAATGGAATGGTAAATTGTTCCATGGTGGCTAAGCTAGGATGCTCATAATTGGGAACTATTGCTTGACACAGTAGGAGTTGCAACTTCCTACAAGGCTGTCCAAGAGAGTAAGTCAGAGAGTCCAGAGAAGGAAAAAGATTTCTAGAGTGTTACCCAAGAAAGACTCAGGGAGCTGAACTATTAATCCAAGCAGGGGGAGGATTCTAGATAGCATGCAGGTGAATGTGAACTAGCAGCGAAGCTATCACAGCCACCCTACATAGTCAAGGTAGTGAACAGGGCAGGACGGCTATGGAGATACTAAGAGGATTCAAGTAATCAAGGTCCCAAACCAGAAAGGAGACTCAGTAGGAGGGAGAAAACCAGAAGGCAGTGTGACAGCAGGGATGACAACAAGGAGATAAAGTTGTTCAGGGTAAAGGAGGAGGGAAACCAGGCAGAGAGAGGAAACCAAGCAACACTAGTTAAGAACTTGAAGGAAGAAAGTCAAGCAACAAGGGAGTCGAAAATACCTAGATGGAGAACTCTCAAGGGAGCAGGGAATGAGGATTAAACTACAAGGAATCAAACATATATAGCAGGAGAGCTCTTGTAAAAGAGTAAGGTCAAGCAACAAGGCACCACACACACCAAAACCAAGGACTCTGAAGGGAACAAAGGCAGGCAGTAGGGATACAGCAATCAGAGGGCTTCAGGGATCAAGGTCAAGCAATAAAGAGACAATCAAGCAACAAGGCACCACACACACCATAGCCAGGGACTCTGAAGGGAATACGGGCAACACCAGGGAAACCACCAGAGTCAGCAAAAAAAGATAAACCTGGAGTAGAACTATCCACCCAGACAGCAGCACATACCACCAGCTCCACCAGGTTCCTGCTGCCCCCAGCATGCCTTAAATGCAGGATGGGGACCAATCAGGGAGCTGGTGGGCATGGGCTGTAATGAAGCGAGGCAAAACAAGACCCCTGAAGCCTATTCTGCACTGCATCCAGCCCAGGCCCTGGCACCCAAGAAAGGCCACTCCAGCCATGTCCAGGGCTGGGGGGTTTGAGGCCTGGCCCTGCCAGTTCTCTAATTTAATAAAGTGTTATACAATTAATACAGTTTTTATAAAGTTCTTAAAGTTTTCATAATCAATGCTTTCCATGCTTCTTTGGGGAAAGGAGGGAAGTTTGGGGGAGTGAGGTGGCGAGGGGGGCTCTATGGCATAGTGATAAACCATTCTCAGGACTTGGGGTGGGAAGGGACAGGGAGAGGGGGGCCTTGGATGGTGGTATGCCATATCAACAAGTCACTTTGGGGGCTAGGAGTGGGAAGGGAAGGGGAGGCGGTGGTGCACTACAAATGGGGTGGGGAGTCTACTCGTCATGCACTTGCACTTGAGAGGGGTGGCATAGTAGCCAACTGCATGCCTGTGCCTCTGCGCTTCCTATTGGCATTCCCAGTCCCAGCTAGCCTGCAAAGTGATGCAGATAGGGAAAAATAATCCAAACTATATATACAATGCTGGGTTCTAAATCAGGAGTTACCACTCAGGAAAAGGATCTTGGCGTCATTGTGGAAAATACATTGAAATCCTCTGCTCAATGTGTGGCGGCAGGCAAAAAAGCAAACAGAATGGTAGGAATGATTCGTAAAGGGGTAGAGAATAAAACTGAAAATATCGTAATGCCACTATATAAATCTATGGTGTGACCTTGAGTACTGTAAGAGTACAGAGACGGGCAACAAAAATGATAAAGGGTCAGGAACAGCTCCCCTATGAAGAGAGACTTGATAGGTTGAGGCTCTTCAGTTTGGAGAAGAGATGTTTGAGAGGGGATATGATAGAAGTTTATCAAATCATGAGTGGTGCGGAACAAGCAAATAGGGAGTTGTTACCCTCTCAGTAGTATTAGAACTAGAGGACACGCCATGAAACTAACAGGTAGCATGTTTAAAACAAATAAAATAAAGTATTTTTCCACTCAACACACAATTAAGTTGTGGAATTTGTTGCCCGAGAAAGTGGTCAAGGCCAATAGTACAGCTGGGTCTAAAAAAGGACTGTATACGTTTCTGGAGGATAGGTCCATTAGCAGCTATTAACTGGGTAGGTTTGGGGAACATAACCTCTTATTGTTGGGAGCTGGGAGTGAACAACAGGGAATGGATCGCCCCCATAGTGACCTGCTGGGAACTTCTTCCATGCGACCGAGATTGGCCACTGTCAGAGTCAGGATGTTGGGCTTGATGGACCATTGGTCTGACGCAGTACGGCACTACTTATGTTCTTATGTTTTTACGGTCAGGCTAAACTGTGAATGCCAATAAGGAACAGACAGGGAAAGAATGCTAGGCGGGAAATAGCAGGGGGGTGGGGGTGGCAAGGAGGGAAAGTATGACTTCTCGGTCCTGGGGGAAGCTGGATGGGCCAGACAAAAAACACAGTAATACACAGGAAATATTTTTAAAGGCTTTATTGATAACACAAAAATATAATTTGAAACAGTTGACTGATGCTCATTAAACTGTCACCGATGGTGGGTGTTATGGCTAGCATTTATTTATTTCCCAAATTTTATGCCGCCCTTCCCACAACGCTCTGGGTGGATTTCAATCCATAAATTTTTTTTAAAATATTAAAATTCATACAATATAAACACACTCCCCTCAAACTCCCATCCTCCCCCACAGCCCTACCTAGAAACCCAACCAACCCTATTTATCCCTGCCTGCCAAATGCAAATGCATTGTGGCTGATGTGCCAGTACAAGGCATCCTGAATCTCTCCAGCTATTATTTTTAAAAAATATTTAAATGTATATGCTTCACTCGGTTCAGCTGGTCCCAGAACATGGACACTGGATTTCTGGAGCTAACTGGCAGGGGGTTCTCCAGTACAGCTCCACTGGTCTCACAGATGATGTTGTTGGCAGGGGAGCAGTCTGTAGCAGGAAATTGATCCTAGCAGCTATTGATCTCCAGTGCTGCTTTAAAAGCCCCAAATCCCTCTCCACAGCGGAGTGGGTGGTGCTGAGCTGTCAGTTAAAATACCTTTATTCCAGGGTGCGGGCAACGCTGTATGCCTTCATGCATAGGTGACTTGTGGCTGTTGATACTGGGGGATACAATTTAAAGGTTATTATTAACCACATTCCAAGCTTCTTAAAAAATACAACCCCCCCCCCCACACATACAAAAAAACCAACCACCGACACACACTGTAGCAGGGAGTAGCCTGGTAGGGCTGCTGCCCCTTTAAGAGGACCAGAACTGCCAGCCTAGAGAATCAGTAAGCTGGGCAGTGCCAGAAAGTGGAAAATGACAGCTGGGTGTGTGCTTGCTGAGGCAGCACTGTGGATATAATGACAACCCAGCGGAGACAAAGGAAAGAGTGGGGTAGGACACTAGCCCTTTAAGGAGTTGCTGGAGGGCTGACCACACCCACTCTACTGTATATAAGAAGAGAGACACCAACAAGAGATTCAGTCTGTGCCTGAATGGAGAAAGAGAAGCATTTCTCTGCTGTAGCTCTGCATAACCTTGTCTGTGGTTCTGAAGGCTAAGAGGAATAAGCAAGGGCAATCCAACTGGCATGCTGAGCTACTCACACTCCTACTGTGAGTAGCTAGCCACAGGACTGGTACCTGGCTAAGCTGTGAATAGATAGGGATGGGGTTGCTGGAGGACTCTTTCCTGGTGACAGCATGAATACTGAGAGACTGTACATGAGGGATACGGTTTAGGGACGCAAGACTGTAAATGCTGTGATTAGTCTTGTATGAGCTGATCTCCCATAAAGACTGTGCCTCTTTGGCTTTATCCTGTGGGGACCAAACCTGGTGCACCGCCACCCTGTTATTATTGGGGTCATGGTTGTGGCCCTATAGTTAAAACGGCAGCAAGCTCTCACTGAACAGTGCCTATGCTGTTCAATGGGAGTCAGTAGAGCAAAAACGTCTGGGTGGTGACCATTCTAGCTTTCCTCCAGCAACACATGTGCTCTGTGATTACAAACAATGAAGGGGAGTCCAGGGGTGGGGTGGGGTAGGGCCTGAAGGTGAGGCGGTCCCCATCCCTCACCTGCCTCTGCCTGCTATTAGTGCTGCAGTAGCAGCGGGACACTGGGACACAGAGCAGACTTGGAGATAAAGCTGTTTGTTCACAAACAACTCCTCCCCATGTGAGTAATCAGAAGATTATTGCCTTGTAAAGAAGGTTCTTTGAGATGGCTCCTAACATTCTATCAACTGGGTTGGGCATGCTCATCCTATTCAAATAATAGATCATGTGATGGTCTCGAGCTCCTTTAGTATAAAAAGCACTCAGAATGACAGTTCCCTCAAACCCTTTCTAGGAATATAAGAAAATTCCATGCGGGGCCGGAAGGGTGGGTGTTGTGAGAATGTTTGGAGTATGACAACTGAAATTAAACTATATACATTCCTCATAATCACGTATAAGTATCGTTCAGTCACCATACCACACATATGCAGCTTAATTTCAGTTGTCATTTTTTAAATTAATGAATAAGAAAAGAAAAATGTATAGATCGGTCTGATATTTAATAAAGTTACCTTAACATACAATTTACTGTCATGTTAACATTTGAGTATAATTTCTAAAGCTGCCTTTAACAAACTTCTTAAACTGAAGGTTTTTTGTCTAGGTAATACACACACACTGCAACAACTGCACCACAGTGTTCTTATGATGTGTTGCTGGTGTTCTTAATCAGTTAGTAACTATTAACTATTAAACCATACATGAATACCCCCTTAATGTATGTTTCAGTAAAGGATCCAAAGTATCTGGTGTACATATGGCCAAAGAAGGGGGACTGATGGAAGATGTGGGCATCATGGTTCTTTCCGGACCACCTGCCCAGCACATCCACGAACTGGGCATGGTAGTTCACTATGGCCTAGAGAACCATGGAGAAAAACTCCTTGCAGTTCAGGTAGTCATCCTTGCTATGGGTTGGGCAGATGATGATGATATGGCTCCCATCAGTTGCCCCTACACAGGTCAGGAACCCTTCCTTCTGAAAGCCCTCCATTACCTCTGTGGGGTCAGCCAACTGCACCACCTGGTCCAGCAGTAATTCCACAATGGGTGAAAACAGACATGATGCTAACCACCCTTTAACCACCCTTTGTCAGGACCCGCACTACGGTGGCGGCGCGGCGGCGGGGATCCCGCGGCCTGTCAGCTGCTACGGTGGGGGGGGGGGCATTCCGGAAGCGTTGGGGAGGCCGCTGTGTGGGGCGGAGCTACCCTGCGCTCCCTGGACGCTCCTAGCCCCGCCCTACAGCAAGCAGAGAGTGACGTCAAGCGCAGCGGTGGATTGGGGCCCCGCCCTGAACTCACCTGCCTCAATTAGGATTAGTCCTACAAAGGGAACCGGTGGAGGCAGTAGCCCCCGCCAGTAATCATTCGTGAGAGGCTGGCCCCGGGGGTGATTGTGACCCATTCGTGTTATTGACCTGAGAGTATTTATTGGAGAGTGACTGGTCCCTGTGTGTTCCCTTCCTGGAGTGACTATTGTGGAGTGAGTGAGTGTGGTTGTGGCATTTGTGTTATTTCCCTTGTGCTTAGGTGACTCGTGATTTTGGGTGGTGGTTACCAGTTTCTTGCCCAGTTCCTCCCTGTCTATTCCCTGCAAGTCCTGCCCCTTGCGTGTAAGCCCTTTACCCTCCGCACTTCCCTGTTCCCCGAGTCCCATCCCTTTCCCCATTTCCTCCCCCTTGCTGGGATTCCCTTTCCCTCTTCCTTGCCCTACACCTTCCCATCTCACGGTGCCCTGGGCCTGAGGATTTCCCCGAGCGTGTGGTTCCCTTTTCCTGTTTTGTCCTTGTCTTTGGGGGCAACTGGTTTTCTCTCTAGCAGTCCCAATGATGAAAAAGGTTGCCCTCTGCTAAAGGGGGAAAGCCCACCCAATATCCTGAGGGACCTTATTTCCCCCAATAGATATTTCTGGAAGAGAGAGAGCCGCCTCTTGTACGTGTGTATTTCCCAGCTCTTTGTGTGCCTTTCCCTGGATTCCTCTTGTTTCCTTCCCTCCCCCCGGGGTTATGTCCCCAACTCCCAATCTATCCCTTAGCACTTCCCCCCTTTCACCCTTCCCCTGGCCCCTGACACCCTTGGCGGTTATTTATGCATGTTGCAGGGCTGTATTGGTGCCCTATGCAGCCCTGATACATGCATAAATGACCACCAAGGGTGGTTAAAGGGTGTTTAGTGTCATGTCTGTTTTCACCCAATGGCTGTGCAAACCTTCATCATGAGTATGGTGCCTACCATGGAGGTTCCAATGCCAAAGTTGGGCAACAGAGCAGCAGGATTGTGAGCTTCCAGGTGGCAATGGCAACATGCTTCCCCATCGGAATGGGCAACTGAGTCACCATGCTCTGTTTCTCCAGTCATAGCCTGAGGATCTCAACTATCTGCAGAACAAGGTGACATGGCATCCTGAAGTTTGTGCTCACTCAATATCCGGCCATAAGGACAGCATGTTCTCCCACCAGTCTGTGCTTTTCTTCTTCACCCAGACAAGTTTCAGGCAGCACAGCCCTGCACAGGGCAGGGATGACTGAAGCCACGTCTCCCAACAGGTACCTTTCCACACACATCACCTACCCTTGCACAACTTCATTCCTTCCCAATGTGATCCATTGTTGCTAGAGGTAGGTAAGTGCATGGTGCTGAAGCAGGAGCCACTTCTGCAGTGCAGCTATCCAGGTCACAGACTGAGCGAGAGCCTGTCTGTGCCTTGAAATCATAGTGCAGGTTCTCTCAGCAGCAGTAATAAAAACCTGGAATGTAGACTCCAGGAAGCTATCGTCGTCTTTGTATGCAGAAGAATAATCACAAAATTGATGTGTTTATCAGCAGAAGTTTCAATCTATTAAAATCCTGTCCCAAAATCCTAGTTAAGTTGCAGATAAGACTGATACTGCAAAAGGAGCAGAATACAACATGCAGAAATGACCCAGTAGTTACATGAAGAGACTCCAGATATAAAACACTAGTGTACCAGAAAGAAGTATAACTCTTTAGTTTCATCATTCACCCAGGCACTTGCCCACTTTACTGAGATACGTCGGTAGGGAAGCTCCTGGCGGACTCCTGGCGGCCAAACTCTCAAGTAGCTCTGAAAGTGGCTGTGGGGGATTATGCATCATCAGGCGGGTCCCGCAGCAATTTCTCTCATGAATGACAGGGCTCAAAATCCAGCCCTGTGATCCATGAGAGAAATTGTCATGGGGCCCACCTGATGTTTTCTTACCCCCATGGCCACATTCAGAGCTACTCAGGAGTTTGGCCACCGGGAGTTTCCCTGCAGCATCTCAGTAATGTGGGCAAATTTCTCTGTGAGTAGGTCCGCCTAACCACATGCTGCAAATCTACACACAGTCCACTGGACCCAATGGCACTACATGCATATAAGTGTTTTCAGGATGCGAAATGTTTAACTGCATGAAGTTAAACAGCCCGGGGTGGAATTCTTCACCATTTATTAAATTCAACAGGAGTTTTGTCATTTACTTTTAATAGTGGAGGATTGTGCCCTGTATGAGTGTTTGCAAGAGCAGAACAAAATGGCATTTTATTGTATGGAAGTGAGTGGAATCCTAACTCTGCTAAAGCTGACGGCAAAGCCCTTATTGGCTCCAAATGGAGCCCAAATTGCACCCTAGGAGTTTAGAGAGTGTACTTGATATTCTCTATTAGGAATACATATCAATTAATTGGATTAAGGTACATCTCCTCTCCCGAGATTCCCGTCCTGGGAATTTAAGGTGTGAATCAGCCCAAGTCCTCCTGCCACTCTGCAGGAAACATTACATGAATGTGAGAAGCCAGCTATCTCGACATTTGAATCGAACAGGAAAGCAACAATCTACGGATGCCAATGGCACCAGTGGAAGTCTACCATCCTGTTTGGATGTCTTCAGAGCTGCGATCAGGTGGCAAAGGGTAGCTAGGTTGGAAGGGGCTCTCTGTGCCGACGATGGAATAGGGCTCCTCCCACCCCCACTCTCCTCCAGTGGCAGGGGACGCAGCTTCACCAGGGAACATGGCCCTTCAGGGTCATGGACTCCGGTGCTGCTGCACTGCCTGCTCGTATTGTAGCTACGCCCCTGCAGGCTGCTACCAGCTGTGGTTCTCCACTTCTCCAGGCTGGAAAAGCCGCCTCCGCCTCTCTGCTTTTGGGGCAGTTACTGACCGATCCCCATCCTGCCCCCCTGCTGTTGCGTTCTGATGCAGCGGAATGCGCGTCCCGTGTCTTCACAGGATCGGGGCCACCAGCCTGGGCAGTGCCCCTCCCGGCTAGCCCTTTCATTTGCATATTTTTACCTTTGTCTCCCAAGAGCGGCCAATCAGCGAGCGCAGCTGCTGTTGGCCCGGCCCCCCTCCGAGGCTGGCTGGCTGGCGCAGGCGGCTCTGTATCAAATCGGGCTGTCGCTGCTACCGCCTCCTTTCCACCTGCTCTAGCTTCGCTGCTTACCCGGCTGGTGGAGAGGGGCGTGCTCGTGTGTGCCTCGCCCACCGGGTGCCTGGAGCCGCGTCCCACAGCTCTTGCCGGGGCCGAGATGGTTTGCGGAGGCTTCGCCTGTTCCAAGAACTTCCTGTGCGCCCTCAACCTGCTCTACACGGTGAGTGGGTACCCGCCATGCGCCCCTGCCAGGCGGCGCAGAGCCTCCCTCCGCTGCCTGGGGCTTTAGCTGTCCGTTTTCCCACGCTCCCCAAGTGTATCATTGATCAGATCATCCCTGGCTGCCGCCTCCCCTCAGGCCCGAGCGAGCGCCTGCCAAAACCTCCCCTTTCCATCGGGGGAAGCTGACCCCCTAAGGTGGCTTATTGCAGGCGGTGGGGATCATCTTCTGCCCTTCCTCCTTCTACCCCATTGATCTGAAGTAGCCCCCGCCTGCGCTGCACCTGCAGGCAAAGCACTTAGGGACAGGACCGCCAATTAAAAGGCCAGTGGTTGCTGGCGTCCCCGTGGCAGGTTTGCGTTACAGCTTTTTTTTGCAGGAGGAAATCCTCCTTGGATCGACCAGGATATGGGATTAGCTGGCCACACTTTAGGCTTGTACAGGAATAGTGCTGGGACCCGTCCTTGGGACGGATGGGGAAGGGGAATAAATGTATGCCCTTTTTCTGTGGATCAATAAGCTTTCAATGTACAATAGGCTCAGTACCTTGACAACCAGAATGATTAAAAAAACAAAAACACCCATCTTTGAGAAACATGCCCATATTTTGCAACTAGAGCTAGAAAATCCACTTCAGTCTCCTTGAAACTAGTTTATTTAGTAAATGCTGGCCAATGATCTTAAAGTCTGTGTTTTTAAAAAAAACACAACCAAAAGCATTTCCACAGAGACATCTTTTGTGGTCTTTCTCCTATGTCATTAAAAGAGAGAATGTGGGAAATGACTGCGTAAGGCCTGACCACTCTTATGCTAAGTGTGAAAAGAAAACTGCATCCAATTTATCAAGAAACTAAAGATCTCTTTTGCCAATTAAAGACTCTGGTTTACTCTTTTGTGCCAACACTTTCCTTTTTTGTTTTACTGCTGTTTCCACAGAATCTCTACATGCCCATTTTGCCAAAGTTCATTTGTTTAGTGCTTTGAGTTGCAGAACAAATATGAAAGCTACTGATACAAGAGTGTTTGTACCAAATGCCAGTAACATTGATTTACTTGAAATAAAAAGTAAAACTTCACTGGTCTGATCCATAATAGCATAGAAGCAATTTTACAGAAGAGAAGAAAAGAAGGAAAGAGTAAAAGTAGAAATTCAACTTGGGTTTTATTGTGACTTAAAACTGTATGTGCAAACAACTGGCTCATTAGGATACGTGTGTATTTGTGTGTGTACACCCCTCCCCTAATGTCCATCCATCCCGCACATTTTACAAAAAGCATAACTGGGGGTGTAAACTTTGCTCTGGTGAAGTCAATCCTAACTCCCTATTGTGTTGCTTTGCTTTCTGACATGATCTTGTGTATGAAGTGTAGATCAATGATACTTTTTCCATTTAGAGGGCTCCTAAGTACTTAAATTTAGCTTCTCATTAAAGTGTTATCCATACATTTGAAAAAAGAAAATATGAGGATACTCTGTTGCTCTGGAATATAACTGTAAAAAAGTAGGGACTTTCAGTTACAGTAAAGTTGTGTATCATCTCCTTAAATCATCTGCTTGGTTTCCCTATTGTAGGAATGAGTCATTTCTCTTAATCTTGTGAATGATGCTTCTGGGCTATGCAGGGTTGGGACTCCGGAACCAATTTTGGTTTAGGTTCTTTGAGAATTTTGGTTCTTGTTTGTATGTTGGTTTTTTTGCATTTAATTTTTTTTTTAATTAAAAAATAAAAATAAAAATTCAATGCAGAACAATCAAAATTGAAATAACTGAAATTTTGGACAGAACTAAAATCGCCGTTTTGGGGTCAGTTCAGTTCTATCTAAACCCAAAATTCTCATCCCTAGGCTACTGAGTCTTACGGTTACTGCTTGAGTTTGGGTTCATTACAGGGACTGATCCTCCAGAATGCGGAGTCTGCTCAAGTTATTGGACCCTCTAATAGAGCCAAGTCCTGAACAATTTATTTTTCAGCAAATAATTTTTTTTTCATGTTTGAAATGCCCAGATCATTGCTCTAAAATCTTGATAATGAAACAGAACGGTTAATTACATTTTTAAGCTGAAAGAAGTTCCAAGTATATATGAAAAAGGAGCAACAGCCTTTTTTTAAAAAAATAAAAAAATAAGCATAACAAAAATTACATCATGTCTAACAATCCAAGATTTTACCACTAAGACTCCTCCACCCCCACCCAAATATATGAATAAGTTGGGCATGACTAAGATGGGCTGGCAGTTAGAGATGGGATAACCGTTGCATTGCATCTCTGTTTTCAAAGGTGCTTTTTTTTTCTCCTGTCTCTGCTACAGCATGGGGCTGGTTTGAAACAACTGTTCTGTTCCACAATCATCTTTGTGAAAATGGAATAGTTGCTTGTTATTTCAACTGGAATTCCAATCAGAAAAGATTCTGATCAGAATCTGGTTGAATTTATTTTTGAAAAGGCCATTTTGCGTATGTACAAATGTCTTTTTAATAAATAAATAAATAAGTTCAGTCTGATTTGAAATTGGAACAACCAATTGGACTGATCGTTCTGATCAGACGGAATTAAATGCTTGGTTCCAATTGAAACCGGAGCCATCAGAATTCATCTCTACTACAACATGAAGGTAAAACCTTTTCCTGAATATATAAATATTCTCATAGGAGGTGGCAGAAGTATGTAGCCTCAAGATAAATATTTACTATCTTAGATGTTGACAGAACACATGATTATTACCCAAATATTAGCCTTTTGCCCAGCAATGGGACAGAATCTCCTGTGTAATCCTGTCATAAAACAGTTCATGCTCCTAGGTTCAGTCTCACATGAATTCCATTCCCATATGGGGTGGGTTTTAGCTAAGAGCCACCCTATCTGTTCCCATGCCGCTACACTTCACCTGGGGAAATAGACATGACTTAGCCTTCCTGATTCTTTCTGATTCCTGATTATTTGAATGGCCTCTTGAAGCCGTGTGCAATCACAAAGTTAAAGCTGCTGTTTTGCTGCTCTGACTTGTTTGAGGTTGGGCAAGCTGTTGGTTGGCCCCAGGAGAGGAGGAATAGAAAGCTGTTCTGAAGTTACTTTTGGTCTTGTCTATCGTTGTTTGGGCACTTTTGACTGTTCAGACAAGCATATCACTAAATGATTCAACCCAGATAAGCGTGGCTTATGGGGCAGAGGCTGGTCCCCATCAATTCATTATTTTTTTTAAAAAAAATTGTTTACAAATTAAACACTGTGCTCACAGTCTGTCAGAACTGTGTTAAATTCATGATTTGAAATCATGTGGCATTATTTTTGAGCTTAATTTCTTGTTTAATCACATCACTGACTGACCATTCTACTTGCTGTGGTTGGATGTCCACAAGTAAAGAATTCAAGATGATGGCAACATCAAGATTGTGCAGGAAATTTGCGTAATTCCTGCTTCTTCTCGGTGGCCCTAGATGATATCCATTAGAGACTCAGAAGGTACCAGTGCGCTTTTTGTTCCTCCAAGTCCTCTTACCAGTGTTGGTAATTTTGTATATAGCGTTGGTAATATTGTGTAAGAGTGACTCAAGCCAGTCTTTGAATCTATAATCTAAAATGATAGTTCACATGTGCAGAACTGCTGACTACCTAGTGCAGATTACTGTTAATGAAAACAGTCATGCTAATCTGTTGCATATCTCTTGACACCAATTTATTTCCATCATGCACATTTGACAGTGCATAAAAATGGCTCCAGAGGATATATAAGCATTTCTAAGAATCATGTCGCAGTGCTTGGCATTGTACTCAGCTGTTACATAAACTGTTGCTGTTAACAGGACTGTGCTAGTTTTGTCGCTTAGCTAGCCCACTGTCTTGTAGCGTTGAGGATCTAGTATTGGGTCATACCATAGTTCCATATTAATTCACAAGAAATAGTTATTAATATCTTATGCAGAGCAGGATATCTGCTGCAGACCATGAAATCACTTGTTTTTTGATGCAGAAATGCTTCTCAAGCAAATCAAATGCTAACCTCAGTGTTGATAAAAACTCAATCTAGACTAAATTCCTAAGGGAAAACTCTTCCTCGTCATGTCAGTGTCATGGATTCCAAGAATCCTTCCCTGCCGAGACCTCTCCTTCTGGGGACCAGGGGACTCGGTCTACCCTGCGCATTCTGGAGATGGCTATGCACAGTTCTCTCAGGCTAAAGCACTAGTGTAGTATAAGACCAGTATTTCTGGTGTCTTGCAGCTGCAGGACACCTGCTACCTTTAGGCTGAGGCCAATAACAGACTCTCTGTTCATTCCCTTGCCTTAACCCCATGTCCTGTGCAGTACCTCCCTTGCTAGGCAGGCCTCTTCAGTGACTGAATGGAGAACCATTGCTTTCAGAGCAGCAGGTGCAGTGTATGCATAAGAGAGCATGCCTTGGAGATAGCTACTTGGAGCAATAGCACAGGCCCACAATGGTGTCTGCTTAAAACCTATAAAACTTTACTCGAAAAGGTGTAGCAGTAAAAAGCCAGGCAAAGATGCAGGGGAACACAAAGCAAGCTGGTTACAATAATCTTGCAGTTCAGTCTCCTTCATGTGTGTAGACCTTCTCTGTGGTGCTCCCCTAGGTAGAAGGATCTGGTCCAAAGATGAGTTGCTTCTCTCTCGCTGGGCTTTTCTCTGCCCCTTTCAGATTAAGTCCGCAGGCAGTGTTCATTAGCTGCTTTGGGCTCAGATGGTACAGGACTGGTGGAGTCCAGAGTGTATGAGTAGCCTTGACTCTTCCTCTCTATGATCTCCCCTTTCAGCACCCCCATAGGAGACTAAACTTTAGGGTAGGCTACAAATCTCCATTTGAGCTCATTCCTGTGCACTGTGTGCTTCTGTTGACAGTAAGCAGTCCTTTGTTACAGTGAGTTGTGTGTGAGCTGTCAGAACCGGCTCAAGGTGGCACAGTGGAGGCTACAAAGGTAAACAGTTAACCTGAACATAAAGAAATGTTAGCCAGACTGGCTGCTACTTGGAAGTCACTTACGTGCATAGCATTTTATTTATTTATTTATTTATTTTATTAACATAACTTGTATCCCGCTCCTCCTGCTGAAACAGTTCGGGGAGACTAACAATAATAAAAAATGAAGTTAAATATAAATACAAATATAAAATACAACAATAAACAGGTTAAATAAAACAAAACATAAAACAGTCCATATGGGGGACGCCAAAGAAAAAAACAAAAAACAACCCCAAACACCTTAACCCTCACCCCCCCAACCCTTCCACCATCTCCCTCACCAAACATCTGGCAGAACAGCCAGGCCTTACACATTCATCAAAGGGAGGAGAGGTCCAGGACCACGCGGGCCTCTGCTGGAAGGGAGTTCCACAGCTTCGGTGTGGCCACCAAGAATGCCCTCTCCATAGTCGCCCCTTGAGCAACTTGTCTCATGGTTGGTCTCCTGAATACTGACCTATGCTGTGCTTCTGTTGGTGAAGGAGGACACACTAGATAAGTTTTAAGGTCCCTTTCAGTTCTGACTGTGGCGAGCAAAGGCTGGACTAGATGCTCTAAGTATGGGCTATAAGTTCAGTTTAAGAGACTAAATTTGGGAAGGATGGAAAGGGAGCTCATATATGTAACAAGACTGACAGTCAAGATGAAGCCCTGTGATGAATGGAGAGAGAGTTGGGGCATTTCAGCACCTGTCAAGATAAGGGGAGTGCCTGACAGGACTAGAGTGGGGTAAGGATCTTGGAGGATGAACAAAACAGGTTTATGTTAATAGAAACATTGAGCAACTCTGAGAGAGAGTCAGATTGAACTAGTTGAGCTCTAGAGGTGCCCGATGGGTGGGCCATTGGGGAGTGTGTGCGTACGTGTGCACGCATTAACATGGGGGAAGGAGGATGGAATAAACCAGGTACAGGTCCCTAAGCAGCTTTTTACAAGTCACCATGACTTAGAGCATTCCAGAGGCTGCTCTAAAGTTATATAAGGGTCCATGCACAGCCTAGGATTAAAAGTCACAAAGTGACAAGGAGGTACTTTTGTGACTTTTAATCCTAGCCAGTTGAAGGACCCTCACTGATGAGGAATAGAACTTCCCCTCCCTGTGGGAGTTCTCCCAAGGCTCTGTCCTGGTCCCTCGTCTCTTCTCCCTTTGCACTCTTTCTCTGGGTAAACTCCGTGACTCTCAAGACGGCCACTCTTGACCCTTCTGACCATTCCAGCTGTTGCCCCGTTTTGCTCCTACTATTCGAAGCTCCTGGAGTGGGCAGTCTACATGTGCTGTCTTGACTCCCTCTCTTCTGATTCCTCCCTTGACCCCTTTCAATAGGGCTTATATCGTCTCCACTCAACTGAGACCTCCCTCACCAAAATCACAAAATTTGCTGATCTTGACTGAAAACATATACTGCTCAAATATAATTGACCGTTTTTTTTGTTGAGCTCAGCTCTGCTATCATGCCCGTCATAGACCTGTCTTTTGGGAATGGAAACCTCCATTCACTTCATGTGCGTTGCTTGTTACATCTTGTTTATCGCAAACCCTTTCAATGGCAAGGCTTCTGGGAACACTTTATTTAGACCAGTGAGTTGTAACCTAGAGATGATTGGTTCCTATTAAAGATCGTTGCGTTATTGTATTCCATTGCAGTGTACTTGTACTGAATTGGAACATGAAGGCATTTCCTCAAATAAGACTAGCTGAAATTTAAGCATGTAAACTGGTTAATAAATGGCATGTGCTAAACAGTTCCATTAATTTAGTTTTAATTTTGAATATATACACGACTGCTGGATAGCAGACTGTCTTTCATCCAATGCAGAAGGACACAAGATACAATACTCTGTGCTCTGTATACTTTCAGGCCCAATTACATGTATATAAGATGGGGAAATCTCTAGTAAGTCAAGCAAAGATTTTTTGACTTTTTAAGATTTTAAATTCCTTATTTCAAAAATGTGGAGGAGTTATTGGGTTTTGAAGGCAGGAAGGAAGGATCCACACACTTATGCAGTTTATTGTTGGTGCAGTCTTTCTGCTATATCTATCCTGGCAGCAGTGTTGTAAATATTTCCATCTGTCCAAATGAAAATTCCACCTAATCTCCTTAACCAAAATGTTGCTGTTCTGTTTTTTGAAGTTTAAATGTTGAAGTACAGTTTGCCACATATATTTGTAGATCAGGCCTTTAACTTTTATTTGAAAATGGCAAAAACGCAGTGTGAGGATAAAAGAAACACATTTTTTTTAAATCAAGTAACAACTTAAATGACATTGACAAATGTGGTATGAAAGGTCTGTTAATGTTTCTGTACACACAACACTTAGATTTTGATTATATCACTTGATTTGTATTTTGACTACTTAAACTATGCAAGAGTGTATGTATTCTAGGAAAGTTTAGTTTGGGTTTCAAAAACTGGGGAAAATTGCAATGGTTTATTACCAATATTATAAAGGGGAAGGCAAAATGTCTTCTAAAAAAACAAACACAAAACCCCACAATATTATAGAGCCATGGGAACAGCTCTATAGTTAAAGAGACTTGAACTCTGTTAAAAATCACAAGAATTCTACTCATAAAATGGATGTGATTGATCAAATCAGTATGAAATTTAATACAGTTAAATGTGGACAAGCACGCTGCTGCCATGCACATGTTTAGTGTGTCCAGCCTAAGAAACAGTGGCAGAAAATGGTTGAAAAGTGTTGGGGAAAGTCCCAGAGAATAAATCTTTCAATAGATTGATCTATCCAGATGATTCTTAAACGTTGTAAACACAAGAGAATAGCACTGATGAGATTTTTTGTTAATCTCATCAATGCTATTTTGTGTCGTGCTTAAAAAGTTTAAGAATCATCTGGATAGATCTATTAATAGATTTATTTCTGGGACTTTGCAGGATTTTCTGGGACTTTCCCCAACACTTTTCAACCATTTTCCGCCACCATTTCTTGGGCTGGACACACTAAACATGTGCATGGCAGCAGGTGGTAGTCCACGTTTAGCTGTATTAAACTAACTGCGCGTATGTGGTCAGTCTGTTTTTTTTTTCCAAGTTGGCACTGCTGTAGGGGAAATTTAGTGTAGTCCTCTTTCAAAAACTATTATAGAATAAAAGAACCTTTTGGTTTAAGAGAGGAGTTCAAAGCCTGTTACAAATTCAACTATGTTCCAAAAAGCATGGAAATTGTATGTAAAGACTCCTGCCTTAACTTGAGCATGATGTAAACCCTGAAGATGTTGTGCAGTCTCGCATATTGTTCTTGCTTACAACTTAGGCTCCATTGTCTTCGTCTTTCAGCCCCAGTCATCTTCCTTTACAAGTTGCAGGCAGCACTGAAGTTGTTGCTGTTGTTGTTTGTTGCTGTTGTTAGCAAGCATTTATACCTGGTGCTTTACAAAGTAATTGAATAGACATGGTCCCTGCCCTAGGGCTTACAATCTGAGAGATGGGGGAGAGACGAAGGAAGGGGAACAGAGGGAGAGACAAGGAGTGTAACATTCACAAAGATGTGAGGTCCCAGGTGCACACTCTTGGCTTGGTTACATCAAGAATGATCGCTGGCTGGCCCATGTAGTGAGGATATGAGCACACAGACCTCAGGTAACAGATTGTACTGGATGGAGGATATCAGCAGGAGTTAGGTGAGGGGAGCGAGGAGTTGGGGAGGGCAGAGCAGAAAAACTGGGTCTTGAGGAAGGATTTGAAGGTACGAAGAGAGGGGGTGTAGTGAAAGATTGCGGAAGACCTATGTACACCAGTGGAGCCAGTTAGTGAACCCTTATGTCTTATTCGACCTGCTTTTGCTTTAACAATCCATATTGCTGGATATGAGCTGTATGCATGCCTTCTTGGCAGCCTATGCTGTATTTTATAAGTTGTTGTTCAGAATGCCAAGGCCAGCTAGAGCTGTAATGTTATGAGAAGCGCTTATTAGTATTTGAACATGATACCCAGAGAAAGGCTTTTTAATTGGAAGATGAATGACTCAGGCCAGGGAGGGGGGGGGGGGATAGTTAATTGTTAGCACATGCGCATTGGTTGCATAGTGGGGTGTGTGAAGTCAGAATATTATAAAGACACAGAGTAACCAGAAACCCACGTTGGAACTTCACTGCTGGCCAATTCACAGATGTGCTGAGGGGCGCGGCAGAACCTGGGGCCCACCTGGGGATCATCTCGCAGCCATTGTTTAGGTTCCCTGGCTTTCAGAAAGGGATGTGAGAACCTGTCTTTTACCTTTTGTATCCATTGGGGTTATTTCTTTTACCCTTTATGTTTTGTATATAATAAAATAGCTTTCTTGACACCATCTTGTCTGAGTCATCGCTGAACTGATCCAAAAGAACAAACAATGGGACGAGGTTGATGTAGGCAGGGAGGGAGTTCCAGGCGTGGGGGGCAGCTAGGGAGAAGGGATGAAGGCGGTTAGGGGAGGCGTGGGAGGGCAAGAGAGGGGACAGAGGAGGAACAGAGTTCACGGACTGGAGTATGGAGGGAATTAGCGCAGAGAGGTAGGGGGAGCAAGGTTGTGAAGAGCTTTATAGGTGAAGACTAGGAGCTTGTGCAGGATTCATTCATGAAGGGGGAGCCAGTGAGGAGAGGAGGGGCTGCACATGATCAAAGCGACGGGTGAGGTGAATGACCCTGGCAGCAGAGTTTTAGATAGAGATAAGGGGAGAAAGGTGAGAGCGGGGGAGGCCAGTGAGAAGGAGGTTACAAATCCAAATTATCTTTATTTGTGTAACCAAAAGGTCCTTGCATAAAACATACAACGAACTATATATATTGGACAAATTCATAGGACATGATGGTATTCGTCAGAATTGTCAACCCAAAACCCTGACATTCAAATTAAAAATATAAAATTATATATATATATATATATATATATATATAATTAATTCACTTTAAAGCACCTAATATAAAACAAGGATAACCCAGGATGAAAATGGGAGAAAAAACCCCATCAACCAGCCTTAATCCCCCAATAAAGAGGGTACAATAACCTCAGGGATTGATTTACTGGCCAGAAAAAGAGCTCTGACCTGAAATGCTTCCGCCAAGAAGCACATTACCGCATATGTTATGTTCCATGTAGCATCCCTAAGCGGCACTCTTAGGGTTTCCTGGGGGGAAGGAGGTTACAGTAATCGAGGTGAGACATGAACATGACATGAACAAGGGTTTTGGCAGAGGAGACAGAGAAAAGGGCGAATCTTAGCAATGTTATGGAGGGAGAAGCAACATGATTTGGCAACCGAGTCGATGTAGGGTTTAAAAGAAAGGGGTCAAAGATGAAGCCTAAGCTATGGGCTTCGGGGATGGGAAGGATGATGACCCCATCGATGAGGATCGAAAGGGAAGAGGGAGAGGAAGGATGAGGGGGGAAGATAAGGAGTTCAGTTTTAGCCATGTTGAGTTTGAGTTGACATTGAGACATCCAGGTAGAGATGTCAGAGAGACAGCTGGTGAGGCAAGCTTGAATAGATGGAGAGAGAGAGGGAGTAGAGAGATAGAGTTGAGTGTCATCCGTGTAGAGGTGATATTGGAAGC
>QEPC01015155.1:240357-252548 GCA_003113815.1 Sphenodon punctatus | reverse complement strand
AGGTCTCAAGTGCACGTACTTGGCTTGGTTATGATGAGAATGACAGCAGGCAGGTCCATGTGGCAAGGATAAGGGTAAACAGACCATAGGTATAGGAAATAGTGGCTCAGCAGGATAAAGAGTCAGACAGAGCAGAGTGAAAGAGGTGAGTCTTTTGTGCTGAAGGTTTTTCATTGCTCAAGTCGAATGTGCTTTAGATATGAGCTTCTTATCCTTTTTGGATGATTTTTCTCATCTATCTTTTCAGGATAGAAGCACAAATAATGTAAACTCAGTCCTCCTCCCTCCCCCTCCGAGGGTTTTTGTGATATATTTTTCAAGGGGATTTTCCATCAGAAATTGCATAATTTATTGGAAGAATTTGAGAAGCTCAAAAGCTTTGTCCATCAAGAATTTAGTAATTTTCAGCTCCAGTTATTAGAACTCCAATCAGGCTTTGATAAGTTAAGGACTAGCCTTAAAACTAGCCCTCAGGGAGAATATTATGCTAATTCTGCTAGAGGGCCGAAGGACTTAATTGGCAAAGATAAAGAGAAGCAAATTAGTGTGAATTGTCAGGGAACTGGTCTGAAGGCATCTGGTGATATTTCCTATTCTGAAATGACTATAATTGATGTATGTGATTCATGCTCCATTCCAGATCAAGGGGAAGGCTTTTGGAACTGAGCCCTAAGACTTAAAGAGCAAAATATTATTATTTATGATTTCAGATTAGAGATAATGGACAAGGGGTCCTTAAAAAGGAGAATCATCAAATTTCTTCATATTTCATACAACAGTTTATGACCTTCTCCATCATAATATTCTTTGTTACTAGACTTTTTAAGCACCAAAATGTATTTAAGTTCCCTCCTGTTAGGGTTGGATTTAAGAGAATTACATGTCTTTATGTTAGACATGTAATTCTATCTATGGAGGAATTCTCACATCTGAGGCTGCACATTGGGGAGGATATTTTTCCCTTACCTAATCTAGTGTACTCAGATAGGAATCCTCAGAGGGCTCCCTCTATAATAAAAGATAAGCTAAGTGGGGCAGGAATTTATTCTGTGCCATCTTCTGGGCCCCAGACCCCCGGATGTTAGAAAGTTACATAGGGACACCCAGGAGCTGGGAGGATAAAGGAAGGTGGGGGATGAGGGGGGCTGTAAGGCAAGGAAAATTGGAGGCTTGTAGATCAGGAAGAAAATATCCAAGTAAGTCCCCCAAGGTAGGTTATGGTAATGAAGTAAATGGAAGAACTTTTTGGAAAAGTCGTCTACATGAGAAGTCATGTGATAGGTTTAATTATAGATGACAATCAAAGGTACAGCATGCTGCTGGCCTTCATATACTAACATGGAATATTGTTGGACTCAAAGACAAATTTAGTGATCCAGATTGGCTAGATTTTATTTATGGCTTTCATATTCTTCTATTTCAAGAAACCTGGATGAGTGAATCCCCAGTCATTAATGGCTTTAAAGCCTTTGTTTCTCCCGCTAGGAAACATTGTAAGATGGGAAGATACAAAGGTGGCCTGGCCGTTATGGTTTCTAACATTGTGGAGGGTGAGATATTTCAGATCTCGATGCAATCAGAGTTAGCGATGGCAATCTTTTTAAGACTACAAAGGAGTGACCTAGTGATTTTGGTCAATGTTTATATCCCCCCTAGGTCATATGGTAGGAAATTTGATTGGTGGAAAGAACACTTGGAGCATAAATTGGATGAGCTTAGAAGAAATTATGTGGGGGCTGAATTGGTCTGATTCGGAGCCTTTTTTTTTGTTTTTGTTTTTTGTACATTTTCCTCCACTTTATTTCTCATGTACTTAACAACATTACAGTATATTTTTCTTACATGTCATTTACTAAAGAATACCATTTGTTTTTATTCCCATTTCTGCTCAATTGTGTATTTCCTCCCTTCCTTCCCTCTTCCCCCCCCCCCTTGCAGCCCCCACTGGTTCCCTTTTCGATCCTCAATGGCGGATCTCTCATTTCCCTCTTTCCATTACACCCCTGTTACATCAGATATTCAAATAAGAGCGTTGGTCCTCCTCGGTTTCAATTTTTTGTTCTTTTAATAGGTTTTTTACTCTTTCTTTTGACTGGTTTAAGCCTCTGACATTTAATGTAATTATTAAGTGTACCTCCATTTTGTAATTTTCTTTTCATTGGATGTCTCCTCTGACTTGCCATGTGGCTATCTTTGTTTTGAGTTTTCCTTATGTCTCCCTTTCCCTTTGGTGGCTGCAATCCCTTCCCCCTTTATTCCCTCCCTCATCTCCCCCCTCCCCCTTTCTACCCCACTCCTCTCCCTTCTTCCCTTCTCCCCCTTCACCTTCTCTGCTCTCTTAAGGAGCCTGTTAATCATTCAGCCTATTTGGCTCACTTCCCTTCATGGCAGACACCTGTGTGGCTCGACTGCTTCCCTTCCTCCCGTTTCATTCCCTTGTATAAAGTTTTCTTTTTTTTTCATTGTTTCGTCCCTCCTCCCCTTTGCCATGGCTGTTTGTCTATTTGTGTTGTGCTTTTCCACTTGCTTAACAGTTAAACATTAGATGTAACATAAATGACAGTTATAGTCTTACATTGTTTCCCCCTTCCTCCCTTCCATCCTTTGCATGATTGCAGGAATGCTTCCAGCTCAGCCGTGTCTTCAAAGAATTTCCTTCTATTATCTATCTGAATAGTCATCTTGGCTGGGAATCACACTTGTGGCTTCAGCCCCATTTGGATCAGCTTAGGATAGAATTTTGCCCAGCTTTTTTGTTTCTGCATGGTCTCGTATGCATAATCTGGGCAGATTCTTATATTCGTGTCTCTAAATGTCGATTGTTGTTGCCCCTTGACCAATCTGAGTATTTGTTCCTTATCTTTGTATCTAAGGAACTTCACTATAATGGTGCGTGATGCTTCATTATCTTTGGGTTTGGGGCACAATGCTTGGTGTGCTCTTTCCATTTCTGGGAGGGCATTTCGCATCTTCTCGGGCAAGTTTTCTCTCAGAATTTGTTCAATCAGCATTTCCACTCCTTCTGTTTCAAGACCCTCAGGCACTCCTACTACTCTGAGATTGGCTCTTCCTGTTGTATTCTCTAAGCCCTCCTATTTTTCCTTTAAATATTTCACATCTTTTTGCATTTGAGTTAAGGCTTGCTCTTGTACTGTCATCTGGTCGTCTGCCCGTGAGATCCTTTCCTCTAGGGCCTGTACATTTTTATTAATATTTTCTATTTTCACATTTGTTTCTTCTGTAACCTGTTGTACTTTGCTTATCTTGCTGAATAATTTTTCCCTGTGTGAGTTGGCTTTCTGCAAGTCTGTTTTAATTTCGGACCTGAGCTCTTGAAATAAGTTCCTAACTGATTGCAGTTCCTCTCCTCCCTCTGGGGAAGGTTCGTATGGGGCACACTGCTCTGTTGAGCCTGCCATTTTGGCGTGCTCTCTGTGACTCAGGCTTTCCCTGGCTGCCGATTATTTGGCTTTGCAGAAGCTCCTCATTGTTCCCTTGTCAGCTTGTTTAGTGGTGAGGGGATCCCCCTGTTTACCCATGTTGATTTAAGGTGAATCCGCACACTTACCAAGTGTCTGGAGGGGGCTATTTGAAGCGCGGGTTGGGAGCCCTCGGGATTCGCGTCTGCTCACTCCTCGTGCATGTGGTTGGGAGATTTTAATGCCAGAATTGGCCAACAACTCTCAAAAGTGGAGGATCAAGTGGATGCCTTGTATCGGATCTAGGAGTCGAAGTTGGTAGATCCTAAAGGAAATTGGGCAGGCCAGTGCTTAATCTCATTTATGCAAGAGTCTGGCCTTCGGATATTAAATGGCAGAGTATCAGGATATCCCAGGTGCATTAACATTTTATTCCTACCGTGAAAGTAGTACAGTAGACTACATCCTTGTGGAAGCTGATAAGGTAAATAAGTACCATCAAATGGAAGTGATTTCAAAGGTAGAAAGTGATCATCTCCCCCAAAGCTGGTGCTGCCCATGGGAACTGCACCAAAGTTACGGACCCTAGGCAAGTAGAGGTGCTATGTAGGCACCCTTGGAGTGAGGACCTATTGAATAAAAATCAAATCATTTGCATGTTATTGGCCTTTCCTCGAGGATTTCCTAACCATGGATGATCCTATCCATGTAGTTAAATAATAATTTGAGTAAGGAATTGGGTGAGATTACGACCAATCAAGTTACTCGCTCAAATAAATCTTTTCACAAGGATTGGTTTGATAATCAGTGTTTGCAGGCTAAAGGGCTAGTGAAGAGGGTTCTAGTAGAGGCAAAGAATTCTGATTCCCAGTCTTTGTGGGATGCATTTAAGGCTAGCAAAGCAGCTTATAAAAATCTTATTAAGCAGAAAAAGTTTAGTTATCATTTGCCAGCGCACCCCCCAATGAGACAGGACAACATCAAAGTGGGTTTAAACAGCCGCACTCTTTATTTGAATTAAAATTAACTTCAGATTAGAATCAGTGGGGCAATCACTCATGTGATTTGTGTCCAGTACCTCACTTAAACAATAACTTGAACTCAGGGATTGGCCCGGGATACCACCGGGTACTAATCCCTATTAACTGCCCAAATGTCTCTCCCCTCCCTTACGATGGGCTATTGGGAGGGGGACAAGGCCCCTTCCGAGCCGGAGGAAGGAGGATAGTGCCCTCAAGCTGGGGACAGTACGTGTCTCTGCTGTCCTCGTGGTCACTTCTCCCAGGGGGCTGACTCCACTGCTTGCCATACCCTGCAATTGCGGTAGGTGTCACCCCCCATCTCTTATGGAGATGCCGCATATTCTAATTTAACCCTAGCCTATCTCTGGTACTGGACCCCTGCCACTAAGGATCCACCAGTCTTTGCTGGATGGGCCCGCCCCCCACCTACACTCCACCAGTCAAACTTTTTTGCGACTTCTCCTTTAATGCTAACAAATACCAATTGTTCCCTGTTGAGGACAAGTGGACCCCATCCTGCCTATAAAGGTCCAGCTTCTGGTACGAGATGGCGTGGTGGCCAATTGTGGCTCTACTCAATCCCCATAGCTACCGCCCTATTTCCCTGTTGATCAATTTCCTGGTCTTGTCTATTTTGCGGGGAGGGACCCCACTGTCCCACGACACCCACTCAACTAGGGCAGTCCACACTATTAGTACCCCAGCAAAAGTGTGTTTGACCTCCCAGATAGCGTTCCTGATGTCTTTCAGCATCTGCACTCCTTTTACCTGCACAAGGTCATTTTCCGGCAAGCTGATTACTAGGATATCTGGTCAGGGAACCTCTTTTACCCCTTTTAATGTGGGGAACAACTGCCACCACCGCATGCCTCCACGGCCCATCCAGCAGATCTGAGCGTGGGCCCACAACCCCAGCTAAATTCCTCAGTGCAATTTCCTTGCTGCTTTGCTGGCTTAGTGAACCAGGCTATGGCCCACGATCCAGACCAAGCTCCTTTGATGATGGGGAACCTGGGGAAATAGACAATGATTAGTGCATTGCAGGCAGTGGGGCTCTGCCGTTTGACTGGTAGCATCACCTGCCTATGGCCGGGACTTCTTGGTCTGGTATGCCAACTGTTGCAGCGAAGGTGTCTGCTCCTATCCTAAATGAGTGGGTTCCAAAGAGGCCTGCTGGTAGGTTAAGAGCTGTAAGTGCAGCACACGTTACCGCTGTCAGCTGGTATCTAGTCAAGAAACTGCCATCTGAGTGACAGAAAAGCAAGCCTGGGATATCCGGGTGCGCTACTAGGTACTGCGAAAGCACCTGGACTGGACACAAAGCTGGGGAGCCCGCCTGCGCCAGTTGCACTGTATAACCACTGGTCTGTCTTTGAGCGGCGCAGGTGAAGGGTTACCTCCTGTGTTAACAGGAGACTCCCTCCCACTTGTGACCTCTCGGGGCAATGTACCCCAATAATCACCGTTCCTTAAACTTCGGGGGGGGAATGAGCTTAATTGACTTAAACTGGGGTCTCCACGTGTTCAAAAGGATCAAGCTGAGGACAGTACGCGCTACAGGCAGTTTATGTACCCTCCCCAAATGGAAGAAAGAGAGAGAGAAATGTCCAAAAACAACCAGTTTATTGTTACATAAAACAGAGAAACACAGCCCCGGTCTGGCTGGCTGGCGGGATATAACAAGGGGAAAACACAAGTGGCTTGTGGGGATTGTAGGAGAAGGGGGTTTGTGTTGGCTCAGCGAGGGGGAGCAAAAGAACGCGACGGGGAGAGAGAAAGAGAGAGGGAGAAAGAGGTCTTCTCCAAGTGGGCTGGGAAAGTCTGGACCTGCGGTTACCTTTCCTTGCCTGTTGAGAAGGGACAGACGGCCCACGGATCCAGCGGAGTTTGGGGGATGGAGGAAAAAGAAGGGGCAGACCAGAGTCTGGGAGAACTCAACGCAGACATGCACAGAGTGACCTGCACGTATCTGGGTCCCAAGATTTCTCAGAGGTTGATGGGAAAACCAGGGACAGTTAAAGGGTGCTGGACAAAGGAGTTTGGGAGGCTACAAAGGGTTGTTTGGGGTGTACAATGGGCTAACGAGGGGAGGTTACTTCCATGACAAAAAGGGCTATACAAGATGCACGAGATATCTTTGACACATAGGCAAACTATAAACAAAAGATGCATGGAGGGGAGGCAGGGCTAATGATGGTCCTTTAGGGTACAATGGGTGTGTGCCTGGTTTCTCTTGGGGAATGCAGGGATTGGGGTGGTGGTGGTTCTGTACTGAGTCATGGCTACCAGTTCCTTGTTACAACAGGGTGAGCGCTTCTCCTTAACGACCCCATTCTTTATTCAGAGGGCTCTCCCTTCTAGTCTTAGGCTGGTATTTTTCCATGAGTGGTCCCTTTTTGCTAGGAGCTAGGGTGGCTGGACCCAATCCTTATTTTCCATGTCCCCCCCCCCTTCCTCTTGCATCCAGTGTGGGTTTTTTACCCCAAACCTTCTTGCCCTTGGTTACCCCTCTGGGTTTTGCTGACCCCCGGGTCCAAGACAGTTGGCTATCACAAGGGGGGGGTACCTCCATTCTGGGGGGGGGATCAGGGGGTCGAAGCTAACACCTGGTCCCCCAGCCTGACATCCTCGATGGCCAACGGCCTAGTGGATTTATCTCTGGCTGAGTCGGCTACCAACTCACTGACCCTGAAAGCCCCCCAAAAGGCCACTATGAACAACACTGTGAACAACCTGACCTCGCCCTCTGTTGTGCAGATGCGAGGAAAGGTTCCACACGTTACTACCAATAGTGCCTACTGTTGCCCCCTGTTAAGTTAAGCATGAACTGGAGCATCTGGGCCTCTGGGATAGGGAAACCCAGGTCCCAGCTGTGGGAAGAAGGATAGCCCTGAAATTAGCTGAATTCCCTTCTGTATGTGGCCCTGGTCTGGAGTACCAAGGATCCCTGGACGGTGTGATACAACTCTAGGATCCAAGGGTCCACACTCACTGGGGTAAGGGCTCTGGGTCTGGCCTGGCTCCAGGTGTGAGCGAGCGAAACCGCTCCATCTGGAAGCGAGAGAGGGCATCTGCCACACCGTTATTAACGCCCTGCACGTGCTTAGTCTGGAATAGGATGTTGTGGCATAAACAGGTCAGCACAAACACCCTAACTAGCGTCATGACCCTTGGAGAACGAGATGACTGGGCATTGATAATGCGTACCGCTGCCTGGTTGTCACACCAGAAGAGTACCGCATGGTTAGTGAACTCCGCCGACCACAAGTGGACTGCCAGGACGATGGGATAGAGTTTGAGGAATGTAAAATCCCTGGTTACCCCTTCTTCCTCCGATGCAGGAGGCCAAGGAGCCCCGCACCATCTATCCCTGAAACTTACTCCAAATCTCATTCCCTCAGCCGCATCGGAGTGGACCTGGAGCTCAGCTTCCACTAGAAGCCTCTCCCTCCATATGCTCACTCCATTGAATTCAGCGAGGAACGAAGCTCAAGTACGCAGGTCATCCTTCATTTCCCGTGTTACCCGTATATGATGATGAGACTGGGAGCCACCTGCCAATTTTGCATATAGGCATGACAGAAAAGCCTTACCCGGTGCAACCACTCAGCAGGCAAAATTCAGGCTGCCTATTAGGGACTGGAGCTGCAGCACCATAACCTTGTGAGCCACCAAGCATATCCCAATTTTTGAGCACATGTTGGCCAGTTTGTCCCCTGGAAGCCAGGACACCCATGTCATTGTTTCCAATTCTGTACCTAAATACTGTAATACCATGGCCGGACCTGTGGATTTTTCCGGGGTTAGGGGGATGCCTAGCTGTCTGCTACCCTTTGAAATGTCTCCATCAACCTTAGGCACTTGTTGGTATCCACGCCACGAATGAACAGGAAATCATCCAGGTATTTGGTGATGTCTCTTCCCCCCCCCCCCCGGATCAGCGCGCTGCTGGACTACCCATTCGACCAGTGAACGAAAGCATTCGAACGCCGAACATGAAATCAAGCAGCCCATGGGCATGGCCTTGTCAAAATAAAACTAGCCATGAAACTGGAAACCCAGGAGGTGAAAACCATCTGGGTGAACCAGGAGAAGGCAGAAAGCAGACTTTTACATCACACTTCGCCAAGAGGGCCCCTGTACCATGGCGCTTCACTAGGGCAACTGCTGTGTCAAATGACGCATACCGGACCATCGACAGCTCTTTTGGAATGGCATTGTTGACAGATATGAACAATATGAAAGATGGTGTATCATATGGAACTCACCTGGGGATTTCTTGGGGACCACCCCTAGTGGGGACACTATCATATTAGGGAAAGGGTGTGTGTGTGTGGAGAATGGGCCAGCTACTCTGCCCTCCGCTCACTCCTTATCTATTTTTTCTTTCACAATGGATTCTAATCCCAACACAGATTTTAAGTTGGGTGCGGATTTATGTGGTGGCACCTCCACAGCTGGTATCCGAAATCCCTCCCGGAAACCATCCACTATGGATGCTATTTCGGTGCGGTCGGGGTAGGATTCTAGGGCTGCCGCCAGCCGCTCCACATTAATTGGGGTTGGGGCCCTTTTCCAGTACTGCCTGACCCGCACTCCCCTGTCCCCCTCTACCAGGTGGGCCTGCGGGGGCCCTCCCTTTGGGCCCGGCCCTGGGACAGGCGATGGTGTTGTGGAGACCTGAGCAGTTGGGGCAGGAATGCCACAACCTGCATGCTGGCTAGGAGCATTTCCCCGCACACGTGAACTCCCAGCACTGGCTCACCAGGGTGCCTGCTGATTGCTTAGCATCACCATGAAAAAGATAATTAACTGGGGCGACACTGCCTTTTGCCAGGAGGTGGCTACTATCTGATCTCGGGGCATTGGCAGCATCTACCATGCAATCCAACCAGAGGTCAGGTGTGTGTGTATCCCACCTCATCCCAGGGGTGAAGGCTGCCCGGTGATGAAAGGCCTCATTGTAGCAGAGCCGTGTCCCAGGGGGCCCGAACTCATAAGCTTGGTGGATGATGTCTGCGTATTTTAAGGAGCTCTGCAACCCAGGTGGGGTAGGCCTGAATCACTACACCTTGTAGATCGCAAAGGCCGCGGTCCAGTTGGACCAATTTCTATCAGCCTTAGGGCGCTTGAAGTGCTCCTTCTCCTTCTTATCCTCCGGGTCTGTTGAGTCTACTATTGGATCCCTGAAAAGAAGGGCGAGCAGGTCTATGAATTCATTCCTCCATATCCTCTCCCTTGTGGCCGGCAGCAGGTGTGCCCCAATGGGTGACAACACCGCCACATATCCTACCCCAGGGAGCAGGTACCGCCCCATCTCTCCCCCACGCGAATGAGCCTGGCCCACTGGGGCACCGGGAGCAGAGCACACTTGGAGTGCCTGACCCGCCTGTAGGGGGGAAGACGGAGACACTGCGGCCAGGATACCTTGGGCTGCAATGTCCGGGCGGGCTACTAGCCCCATGCTCCGTTCCACCACAGCAGCTGAGTGGGCGACTCCCCCACTGCACTCACCCGAGGAATGCCCCCTGCTGGCTGGTGGCTGAGGGGCGAGGTCTGATTCTGTCTCACACCTTGGGCCCACGACCCCATCCGCAGGGGTTTCCCTCTAACTTGGATTGTGGCAGCAATCCCAACCCCGCCGGCCCAATCAGGGTACTTATCCCTGCCGTACCTTGGCTTCCCCACATTGCAGTCACCTCTGGGGCTGGTGTGCAGATGGCACATTGTTTGGCCATGTCCTGGATTGCTCACTCCAGAGCCCCTATGCACCGGTGCAGTTCATCGTCCTCCTGTCCTGGGGTTGCCCCCGGTCCTGGAGGTTCCTGGCACTCAGGGCTGTAGTTGGGAAACAGTGGGGGAGGGACCCCCCAACCCCCTCCACCCCGATTGTGCCTGCCGGGTGCGGGGGGATCCAACCCATAAGTGCCCCGCCCCCAAGCAACGGTGGCAGCAGTGGCTGCACCATAGTAGCCTGCAGGGCCCCAGGCAAAGGGACCAGCCCGGTCAAGTGGCCGGGCAGCGCGAAGGGTTCAGGCTGGGGAGGAGCCATCACAGTCCCGCTGACTGGGGGGAGAGGGGGGTCTGCCCTTAAGCGCCTCGGTACTGGTGGTCCTCCAGAAATCTGGCTGGGGGATTAACTCTACGCCCCCCTCTCCAGAGCAACTGTGGTGGTGGCGGGCCCATTACCCCCGTCTGTGGTGGGGTTGTCGCTATGCCCACCTGCAGGGGCACCCCCCAAGGCCCTGGCTGGTGTCCTCCTTTTCCCCGTGGGCGGAACCACTGTGCTCACGGGGACAGGGGGGGAGGACACCCCTCTCTGTCTTACCGTCTTGCCCCATCTTCCACGGGGGATAGGGGTGCGGCAAAGTGGCCGTCGCAGCCACAAGGGCCGCAAAGGAACAATTAGAATTGTGATACCAACTGAAGGATGCCAAAAATTTCTGGCAGGTGATAAATGGTAAAAGAAAGGGTGTTTATCACCCAGGTTGCCATATTACAAGCTCAGATTGGGAAGAATTTTTTGGTGCTAAATTTAAATCTCAACTGGGCAATTCTATAAATGTGGAAGATAATCAGGGCCAGGATAGATGTAAAGACACGGAGGCATACCAGGTTTCTGAGGAGGACCAGATCAAGGTATATATTGCATTCCTTAAACCCAGTAAGTTACCAGGAATTGATGGTCTAAGTTCAGATCTTTTTAAGTCCCCTGAAAACTGGTGGCCCCAGATTCTGACTCGTCTCTTCAATTTTATAATCACATTTAATATCTGGCCTTTAGAGTGGAAATTCTCTATTATTGTGCCCATATTTTAAAAGGGGGAGAGCGACAAACTAGAATGCTATAGACCTATTAGCTTAATGAATATCCCACTTAAGATTTATGGGAAGCATTTATATTTCCATCCGGATGTTTGGACGAGGGAGAAAGGAATTCTAGCGGAGGAGCAGGCAGGCTTTAGGTCAGGGTATTTAACATCTGATCATTGTTTTACTTGATATTATTTGGTTACCAAATATATTTCTCAAGGAAGGCCACTGTACGTTGCCTTTATGGATTTAAAAGGGGCATTTGGTTCTGTTGAGAGATCACTTCTTTGGGCTAAATTAAGGTCAATGGGGCTAAATGAGACGTTACTTAATCTACTTAGACAGTTCCACTATCAGTCTACAGCAAGAGTTAGAGTTAGAATGCGGGGGTGGGGGGTGGGGACTCTCCAAACCTATCGCTTTGGATCGAAGAGTGCGACAGGGATGTCCAGTTGCTCCTATTTTCTTCTCGCTATTTCTTAATGATTTGAACCAGTTTTTGTCTGATTCAGTGGTACATGCTCCAAAGCTATTAAATTTGGAAATAGAGAGTCTTCTGTATGCTGACGATACAGCCTTGCTGTCTACAACCAGAGTCGGCTTACAAAGACTATTAGAAAAATATAAACTATATTGTAATTCCAATATGCTGGAAATTAATATCCAAAAGTCTAAGATAATGGTGTTTGGCTCCAAAAAGAAGCACAGGTGGCTTATTGATAAAGCCCAATTAGACCAGGTTACTTTTTTTTCCTATTTGGGAATTACTTTTTCAAGTTTGCTTAGTTGGATCCCCCATATTGATAGCGTAAGAAGTAAGTCTTATCAAGCTATGGGTGGAATTCTTAAGTTCCACTGGAGGATGGGTAAAAGAGCCTGAGAGGAGGCCTTGACGGCAGGAAATTTGAAGATTTTTTCATCTCTGTTATACGGGACC
>QEPC01015155.1:211179-236046 GCA_003113815.1 Sphenodon punctatus | reverse complement strand
CCCCCTTCCACCCATGCACCCTGGACTCGGGGAGGTTTTTTTGGTGGGTTTTTAAAAACTTTTTACATTGCAGCCATTCATTTAAATGGCTGCAATGTAAAAAAAAAAATCTGGTATCCGGTAACCGGACTGGATTTACCGGGTTGAATCCGATAATGCCGGTACGCCCAGTACCGGCATTATCGGATACCAGAAATGCCGGTGATCCCGCCGCTAGTAACTGTGAATGGTGGTTTCCCCTGCTTTGTGTGAACCCTCTGCTTGGTTGTTTCCCACGCTTGGTGGGAGCCCCTCGTGTGTTGTTTCTCCCCCCCAACCCTTGCTCCTTGCAAGGCCCATGATTCTTGTTTTCCCTGCTCCATGAGTCCCTGTTTAGTTGTTCCCACTCGGTGCGAGCTATACCTGCTAGAGTCTGTCTCAGTGGGATCTCCCTATTTTGAGTCCTCACTCCCTTCTCTGAAGTGTGGCTAGCCTTCCCGCTCCCTTTGCCTATCTCGCTTCATCATTTCTCTCTCTACCTTGATGATGAGCCAGCAAGTCATGGACACGTCAGCTTCTCGCTGAAAATACTGTTCCCCTGGTATTGGGAACTGACAGAGGTTCTATTGCTGCTTCCCTTCCTATCCTCTTAGTTTCCTCCCTGGGCCCTGATTCCTTGGCCCTGTGACATTACAGTGCATTTTTAAAACATTCTACAAGAGATGCGCTCTACCGGGAATATTTATATAGCTCTGGTGGTTTGTATGATGTAGAGTGTTTAATGGGATATTATTATTTTTTTTAAACCTAGTTTTACTTGCCATCTGATGGGAACACACAAACGCCCCTTAGTATCGAGTTTTAAATGGAACAACATGGTTGCTAGATATATGACAGGCTTAAAGGAAAGATGGTGGAGCAGCTTCTTGAGACACTTTCTGTTCTTTGTTGATTGATATTGCAGCACTCACGGGGCCCACGGAGCATGTGCTTTTCCCTTCTTGAGTGTTAAAAAGCATCTAATCCTTTGTGAATGAAATGTTGCATAAATAATCATTTTCCACCTGAGTGAAATCTATTGTGATTTTGGGGTGTGTATGCATGAATACATAATTACCGTGTTCTCCCTACTTATTAAATAAACAAATAATCCAGTAGTTCCCAAGTTTGGGGGGGGGCTGTTGGACTATTGTCCACTCCCAAAATTCTTGTCAGACCACCATGCATTGGAGATGACTGCAGCCAAGCCCGGGGTTAACTGTGTGCTGCAAGTGTTAGCCATTTTAGTCCCTGCTGGTGCCATGACCTTCTCCAAAGGGTGTGTTGGGGAGTGGGGGAAAGTAAGGGAATTATTGTTTGTAATGTACATGTGCTGGCTTCTGAGAAGCTGCATCCATCGTTTACCCATTAGTTATCCCCCAGCTTGTTTGTCTGTTTTCACGCAATGTAACTTATTGGATAAGGTATTAAACTTGGACCTTGGGAGACCAGTGTTAAAGTCCCATTTTAGCCATGAACTCGCTGAGGTGACTGTGGACAAGTTACTATCTCTCCACCTCAGTTCTCCATCTATCAAATGGGAATAATAATGACCTACTTCACAGGTTTGTTGTGAGGGTGAGCCAGATAAGGATTGTAAAGCACTTTGAACACTGTAAGTGCTATATAGATGATATATAATAATTATTTATATATAAAATTGTAATGCTTTAAATCAATAAATTAAGAATTAATTTGAGATATTGTTGCTGATGGACAATATCCCAAATTGATAGACAATGGCCCTTCTTACATGAGACGCAACCACTCATGCCCACGCAGCTCTGCTGCACCATGGGACTGCCATGGCAGGTGAGTGGGGGTGCATGCTTCCATGACCCACGCACCTCCACCCATCGCCCCCACCTGGAGCAACTGAGGAAAGTGGAGGGACAGGTGTGCACCCGTGTACACCCACGCCCCCCCCACAGTGGCATGCACACCCATCCCACCTCCAGCAGTCCCAGCCCGTGTAAAAGGGGCCAATGACAGCTAGAGTTTTTTTACACTGTAGTTTGATCAGTTTTAAAACTGATGCATATGGGAAAACATAGTGTGTTTTTGTGGTGGTTATTTCTTTTTCAACCGCCTAATTTAAATGCGAGTAATATACTTACGAGAAATTCCACACTAGTTTTCCTAGTAACAGTCACTTTGCCTTTGTGTTGCGCATGCCGCTCTGGTAGTCTGGAAAGGCTATATAATTCGTGGAAAACCTTGTCCCATCCCTGTCCTTTCCTAGAGAATACCACGAGGGCTGACAGTTGCTTTTTTTGTGAGGCGAATGTTTGAATATCTAGGAGAAAATAACCATTGTCTATTCTGCCACAGCCATTTAACCATAGTAAAGCCATCACTTTTGCTGTCGTTAGTGGCAGTGTGGATTGAAAAAAACGTTTACTCATCTTGTTCCCTACTCTCCTATTTTTGAAACTTTTAAGCAGAGGGATTGAGTGCATTAAGGCATCATACTGTAAATGTTTTTTTAAAAAATAAATAAATAAATTAGGCTATATCAGATGTCATTTTAAATTTAAAGGAGTGAACGCTTAATATTTTAGGTTAAATACTTATGTCTGCATATAATTACAAAAACTCAGCTACTTTTGGCAAGGTAACATTTTTGAAACTGCTTCTAGCTGGAACTAATATGAATATATCACAACTCAACCTTTTCTGCTGCTGCTGCTATGTGAAATAATTGAGACTCTTCCTTGGCTCTCTTGATCTGCATGATTTTGTTTTCCCCATCCATCCCATTTCTGGCCGTCCTACACATAGCTCAGCTATTTTTCTTTTGTTTTCAGAGTGAAAACAGGAAAGGTTGGTGTTTCCTGCATATAAAACAATATTTCCAATAAATCAGCTGAGTCACAATCTACCCCCTCAGAATTCCACCTTCACATGGAAAGGAAGCTGCTTACTGAGTCTTCCAAATATTGGATCTGATTGTTAGAATAGTTTTCCAGCAAAGTAAAGAGGTTTCTCCAAATAAATGTGTGCGGAGAATAAAGGCTATCTTCTTGTCCCTACGTTTGACAGGATTCTCTAACAAATAGCACATTCCTATACGGTCTGTGTGAATGAGTTGTCTTGACGTCCGCAGTCTAAAAAATGCTGACGATTGTGTATTTGTAGTATTGATTTACAGTGTAAGGTTTCTGAAGTTGTTTTTGCAGATGAAGCGTCCGATATATCTGTTTCCTTTCAAAGATACCCTGTGCTTGTCCCAACAGTAATTTTGCCTTGCTCTTCTGGTGAGAGAGCTGCTCATCTTCATAGCAGACTATAAAGACCCTCATTATATTGGTATTTCTGGTGTTGGACCTGAATCTTATAAAAGTGTATTATGCTGAGGATGGAAAGTATTCACCCTTAACATGCACATAAATAAATAATGTAGAATTTTTTTTTTTTTTTTTAAACTTTTTAAAGAAAACTTAATTCTCTACAGATTTTTAAACTGGTAAAAAATTACTTCATATTTTAGTTTAAGGCAGGCGAGCATACATATTTTTCCCTACGTTTAGATTAAGGAAAGCCTTATGTCAAGCTATTGCTGCTTTGTATCTAGCACATTTAATACACATTAACAATTTCTCTCTCTTCCCATTCCCACCCCACATCTAGCTGGTCAGTCTGCTGCTGATTGGGATTGCAGCATGGGGTATAGGCTTTGGCCTCATTTCCAGTTTCCGGGTCGTCGGAGTGGCAATCGCCGTGGGAATCTTTCTGTTCATCATTGCTTTGGTGGGATTGATTGGTGCAGTCAAACACCATCAGGTGTTGCTCTTCTTTGTATCCTTTGATTTGGAGTTTGCAAACACATGAGCCCTACTTTCCAATCCATCCTGATTTTACTCACATTTTTCCATTCTCTAACTGCATTTTCATTTTGATGAAGGAAGTTTTTAATAGCTATGACCTCACCTATACCAGGAGTCATATTCCACGTGTCTGCTCCCTGACCTAGTTACAAAACAGCTAAAAGTTTATGGTAAACCCGTATCACCTTGGAATGGGTTCAGAGCACAATGTTGAGTGTAACTGGTTTCTCTGAACTTGCTACAGATCATGTGTGCAAGACATTAGCTATTTCTCAAACCACAAGCGATATCCTGCTGAGCTATGTTTGTCTTACTTGTATGACCGCTTTCCCAATTCTATTTTTTCCCCACAAATACTCTACAAGTAGTTATTAGTCCAGTTATTGCTTTTAACACTGCACAAATGGCATGGTTGCCACATTGCAATAATTAATTTAGGTTACCCATCTCACTGTAAATGCCTGGTGAATACAGGCCATTGTTAGTTTTTACTTTTTATCCTGTTGTAACTAGCTGAGATGATGTTATGTCCCCCATCCTGAGGAGTCTTGTCTTCACTAGGATCTCATCAAGATCGCTCTTGTTTTACAAACTATGTTTTGTTTGCTACATAGACATGACCTTAGGCTTTGGCGTGGCCCTGGTCTGATTGTTTTTTTAAGGGCACAATCCTCTAAGTAGAGAGTGCTTGACAGCCTATAGCATGGATACAAGTTTGATGAAGCCACTGTGATGTGCACACACGCTAAATGCTGATGCTATTTGCTCTGAGGATCAGAGCCTCTGCCCAGTACCACATCATACCTCTTGGTTCTGTACAGGTAATTCATGATTGTGCCTTCCACAGTTGAACCTATGCCAGTTTTGTACGTAGCTTTACAGTGAAATGGGGGAAGAGGAATCATCAATACAAAATATTTTCTTGTCCATGAGTGGACTGATGAACAAAAAGTGTAATTATTACAATATAAAAATCTGTTGTGGAACATAGTAAATATGTGCTTGCATCTTTTACTTTTAGAGTGATGCATTTAAGAACCTATTTTAAGGAAATAAAAATGAAGTTGAATAGTTGTGCCTTGCTTAATCTCATGCTAGCTCAGGTTATCTTCTGTCATAAAGTGAGACTGAGTTGTTAAAGGCCAACAATGTTTGAATAAAGGGTGTAACCTGCTCGCTAAGTCTGTGTGAAAAATTAACTGCTTCATACACTGGGAAAAAAGTTATAACTTTGAAGACTAGATTGCTAGGGAAGAATGGAGCCTTTCACCTCGAAGTCACTAGCTTAACTTTCCCAGCTACGGTTATCAGAGGGATATATCTGGTGTTCCTGGAGGAATGTTGCAAAAATTCTTGCAACTGACCAATCTTGCAGTCTCTTAAAAAGGCCAACAGATAAATTCTCCATGAGGCAGGGTTTGTAACTATCTGTGTGGTAGCTAGAACAGTTGAATTGATGGTGCATTGTGTAAACAATAAAGACAAAAATAAATGGACTTAATAGGTGTGAAATGGCATCTGTAATTCATCCATGGCTTATTGTTTTTCTACTCTGATTTAAATGAACTGTCTCTTGACAAATTTTTGGAATAGCCTCTTCATCACAGGACGGACCTTTTAGATCCTAAGTGGGTATTTAGTTTGCTTGCTGCTCTGCTCTTAAGAAATCTATTTAGGCCACTCAGAAAAGTAATATACAAACAATAGATAAAGGAGCATTCCTTGTAAAGATGACTTGAGACAGACTAAATGACTCTGGCAGTAACTTTTGTTGGATCACAGTTTTGTACTTTTCATACCAGAAGATTATTTGTTTTTGTTTGTTTTACACATTTTTACCCTGCCCCTCCTGCCAAAGGAGCTCGGGGCACCTAACAAGTATAAAAGATAAAAATACGATATATATATATATAAAAATAAAAGATATATATATATAAAAATTAAAAAAACAATACAGTCCATCATGGAGGGGTGTCAAAAATAAACAAAAGAAACTCCCCCAACCCTCAAACCTCCCACCCTACCCATCTCCCTCACGGAAAGCCTGGTGCTACACCCAGTTCTTTAAATTGTCGGCGGAAGGAGGAGAGATCCAGGGCCACCCGGGCCTCTACTGGAAGGAAGTTTCTTTAGATTATTATTATTATTTTATTATAAACATTTATATAGCGCCAGCCATGTGCCTGGCGCTGTATACAGGGAGAGGGGACAGTGGGAGAGACAGGGGAGAGGACAAACAAACATTCAGGCGGATGCGAAGTCTCTGGAAGTGTCAACTACTTCCAGAGGTTTCCTATCTATATACCATTTCTTCCTGATAAAGCTTCACAAGATCAGCTTATCTAGGGCAAGATATGTGGAAATAAAGATTGGGGCCATGATCCTCAAACTGCTTACTCTGGGCTAGTCCCACTAAAGTCATGACCTCGCAGATATATAAATGAAGTTCTTGACCTTCTGTACTGTGAATACTGAAGGATACTTTGATAGTTCCAGTGTTCTGGTTTGCACATGGTTTAATGCTGTGGAAGCCATATTAACACCAATAAATTAAATGGATCACATTTTGCTTCATAATCACCTTGTGGTTAATGTGTTCATTTTCCTTTTCAGATGTACATAGCCCTGAGCATAATCAACCTATCGCAAACATTTTAACATGCACAGGATGCTCATGAATAGTTTGTTTCAATGGTTTTGACTTTGCTCTAGCAAATATTAAAAGGTTGTTTTCCAAGGTCTGTGGATTCTCTTGACCTAGGTACGATATCTGTGTAAACAGAAGCAGAATTCTTCTTTGGGGCCTATAATGTTTTCCACTGGAAAACTTCCAAAATTTGAAAGTTCATAACTGAGGAAGATACCAATATATGACGACTGTGATTCCGTCCTGAAAAAAAGCTTTTTCAAACATTGCCCTGTAGCGTAAGACTGGGTGGCTTTAGTAGCAGATAGAACATAGGTTCTGTAATTTAGGCATGATACTGAATATTTGCTATGACATGAAATTCAAGTCCCAGGTTCACTTTGGTATAGTGTTTTTTTTAAAAAAATAAATGAATAAAACAAACCCACAAGCGAAGTGCAAACAAGGAGAAAATACTTTTTAAAACTCTCTTAACATGTATGACCTGTAGAGAACAGAAATTCAAGGCTTGGAATAATTAATTTTTTTTAACAGTGGTCACTATGCGGTTCTGCTACATGATCATCATGCTAGAGGCCCACCTATTATTAGATCTTAGCGTTTGCCTATATTCAAGAGCATAACCTTTTGTACACACCTGTCGCTGCACGTTGTTAATTTTGAGTGTGCTGCCCATGTACTTTTTAAAAAAAACCCAAAAATTCAACCTTAACAGACTTCTTCAGTACATGATTATTCTCTTGCTAGTGTTCATCATACAGTTCTCTGTCTCCTGTGCCTGTTTAACATTGAACAAGGAACAACAGGTAAGAGGTGACTTTTCACTTTAAAAATAAATGTATTCTAGATGGTTAAGTACTATCGACCATGTTGTCAAGGAAACAGAATGGGTACATTGGACACTGCATGTATTAATCAAAGAAGGATGATGGAATGAAGGCTGCAGATAAGACATTGCTGGGTTTTAGATTCCCAAGTGGAAATTTGTGCTGGCTCAGTATTCCCTTACAGCTATTTATGTTTTGACACTTCTGTTTTTAGAGTTCCATCTTGTCTAGGTTTATGGCCACAAATGTAGGAGAATGACATGCATGTAAAAAGTCGTTTCAGGATCAGCTAGTAAGAAAGATAAACAGACATCTAAGATCTTTAGCATTATGGCAAAGAAAATAAAAGGTTGCTTGTGTGGGGAGTTGTAAGCTAAATGACTTTTTAGCTTTGAAGGTGAGCTACAAATGAAACTGAGTGAGCCAATTCAATGTAAGCTGCTGAATAACTCAAATAGCAAGAGTCACAAGGGAATTCAGTCTGTTAAACATGCAAACTTCAAGTAAAAACAGATGTGCACCTGGCATGGTTGCTCCCCGGCCGGGGTCAGGAGACAGCAGCCGACCCGGGCCATGTCGGAACACCAGACAAATGTGCCCATGGGTAGAGAGCCATCACATGGCCTGAATAGGACTGCCCTGCTCCCAACCCCCTGTCATGATGGCTTGCCATGGTGGGCAGCCATGGTGGACAGTGGTGGTCCGTGGCAGGTAAGGTGGATCAGAACAGATATGTTGGCCAGCTGTGGCCCGTGTTGGAGGCCCTTAGCCCAGGCTGTGACCTTTGGGATTTTCCAAGGACGCAGCCCAGGCTAGCCATCTACCAGCCTCGGGGCAGTCCTGGGCTAGCATCGAGCGGCACCAAAACAGGCGTGCTGGTGACTCCAGGGCCAAAACAGGCCACTCTGTCTGTTTTTACCCATATTTTTATTTATGGGTATGATGTTCATTCTTCCTTACCCAAAAATGCAAATTGCTGAATATTGCTTAGTGTTTCTCTTATCTGTTCACAACCAATTCCCTGACTCAGCCCCCACTGGGCATGCATTCTGCCTTCATTTCAAAACACTGCTCTTAAAAATATTGGCAATATTTTTAGATGAAATGTTTTTTTGTTTTTTTAAAGCTGCAGCCTTTATAAACCAGTACCCTTTGCAGAATTGTACCATTTATTCAAAATACTTGCTGCAGTGGTTGCTGGTGGACTTTCAGGCAAGGAGGGATGGGGTGTGGGTAGGCAGGGACAAGGGAAGGGTTGGAAATTGAAAGTGGCGAGATGGTGGGGAAGGCAGGGAGGGAGAGCGGAAGAAATGGGGGTAGCAGGGAGGAGAGGAAGGATAGAAATGGGGGGGTGGTGAATGGAGAGGAAGGAGGGGAGTGGAAGTGGGAGAGAAGGGGTAGAAATGGGGTGACTGGGTTGGGGAAGGCAGGCAGAGAGAGAGGCAGAAATGGGGGTAGTAGGGAGGGAGTGGAGGAGTAGAAATGGGAATAAGGGAGGCAGAAACAGGGTGGGTGGAAGGCAGGGAGGAGGGGAAGGGTGAATGTGTGTGTGGGAAAACAGGGTAGAAACGGGGGGTGGCAGTCAGGAAGGAGGGGAGGTGTAGAAGTGAAGGGTGGGGTGAAGGCAGGGAGGAAGAAAGAAATAGAGGGTGGGGAGAAGGCAGGGGGAGGGGTAGAAACGGTGAGGGGGAAGGCAGAGAGAAGGGGGAAACCGAGGGTGGGGAGGAATTCAGGGAGGGAGGGGGAAGGGTAAAATGGAAGGTGGGGGAAGGCAGGGCGGAGGAGGGTAATCAGGGAGGAGTGGGATAGAAATAGAGTGTGGGAGTGAAGAAGGCAGGGAAGTGGAGGGATGAAAGGGATGAGGAGCTGCTCTTGGACTGGGGTGGTCTGGATCGCCTCCTGGAGGCTATTTTGATTGAGGTGGAAGTGACTGACCAGTTATCTGTCTGTCTGGTCTTAGTGAAACTGAGAAAAAAAACCAGATTTCATTCAAAATCTGGGCAATTCAAGTAAATGAAGCATCTAGCCAACTTACTTGTTAGCTCTAGAAAATATATAGTGCTGTGAATCTTTTTGTACTGGCTATTCCTCTTGCTCTAGTGCTTAGGAACAACTTGTACAGTGTTTTCTTGTATGTTGCATCTTCTAAGTGCACTGGAGCAGAGGAGTTTGGGAAGAGGGGACTGGCTCTACCACATCTTGGGCACTACGCATGTTATATTTTTTCCTTCATTTGAATTTTAAAAAAAAAATCTATTCCTTTGTGCATGCTAGAGCCAACTTCTGGAGGTTGGGTGGAACAACACTGAAAGTGCAAGAGAAGATGTTGAGAGGAGTCTAAACTGCTGTGGTTTCAGAGCATTCAATCCTAATGAAACCTGCTCAGCTGTAAGTAGATAACAACTGGTTTTTTTAAGGTTTAAAAAGTGCTATTTCTGTTGGTATTTCTTGTTTTATATTTAAGTAATGGACAACTATTTTGTCGTCGTGCTCCTAGAGCTTGCATGTATCACCTGTTTGATAGAAATATATATCCTTTCTAACTTAATCACCTTGTATGTTTCATATGGATATTTATCAGTCATGTTTCAATACCTTTCAAAAACTAGCCTCCTCCTGCCATTTCCTCAATTTTAAAAACTAGGAGCCACCGCCTAATACATGCCTCTTTATTAAATGCTGGAGCACATAATAAAAGTTCTTGCATCCCCTTTTTACAGGATTGTTTTAAAATTCAGCCTTGTTCTCCCTGTGTACCAATATTAGAAGAATATTCAGGGATGGTCCTGAGATTTGTCGGAGGCATAGGTCTATTCTTTAGTTTCACTGAGGTGAGTGTGTATTAGTTTTATGGTGTATTAAGAGTTCACATAATCGTGTCTTGAATACTCGATAGCTGCCATTGGGAAGGGGTGGGAGGTGAAGAATTGTTGGAATACAAGTATTGTAGGTGGACATTTCAGACTAGGGATATTCTATGTATTCCACTCTTCTGGGAAGCAGAATTGTGCATCTATAGCACTGGTGGTTTGTACTATAGTATCGGCCTTCGGTTATGGAATCCACCACTTGAGAATTGGAACTGAAATAACTTAGTTAGAATTGGCTGCTGTCACAGGGCAAAGTCTACTTGCAGTAGGTGCTGTCACGATCCAGCCCACAAGAGTCTGTCACAAAAGGGAATTAGCATGTTGTCATCTCTATTCATATAATCCTAGTCTATCAGAGTCTCCATATATCCTGTCTATGCTGGGTATGCAACTCCTCCAGCCCCAAACCCTAACTAGCCCCAGACCTGGCCATGCAACAGTCCTCTGGCAGGCTTCACACCTTGGCCTTCGCAGGCTTCTCCAAGTTGGCACTTGGTCTTCCTTTCGGCTCTCCACCAGAGATAGCTTCCTTCAGCATCTAGTCTCCAATTGTCTCATCTCTTCAGGCTCTCCTTCTTATATAGCCAGGAGTTGGCGTGGCTACTCCCCCACTCTGTAACTATTAAAGGAGTGGCTGCCCACAGGGCCTCTACCCTATTACACACCTCCCCCTTGAAAGAAGGGCTTACCGCAGGTTAATCTCTGCTACCGTACCATCATAATGGGGGCAGAAATGACATCATTTACAAACAGTTGCTTTCACTGGCAATACAGTCCAAAATCTTTTTGTATATGTTGAGGTTCACCACCCTCCGTTTGGCCTCCACAACTCTCCCCTAGCAGCTGGCCCGTTCCACCAGCATAGTCAACATTTCATAGTGTGGTTTCATTCAGCCATCTCCCCCATTTCCTTATCTCCTAATGCCTGGAGAGTAATCCTCCACCCAGTATGTCTCATGTGGTTTCATTCAACCATTTTCCTCCTGCCAGGAAAACACTCCTCCACCTGACTTGCAGTCTATACAGGGTTATCATTAAACCCAGCATTTCCCTATTCATTATAACCATGTATACCCCATTTGTATCTCCAGGACTTCCTTTCAGCCCACATAACCATGCACATTTTTTATTTACAGCAGGGTTTTTTTCAGCTCATTTCTCTTATCACTTCTGCTTCTGACCTTTTTGGTTTTCCTGTATCCCTCCTCTGGGTCCTTGAAGCCTACCAATATTGTTTCTTCCCCATCCATGTTATAAGGGTCTCCATCCCCATAAATAGTCAGGAGCCCTAAAGGTTTGTCCTTGTCTTTAGTGACTGGAATTATTTTGCCTATTTTCAGTTGGTTTTTGTTCATATTTAACCCATAGGTTTCCTGTCATCTCTGCTCCTGTTGTTTTATAATTTCAACTTCCCTTTGCTCTGTGAGGTTATTTATTTATTTATTGGATTTCTAGACCACCCCCTTCTGCTACTGCAGCTCAGGGTGGCTTGCAACACAGTAAGAACACAAAATATCAAATAACAATAAAAACAGTATAAACAACAATATAAAAACAATACATGAACTCATGACAGAGTATAACCCTCACCCATCTCCCTCGCCGAAGGCCCTGTGGAACAGCCAGGTTTTACACTGTCTATGGAAAGAGGGAAGGCTCGGGGCCAGGAGGATGTCCATTGGGAGGGAGTTCCACGGTCGTGGTGTGGCCACTGAGAATGCCCTTGTTGACACTCAGGGGATGACCCAAAGAGGGCATCCCTGGCTGACAGCAGGGGCCGATCCAGGCCCTGGGGAGTGAGGCAATTCCACAGATAAGCGGGTCCCAAACCTTATAGGGCTTTATAGGTCAAAACCAACACCTTAAGCTGGGCCTGGAGGACTATAGGCAGCCAATGCGGAGACCTGAGCACAAGTGTAATGTGCTTGTGGCGTCCTGTCCCTGTAAGGAGGTGGGCCATTGATCCAGAAGCTGTAGTTGCTGCAGTATGCATCACCAAGGGTAGCCCCACGTAGAGCTCATTGTGGTATTCCAGTCTTGAGGTGATGAAAGCATTGACGATGGTGGTGGGTCAAAGTCTGAGACATACGGCCGAAACAGTAGCACCAGATGTAATTGATGGAATGCTCCCTTCACCACAGCTACCGCCTGGGCATCCAGGCGGAGCCATTAGTCCAGGAGTACCCCCAGACTCTGAACCTGGGGGACCAATGGAGGGCAGACTCCATCAGTGATGGATGCAAAGACTCCCTCAGCCCCTTCCATTAGCATCATCTCCATCTTGTTGGGATTCAGCTTCAGACAGGCCACCTTCATCCAATCCCCCATAGCCATCAGACACCGGGTAAGCCCCAAGACTGCCAGGCCTGGGTCAGCTGAAAAGGAGAGGTAAAGTTGGGTGTCATCAGCATATTGATGACACTGCACACCAAGCCCTCTGACGATTTCACCCAAAGGCTGCATATACACACTGAACAGGAGAGGGGACAAAATAGAACTGTGCGGGACTCCACATGTGAGGTTCCGGAGAGATGATGAACAATCGCCCAGTACTACACGTTGAGTTCTCCCGGCCAGGAAAGAACAGAAACGTTCAAGAACACTCCCGCCCATGCTGGCACGGTCCTGTAAGCGGGCTTCCAACATCTCATGGCCAACAGGTGTCAAATGCAGTCGAGAGATCTAACCGGGTCAAACGACTCTGGTGCAACTCACGGCAGAGATCGTCTACCAAGGACACAAGTGCAGTCTCAGTGATAAAAGCTGGACTGCAAGGGATCCAGAAAACTGACATGGTCGAGATGCCCGTGAAGCTGCTGGGCCACCACCCATTCAGTTAAGAGACTGGCCAATAGGTGGCCAGGGAGTCAACGTCCAAAGATGGTTTCTTCAGCAGAGGCCGTACCACCACCTCCTTGAAACAGTATGGAACTCACGGCAGAGATCGTCTACCAAGGACACAAGTGCAGTCTCAGTGATAAAAGCTGGACTGTAAGGGATCCAGAAAACTGACATGGTCGAGATGCCCGTGAAGCTGCTGGGCCACCACCCATTCAGTTAAGAGACTGGCCAATAGGTGGCCGGGGAGTCAACGTCCAAAGATGGTTTCTTCAGCAGAGGCCGTACCACCACCTCCTTGAAACAGTATGGCACTCTGTCCTCCCTAAGGGAGGCATTGACTACCCCAGCCAACAATGGCCCCAATGTCTCCCGGCTGGCCTTAACCCTTATCTTAGGCCGCTTTCAGACCTTCTCCCCCACCCCCCATGCATATTCTGGCTGTGGGAGGGAATGCGCAGCCAGGATATGCGCAGAGTGCCGCAAGTCTGAAAGCCCCCCCCCCCCGCCAGCTTTGCCGGCAAACACTCACAGAGATACAGAGCAGAGATAAGCGCGGGGGTCTTTCAGACTGGCAGCACCATGCACATATCCTGGCTGCGGATTCCCTCCCACAGCCAGAATATGTGCGTGGGGGGGAGGTCTGAAAGTGGCCAAAGTCTCCTGGGGCTTCACATACACCATCAAACTCACTTTCCTCATCCTGTGACTTCAGACTGGGAATAGAATCATCTTCTTTTTGTTTAACTTCTGGGTCTAGGGGAGATCTTAAACTCCTCTGCTTAGCTAGGTCCTCCAAGATGGTCTCTGTGCTGACTGGACCCAAATCTCCCTGTGTTCTCTCTCTCTCTAAACTTGCAGTCCTCTTCTGGACTCATTTTCATGGGACCTTTTTATAAAGGGAATTCCCTGGGTAACCCCCTACGCATACTATTTCATTATTGGGTCTTTCTTCCTCTCATTCATATTCCAGGTATTCCTCCTGATTTCCACGTCTTCTGTACCACTCCAACTCTCTTTTTAACTGTTCCACTTCCCATTTTAGTCTCTCTTCTGACCTAACAAACTCCCCAATATTACTTGACATATTTTCCAATCCTGCTAGCATTAAGCCAGTCTGTGGGTAAAAACAGACATGACACTAACTCCACTTCAACATGGCTTTGACATTTCTTATGCATGTTGCAGGGCTGTATTGGTGCCCTGTGTAGCCCTGCAACATGCATAAGAAATGTTAAAGCACTGTTAAAGTGGAGTCACCATCATGTCTGTCTTCATCCTGTTTCCCTATTTTTTCTTCCTTAACTTCTGTTCCCTTCTGGGGTTCTCATTCTCTTTGGTCCTCTTTGCATAGGTGCTGTTTTAACTGACTCTCTCTTCCCTTCAGGGTCTCTCGGCATCTTTGCAACTACCTGTAAGGGTCCAACCTCTGTAGGTATTTTTCATACTTGGTAGGGGGGGATCTTCTAAAAGGGAAAGTTCTCCTCAGATGCCAAAACTTAGTACAGTTCCAGCATCTTTTTTTCTGGGGTAGTGGCTACTAGAACCTCCTTCCTTAGGCTGGGTCTTTGTCTTTTTGTGAGAAAAGGCCCAAATGGACACTGTCTCTGCAGTGTCTGCAGAGCCCCAAATAATACTTGGGGCTGCTTGCCCCAAATAATACTTGTCCCTGTTTACCCAGACTCTTTGTTTTTCTGCCTTGCCATATCTGAGGGCAAGCTTCCCATAAGTGTCCCAGTTCATTGCAATTATAACATTCCAGCTGGTACCTTCCACCATGGGTCTGCAGTACCTGGTTTCAAGTCCTCCTTGCCACTGGCTTTGCTGTCTCAATTCAGGTTTCGCATAGTCCCAACACAGTTATTAGCGGTCTCCATCTTGTGTGGGCCATTTTGTTTCCTTGGCTCTGGCATGGGCACACTCCTTTAGACACCACTGTGCTTCCGTTGTTCTGGATCCACATCTTTGTTATGCGTAGGTGAGCCTCCAGGCTCTAGCCCCGCTCAAGCACTTGGTCCATGGGTGAGCTTCTGGCACATTCTTCCTAGTGCGTCTCTGCTGCTGGGCACTCTCCTCCAGCTGAGCTCTCTGCAAGGTCACTCTCTTTTGCTGTTGGGTATAATCCTTCACACAGCGCTGCCCTTATACAGGATCAACCACCTTGGGGAATTGCTGGCTTGATGGTCAGCAAGGTGATGTTCATATTCTCCACCAGGTTGTCGCAGGGCGAAGTTGACTTGCAGTAATGTTGTCCGGTTCCAGTCCGCAAGAGTCTGTCACAAAAGGGAGTTAGCATGCCATCAACTTTATTCATATAATCATAGTCTATCAGTGTCTCCATATATCCCATCTATGCCAGGTATGCAACTCCTCCAGCCCCCAGCCCTAACTACATCTAGGCCTGGCCAGGCAACAGTCCTCCAGCAGCCTACTTACACCTTGGGCTTCACAGCCTTCTCCAGGTTAGCACTCCACCTTCTTTTTAGCTACCCACCAGAGATGTGCTTCCTTTAACATCCAGTCTCCAACGGACTCCTCTCTTCAGGCTCTCCTTATATAGCCAGGAGTGGCTGTGGCTACTTCCCCACTCTGTAATTCTTAAGGAGACTGCAGCCCACAGGACCTCTGCCCTATTAGTTGCATTCTGAGGTAAATGAACTATTCAGAAACTGGGTGTAGGACCCATGAATGAAAGTTGTTCTCGGTCATACATGGCTGCTCTTAGATTCTTAATATTTAATGACTTGCAAATATCCAAACTAGATTTTGCACACACAAGTCCCATGCCATGCAACATTACTACTGAATATAAATTCTCATCCATCTTTTAAGTGTGTTAACTGTTTCTAAGTAGAAAGACAGTTGGGACACTTAAACTTTGGCCACGTAAAAAAAAATATTTTTCTTCTAGCTCCTTTTCAGGTATTAGAGGCAGTTCCAAACTCTTGCACACGTGGGATATGTGTCTGCAGTGTGTGTGGCTTGCGTGCGGCTTCCACATGGCTAATATGGTTGCACATGCTTTCCTGTAGAGGCCCCCATGAGCAAGCGACAGTTGCATGCCTGCAAGACCACACCTGTCTGCGGGTTTAGGCTGTGACCATTTAAGCCATAGGAAGGTCAGGCCCAGGGCTGTTTCCTTGCCTGTGCACTGGCTGCTTCCTCATCTCATATGGTGATATCTCTTACTGTTATTGAAGTACAACAACAATAATTCAGACTTCCCATCGAGTGCAGCAGTTTAATTGAAATAAGGGACATTTACTGCTGGCACTTTAGAGAAGATGAAAAAACCCAGGGCCAATCAGAGGTCCCAGTAAAAATTCCTTCCTGGCCCTGAAGAAAACGGTGGCACTGAACTGGCACAGTGCCATGATAACTAGATGAAGGAGGCTGAAGGGAGGGTGTTGCACATGCTTCCCAGCCCACAGCCTTCTGCTGATCAGAGGCTGCAGGGAGACTTGTTTGGTGCCCGGAAGTCTTGCAGTGTGAGACGTCCTTCGTACCACAAGCCCAGTTTCCATGAGAACCACAGCTGGCTGGTTGCTTCAGTACACCTGCTCCAACACTGCACCTCCTCTCCAAGCCCGGGTGGAGACAAAAACCGCTTCCCTTCCTCCCAAATTTTCTTTTTTTTGGTGGGGGTGGGGATGGGAATCTTTAAAAACAGGGGTGGGGGATCTTCATACACAGAATACACACTTACAAATTATCTAATATTAATCCTTGAATAAAGGCTAAGTTTTAAAAAGAGACACCTTTCAGATTGCACCAAAAGTAAAGTTTTAATGAAAAAGTCAGTTTAGAAATAAAAGAAAGCTACTAAATTTAAAAGAAAGCTACTAAATTTGTACATGTGTATTCTGTGTAGGAACTCTTCCCCCCTCCCTATTTTTAAAGGTTCCTCCCCTCCCCCCATTTAGGGGGAGTGGTTTTTGGCACCATCTGGGCTTGGAGAGGAGGCGCAGCATTGGATCAGATGTGCTGAAGCAACCAGCCCAGCTGTGGATGCTGTGGAAATGGGGCTTGTGGTACAAAGGAAGTCTCACACTGAGACTTCCAGGCACCAAACAAGTCTCCCTGAAGCCCCTGATCAGCGGAAGGCTGAAAGCTGGGAGGCACGAGCAACACCCTTCATTTAGCTCTCGTGGAACTTTGTCAGTTATGGGGCAACCATTTTTTTCCGATCTGGGAAGGAATTTTTACTGGGGCCTCTGTCCCTGAGGTGCTGGTTTTTTTTTTCCCCACCTTCTCTAAAGTGCCAGTGGTAAATAGGTCATAAGATCCCTTATTTCAATTAAACTGTCACACTCGATGATACAGGGGAAGTTTGAATTGTTGTTGTTCTAAATTTAGTGGACAGAGGTTAGAAAAACGCAGTATAGAAAACATAAGTGGTGCAGCCTGTATTGTGAGAAATAGGGAAGACAGTTTGTAAAGCGGTTTGCTTCATTCTTGCTACTTTAAACAAGATGACTTTTTGAAATATCATGGCAGTTGACAAGTAGGACTAAGCGGGAATTATTTAACACTAGTGTAATGGCTATTCTGGATGTTTCCTGCAGTAATGATCTTTTCACTACGCTGCACATAAAGTATTAGCAACATGAGAAGAAAGCCTGCAAGGTATTATTCTTTTCAGTAACATGAATCTCCTTGATTTTCATGGGAGAAACACTCAGTGGTTTCTTTTGTGAATTAACTGTTTATAAAAACATTGCAGATTTGTCAGCAGGGTTTACTAAGGCCCTTTTTACCCGAGACACACCTATGGATGTCCATGCAGATCTGCTGCATCGGCATGTGTAGGTGCCTCCTGTGTGAATGCTGCAGCTGCGGGTGGACGTTCATGTACACTCCCATGAAACACGCATGCCCACCCACCTCCATCCTTTGCCCACACACTGAGCAATTTGCCAAAATCATAGTTGCTCCGTGCATGGAGATATGGGGCGGATCAGTGTGCGCCCATGTGCACCAGCCCGCCCCCCCACACTGCCCATGCTGCTGCGCGCACACCAGTCCCCCCTCTCCCCCACAGCAGTTCATTTAAAAAGAGCCTAAGACTATCAGGGGAAATGGTTTAAAAACTTTTGAGCCAGATGGAGAATGGTTGCTAAATCCTTGTTCTTTATTTTGCAGATCTTGGGAGTTTGGCTGACGTATAGGTATAGGAACCAGAAGGACCCGCGTGCAAATCCTAGTGCATTCCTTTGATCAGAAGATTTCTTCATGATTGAATCTCTTTTCCTCCTGTTAAAACATGAATTGTCCATGAAGTGGCACTTCTCCATGCTAAGGGAGCTTATCGAAGTATCTGATAAACTATCTTCCAGCGGATATGCTTGTGCTCATCGTCTTTTGGTTTCCTTCTCTAATTCCCTAGGGTTGTCTTGATTCAGTGTTGTCTGTTCTGTAGCTGAACAGAATCTGAACACTATGCTCAGCTGGTTAAATAGCTTCATTAGAAAGCAACTGCTGTAGTTGGCAAGTTCTCTGATTCTAAGTTGGTGTTATCTTACCTTGGTTAAGGGGTTGGGGTGGGGGGAATCTTTTGGGTCTCTTACAGTGATCACTTCAAAATATTCCACCTTTTTTATCATTAGTATGATAAATTTTTGTGTACTGAATTGTTGGAGGTGTGTGATTCAGTTGACCTCTGGAGTGAAATTCTGTATAGAAAAATCTATTTTTGTGTTTTAACCATCATCTGCCATTGTGGTGTCTTGGGTAAAATATAATGAATATCTAAACTTATTGACCATGTGCATTATTTTCTTTCTTAGACAAATTCTGGAAAACATTAAGGTGTAGATGTAAGCTTACTAGTTTCTGTAGTCTTTTTCTGACCACTTTAAATAGCTTTTGAGGAAAATACATATTTCACTTAAATATCTAAGCAAGTGAGACTATTAATGAAAATAACCCATGAGATAAATTTTAAACGTACACAATTTTTTTTCCTTGAATTTATTTGTTAAAACTGTGTTGGAATCGGCAATGACCAGTCATTTTGTCATTGTCAAAAAATGTGATTTTATGTCCAAAGAGTTATCTTAACTATTTTTACACGTGGCTTAAATTATCATTGTAGTAACTTAAATATGACTATTAATAATGATACTAATATCCAGTGGTATTTACAATACTTGATTTGAAATGTGATTGAAATATTGTAAAAAAATATTTGTGGTGTGTGCAGTAGTTTGTTTACAAAATAAAGTTATTTTGCAATCTTTTTTTTTTTTCTTATGACTTGTTAAAATGGAGGAAGATGCTGTCTTTTTTCCAAGGTGTTCATAAACTAAAGTTGATAATGTGATATAGGCACCCCCACCTGCTGTATCATGTGAACTGTTGGATTAATGCAAAGGATATCCTTAGAGAAGAACAAGCAGTGTTTAGAGGTGGGCACTCTTATATGGATCAGTGTTTCACATTATATTATTTAACCCAAAAGTACGTGAAGAAGAAAAGACAGCTATATGCTGCATTTGTTGATCTCAGGGTGGCATTTTTGATATTGTAGATCTGTTTTGTGGAAGAAGTTGTGGGATTTTGGAATGGATTCTAATTTACTCCAGTTGATTAGAGAGTATTATGAAGATACCGCTGCAAGAGTTTGCTTTGGTGTGAAAGGTGAACTTTTCAGCCCTTTCCCAACATTTGGAGGTGTCTGCCAGGGTTGTGTATTGGCCCCTACTCTTTTCAACGTGTTCCTTAACAATTTAGTTGGCTGGCTCTGTAAAAGAGACTGTCATGCTCCTAGACTGCTCCAAATGCTGTTCCTGTACTGCTGTATGCAGATGATGCAGTACTATTGTCTTGTACCAAAATTGGTTTACAAAGATTGCTAACCGATTTTAATTCCTCTTGCAATAACAATAAGCGTGAGATCAATATTCATAAGACCTAGATAATGATATTTGATAATAAGTAGAGGAAGAAATGGTATATAGATAGGAAACCTCTGGAAGTAGTTAACACCTTTAGTTATTTGGCTGTGACTTTTGCAGCCTCCCTCAGTTGGGAGTACCATGCAAGGAACATTCAAATAAAAGCAGCACAGGTTACAAGCGGTGGTATTGCGTTTTATAATAGATTTTGAAGGAAACCACTGGCAGAGGCACTAAAAGCTGCCGAAGCTAAACCTGAAGCAGTGCTGCTTTATGGGACAGAGATCTGGGGTGGTAGGGAAAAAACAGGAAAGATTGTTGAAGGGGCACAAACAGCTTTCTTAAGGGAGGTTCTTGCGGTCCATTCTGGAACTCCAGCCCCTATGGTAAGGTTAGAAACAGGGACAATGAATATTCAGACTAAAGCTAGGTCCATTATTGGATCAAAATATGGGCTTTATTGCCTGGAAGACTCCCTAAGCAAGTGCTTCTCGAGGCTGAGGGAGGACCACTTGTAGTTTTTCCTTGGCTAAGGGCCGTTAAGATCTGGTTAGTCTATTCAGGCCTGAGAGAAATTTGGGTGCACTCTGATCGGATATCCCCTTGCTCTGAGAGATCATTTATTTATTTACAAAATTTATATCCCGCTTGTCCCGCCACAGGCGGCCCGGAGTGTCTAACAACAAGAGATGAGAGGTTGGCAGATATCTCTAATCAAGAGGATGTGACTCGTTGGAGGACTCTTAAATGTACACCTCTAGATGGCCTTATTTAAAGAAGATTTTTCCTTTCCTGGTTATCTTGCCTTGATAAGTTATTTTCCACATAGGGAAATCTCACCAAACTGAGGTTTAACTAGGTGGGGATGTATGTGCAAAAAGGAGCATGGGAGAAGATTCCCTATGATTTAAGGCTCTGCCACTGCACAATAGGTGGAGTGGATAACCTGGTGCATTTTTTGTGGTCTTGTGCCAAGTCAAATGAGCAGTGAGAGAAATATCTGACCCCTCACACCAAACACCTCAAAGCCTTTACAAATTTGAAGAAAACTTTATGGATCTTGCAGAGCAATTCTATAAAGGTGCTACATGACTTGGCATGCTCTACGATCACAGCCCGTAATCAGACCCTCCTAGGTGTCGGACAATGTTGCTGTGCATTAATGTATAGTAAATTTGGCTCCTTTTGAATCTTTATTTAAGTCAAAGCAGGAATGAAGTTCTCCAGCTGGGAGAAAGGTCTAGGCTTAGTGGTGGGTAAATTGATTTATAGCTTAGTTTAGGGGTAAAGACTTTTGTTCAGGGGTGTAATTGCCAGCCTTACACCTCCGCGTAGGAGCTAAGACATTATACATATGATGTGATGTTGGTTCTACCTGGCAGGAGGTTCTGGTTCAGGGGTAAGAATTAGGGTTAGGGTTAGCTCTGCCTAGGAGAAAAGACTATGGTATGGGGCATAAGTGTCTGTTTACTGTTGTGTACAGAATGAAAAACCTTGTGCAAAGTTGCAAACTGTATTATATACATAGCGATTGCATTTTATTATCAAATTTGTTTTGTTTGGTTTTGGCTTTAGCTGATAATAAAATTATTATTATTTATTTATTTATTTATTTATTTATTACATAGGCATTTAGCAGAATGCAGACACAATGCACAAATGTGGTGAGATGGCTTGAGCCCAAGAGCAATGCAGATTTTTTTAATATGCACCCTTTGTCTCTGAACAAACATTTTCTTCAAGTTTGGGATTTGCTGTAGAGGGCCCAAAACATGAGGAGGGACCAGGAGTCTTGAAACTTGCTGTGTGCCCTGAATTACACAGTGCTTGGTTGTGAGCTGACTGGCCAGAGGATGAGTGAGGGTGGAAGTGTGCCAGGCAGGGCTTTAGGGAAGAGGCTTGCTTGGAAACCTGGGAGCTGGAGCTTGGGCCTACTTGGAGGTGAAATTCTAGCCTGAGGGGGCTGCTGAAGGACAGGGGTATTTTGTGGTTCTCTAAATAAATGAGGGAACTGTGCTTCATAAACTAGGTAGATTGCACTTCAAGTGAAAAAAATATTGTAGTTTGGGCCTTAATCCACAGTAGCCCAAGCATGTTACAAAGAGACCAGAAGAAAAGCACACAAAAATGGTAGGAGAACAGTACAGGTAACAGGCTAGTTACAGAAACATGTACATTTCTATATTCTGAGGTGGGATTTTGAAAGGCCTTTTTTGGAGTGTTGAAACTATATGGTTAGCAAAAATACTAGGGCTACATCTACATTTATCTAGATATTGAATAGGTACAACTTAATGGAGGAAGTGGTTAGTTGAAGGAAGAAGCATTTTGTATGGACTTGGAGGAAGATATGATGAGAAACTGCGGTAGTAGAGGCAAGCAATAAGGCATTAATAGAATTGTTAAATGGCAGCATTGTCCTGTAGAACTGACATAAATGGGTGACAGCTTAGATATGTGTGGGGAGAGAAATGGGAGGGGGACTTCTAAGATGAAGCAAGACCCTGAAAGAATGGATAAATGTAAGTTTCAGCAGCACTTAAGGGAGGAAGAAGATAAAAAGTGAAAGATTGAGGGAAATGTCTCAACTTTGTTTTTCAATGTCAAGACTTGAGAAAGGACAGTAGATGAGAGATTAATTCATAGCATCTTAATTAGTTTGTGTGTTTTCTAAAAACAATATGATATTTCAGTTACCATGAAAGTTTAGCTCTTACTAGGAAAAGGCACAGTGCTAAAAATGACAGTTGGCAAACTGCTTCTAATCTCTCCAAATTAAACTGGTGGCAGTGGGTTTTTTCTTCCTCACCCTTTACAATTTAACTTTATCCTAACATCAGTTGAATCCTGCCACAGATGGACACAGTTAGTTCCAGATTATTTTTCTAGTGCAGATGAATTTAAGATTTAAACTTACATAGAACTAGTAGTAATGAGGGTAGTTACACTGGAAATAGTCCAATTAGTAGTATTGTAGCTTAGTTTGGATCATTTGCTTCTGCTTCCTAAAAGTACATTTCATGATCCTACTTTGTATTCAGTAATTTTGCTTGCTGTTAAATTGTAACCTCAAATATGGTAGAAACCCTGGATGTGGGTCCATGGGAAGCTTGAACGAGAGGGGGAGAAGATACAAAAGAAAATGGAATGGCTGGGTTTTGCCTGCAATAGGAGAAGAGGAAAATGGCTGAAGTTAGCTACCTCACTTAACTCTAGTGTTAGCTACGAAAATTATCAAAATTGGGGAAGACATCAAGCAGCTACAGAAAGGTGGATCAATATAGGGAAAGGTCAAAATTAGATCAAGGTAAGCTAATCTTGACTGCTTTTCCGAGCTGAGTAACTGGGCCAAAATTAGGAGCAGGCCCAAGAGGCATAGGCCTAGGGTGGTAGATTCTGAAGGGCAGCGGGGGTCCAGGGAGAGAGAACCAAGCCTGGGGCAGCACTATGACTGGGAGACTTCACAGCCAAATCTTCCCCCAGCAGTACTGCCGCTACCCACGCACCACCCACAGCTGGTGGGAGGGGGAATCCCACCCAGAAAAACATGCCCCAGGGGCCTGAGTCCCCTGCAAACCTGCGCTGTGGTGGTGGCAGCACTTCACAGCGATCACCCCAATTGTGCACATGCATGATTGGGGTGATTGTTGCTATGCGCTGTTGTGTGTGTACATTGGGTGTTTGTAGATGGATACAGAGGCAGCCTGCCCATGGAGCTGCTTCAGGGGTGCACCCCCATGTCCTCCCGCTTCTAGCCCCACCTGGGTCCACTTTAGAAGGACCCAGCAGGTTCCCCTGGCCACGGTCCACCTGTGCAACGCACCCCCCCTCCATACACACATCCTAGAGCTGCAGGTGTCTGGTGATGAAGTTGTGTTGAAAGCTAATGCAAGGGGAAGGATTGCAATGTTGTGAGCTTGTTATAAAATGGCCCATTACTAGCAATTTTTTTTATTATAAACTCTTGAATTTGATTTTTCTGCTAAATTGTAAAATCAAGATTTTTTTTGTACATGGATAATTTGGGGATCTAGCAATTTACTCTAATAAGAAAAAATGGCTGAAGTACTTGCTTAGGCAGCAATACTGAGAAGGATTTGGGGGATGTAGTGGGTCACAAACTAATCTTGAGTCAACAGTATGATGATGTTGCAAAAAAGGCTAATGCCATTTTGGGTTGTATTAACAGAAGCATTGTATTCACTACTCAGGACCCAAGAGGTTATGCACTTGGCACTCTGCAGCCCTCTTTGGAAGTACTGTGTTCAGTTTGGGGTTTTGTGTTTCAAGGAGGATGCTGACAAGCTAAAAAGGATTCCAAGAAGAGGAACCACGATGATCAAGGGTCTGGAATAAGAGTCATATGGGAGAAGGCTGATGGTAGTAGGCATGTTTAGCCTAGAAAAATGAAAGACTATGGGAGACATTGTTGACTTTTCAAACATTAAAAAAATTACCTAAAGCGGGAGAGATTTTGTTCTCCGTTACCATTGAGGTTAGGAAAAGAAGCTATACATTTAACTTACAAGAAGTTAGTTTTAGGTAGGAATTTTTTCCTAATATTCTAACTGTTAGAACAGTTCAGCATTGGAATGAGCAGCCTGGAGACCCCATAGAATCTCTTTTCCTGGAGGTTTTCATGAAAAGGGGTGGACAGGCATCTATTAGCAATGCTGTAGAGATACAGGGTATTCCTCCTCAGGGTAGAATTAGATGACTCTCCCAGCTGCCTCGACTGTCCTCACTTGAGGATGCTGCGACCCTCCTGGGGCTTGGCTTTTCTGCTACCCCGAGTTCCACCAACCAGGGGACCAGAGACCGGTGAGGTTGCAGCCCATTTGCATACTCTCCCAGCTGCCTCGGCTGTCATTGCTTGAGGATGCCGCAACCCTCCTGGGGCTTGGGTTTTCTGCCGGACCGAGCTCCAGCGAGCCAAAAGGCGTG
>QEPC01015155.1:143211-209498 GCA_003113815.1 Sphenodon punctatus | reverse complement strand
CTCTGGGAGCTGCCTGTTTCACCACTCCTCCACACGCTCTGGGAGCTGCCTGTTTCACCACTCCTCCACACACTCTGGGAGCTGCCTGTTTCACCACTCCTCCACACACTCCACCTGAGTGGGTGCTCCGTGGCAGTACGACCCCCCCGCCCACAATCTTGCTAGTTTAAAAACACCCTATGAATCATAGGCCCTTTTCACACAGAGACTCTAACACTAATAAAATGGGTGTTTACATTTTATTATACATGCTGCAGGGCATCCATAGAGCACACCTGCAGCATGTATAGTAAAATGTAACACCCATTTTATCAGTGTTAGAGTCTCTGTGTGAAGAGGGCCATACACAGCACTTGTCCACAAAAGTCACTGCCTTGCTATAAATGCAACAGTAAGTAGATCAATTTAGCTCTTGCTTCCTCATGGGGGGAAAAAATGGACTGGGTTTCTTTGTTAAAAGTTGTTGTTGTACTTCAATACTGCTGAAACTTCAGTTTTTTTGGCATTTTCATTCCAAATACTGTTCTTGAGTGTTCCATTGCTTGGATTTTGGTTGCTAGCCATTTTCAAAGAACATTAATTATGCAGGGGGTGGGCAAAAAATGTAACGAACAGGAATTCTCCCAATTACACTGAGTTGAAAATGCTATCACCCACTTTTAAAATTACAGGCTGAAATGAAGTTGAATGGCAAGTAGTCAAGAGAACTTATAACTTTTTTGCAGTCATAGCAAAATGGCTTTTTAGTTACTAGTGTTGGAGGACTGTTGGCCCATATGCTGATCAAAACTGGGGATGCCCTCTTGTGAGTATCCCCACTGCATCAGGTCTGGACAACATGGGCAATGGGCATGCAGAGAGGCATTCTTGGTTGCTGACTCTCCGCTGTGGAACTCTCTTCCCCCAGAGGTTTGTCAAAGCCTGAGCATCTTCAAATGCTATTTTTTTTTACTGGGATTTTAATGGGTCAGGATAGAGTTGTAGGGCATTGTTATGATTTTAACCAGTTTTTATATTTTTGTATATTGTAAGCCAACCTGAGCCTTCAGGAAAGGACAGGATAGAAATAATAGATACAGCATAACCAGTTTTGTCAACACCATAAAATGGATTTATTTATTTTTTTTAAAAAAAAATCATGTTACAGTATTCTCCCATATGCTATTTTCAAAAAGCAACCAGTACTTGAAATGCCACCCAGTACAAAACAGTTTTGATAACAATATTATACCTGCAATCCTCAAGTCATTCAGGCTGGAGTATTCCTGTTGAAGTCAGTCAGTTGAACTACTTTCAGAATAAATGACTCGAGGATTGGGGCCCATGCCCTTAGTTGTGCATATAGACCAGTATTATGCATTCTGAAAATCAACCTGATGACACAGTATTAAGGCTGAGGAGAAGAAGAAGAATTTCAGGCTGCTTGGCTTGGTTTCTTTCCTTTATAGTTCAGTTTTCAGCAGTTTCAGGGCCTTCTGCATATTTGAATACACTAGAAATGAAACATCCAGAGCAGTTATATTTGGACATATCCTTCGTGTAGATCGAAGTGTAAAGTGAGACCCTTCTGGAATAGCATAAGCAAGCTGTACAGTACACCATTCAGTTCATTTCAAGGAGTATTTTCCATAGCCAGTGCTGGGATCCAGCAGTTCCTTCATGTTGCTGAAGTAGAGGCCTTTGACTCTGATGGGACCAGTCAGTGCCCTCTATCTGCCCAAGCCAAACCCTTAGGTTTGAGCCAGGCCAAGTTCCCAACCAGGTGTTGCCCTAACCCTCATCAAGCACCATGGTGTAACAGAGTTCCGTAGGTGTCTGGACCACTTTTAGCCCCATCCCTTATGTAGTCACACTCCTTACAGAGTGCTGTGATGTCACAGTGCTTGGGGAGGGGGTTACCCAGAGACTTTGGGCCTAGGCTCAGAAGAACCTAGCTTCATTGGTCCCAGGCTGGGGCCCAATGTAGGGCCCTGTGCTGCAGTAGGAAAAGGGTTTCTATGGGGTTGATTCCCCCCACTGGTATTGATTTCACAGAGAGAGCTTGCATAGTTAGGCACAACTCAGTAGAAGGGAGATGAAGCCTCTAACTATGTAAGAGGTCATGGAGAATATAGTCATGTTTGAAAACTATCCCATTAGTGATTACTCTTGCTACTAATGGACACCACATCGCATTGTTAGCATTTTTACTAACCCATGAAAATAGATGATCCATCTATTCTGATTATTATTGATTTATTCACTCAAGTAGATATGCTGCCCTTGCCAATAAGGCTCAGGGAGGCTTACAGCATATAAAAATGCTAAAAATCCCCTTAATCCCCTACGCCCCTTACCCCAACCCTCCTCATACTCTGAATATACTTTGAAAAGTCTAATAGGAAGTATACTTACACAATGCGATATCGCTAGGCTCATAAGCATAGAGACGATTTGAGTATCTTCCAGTGATATCTGCTCTAACTGTCAGGGAAGGATCTGGAATAGAGGGTAGAGGACATGATTACTTTTCAAATAGCAGCCTACTAGAGAGTGTACAAAATTCTTCACCTCTTCTTTAAGTACATGTAGGGCGAGGAACAGGATAGCTATTTCATGCCAACTAGCTCAGTGACCTGCCTAGAGGAATGATCAGTACTTCAAGTTCTATAATATGGTGAACAAAATCCTGAAAAATCCTCCATACTATTTATGTAATGCTCCTAGACAACGAAAGTTTTAGCTCGCTCTACTACACTATGTCATGATGCTTGGGCAGAATGATCCTCTAAGAATAGTGTGCACTTGCTGTTAGCCTGGCATGAGTCCAACTGAAGAGAATGAGAGTCCTTCACATGCTGTTCTGCTGGAGGAGTTCACTCTTAGGGTGTTTTCAGATGGGACGGTGGCTGGCTTTACCATGCTTTACTCTGCTGGCCACAGTCACTTTCAAAAGCACCTGCCAGAGGTTTGCACAGGTTGGATCCCAACCATGGTGAAGACTAGCCCAGGCTGTGACTTGGGAAAGTCCACAAATCACAGCCTGAGCTTGCCCCCACCATAGTCAGGATTCTGCTACCTGGCCCACAATCCGGTCCAAGCATCCCTCCAGTTGGGCCAGAGTGGGTGGAACCATGTGGAAACATCTGTTCCCAACCCTGCCCTGGCCCAGCATGGGGGCTCCATAGTGACCAGCCATGGCTGTCAGTCATGACAGGGCAACAGTAGAAGCAGGGGAGCATGACCAGGTAGCTGCACATCTTTCCCTGCCCCCATCCTTCCCCGGTGGGTCTAACTGCGGTAATGTGTGTTCCTACAGCCAGAGCTAGCCTGGCTGGGGGTAGTCCAGCTTAAAACCTGCTTAACTCAGCCCAGTCTGGAGTAATTGGCTGCCATGGCTGCCCATCAGGGAAGGAGTGGGCCACTGGGAGCAGCGTGGGGGCGGAAGTGGGCAGCTGCACATCCACCTGGCTCCCTGCCCTCCCCAGGGGCTGACTAGCCCCTGTTGCATCAGTTTGGGGACCTGGTTGTGGCCCCAATCCTGATCGGCTTAGTCTGTGGCGATATTTGGGCTCTGTAATGTTAGTTTTTTACCCTTACCCTTATGGTGCACTAGTTAGAGTTGTAGCTACCTTGTAGCAAAATGTGGACAAGGATTCTACTTTTTAAAAAGGTTTTAGCTCCCACTTATAACAGGGAGTGTCCCTCGTGTGTATCACATCAGACGGGAATGAGAACCAAGAGATTTAAAATTTGTGTTTTCTCAGAGTAGGTGTCCTTAAAACCTAAATTACTCACCTATAAACAAAATTCTGGGGACATACTGACCATCAGGTGAGAGATGTTTGTCTGTTGTTTCATACTGAAATAAAAATAATGTGCTATTAAGTCAAGACTCCTGTCTGTTATGATGTGGAAATAATAGAAAGTAAACATTTTCCTTCCACTTTATCATAATTTGGCTATAAAATTAAGACTTGCACCCTGCAAGTCTAGATTCTCAAAATATTTAGAGCCAGTGCTAGCACTTAAAACTGATGCAAGTCCCATGAAAGTGAATAGGATTTTCACTGTTGCAAGGTGCCCCGAGGATCCCTCTGCTTGTCCAAAAATGTAATTTTAATGTTTGAGAAGACAGAAACTACATGCATATGTACGGTGGGGATGATACAAGGTACACTCAGATACTATGTACACACACCAGTGTGCTCATTTGATGAATGAATGCTATGTGCTTGGTGTGCCTATGAAACCTGTGCATCGTGTGCGTTTTGAACTGGGCACATAGTTTTTACGTTGACACTATTCCATAGCTCTAACTAGAATAAAGATAGGCAATAATTCTCATCATTCAATTGATTCTCTGCTTCAAAACCTAGACGTTTCTGTGACTGGCAATTGACACTTAATATGAACCTGGAGCAAGAGACTTTGAAAAATCACAGTCACAGCTAGAAGTTGATTGCTTCCGACTAGTGTCAAGAATAGAGCTGTCTGAAATGTTAAATTAAATTTAATTTGAAAACTTACAATAAGATTTATGAGAACAAACTTTTCACCCAATTTCTGTATTTCTTTGTGTTCAGCAAATGCTTTCTTCAGAGCTGTAAAGATAAAAAAAAAAGTGGAATTACTGCTAGAAAAAAAATATATCTAACCCATCTCCAAGAAATAATAGAAACACACATTCAAATATGATTTGCTAGTGAACTCTCCCCATTTAATGAATAGTTACAACTCTTTGCAAAACTGGAAGTGTTAAGAGCTATAAGAATACTCTGTGAGAAAAAACACAAAGTTTAAATGAGAGACTTCAGGAAATCCTTAGGTTTTTTTTCAAGAAAAAGACTGAGGCGATTTGATTACTGTGTACAAGCATCTCCACAAGGAAAAAATGTTGTGCTCTAGTGGGTGTGGCTCTTTAATATTGCAACAGGCAGCATGACAAGAACAAATGTCTGAAGGTTTAAAGCTGGACAATTTCAAACTAGAAATAAAGTACACACTTTTTAACAGAGGGTGATTAGCTATAGGAATGGACTGGTAAGGGAAGGAGGGGGTGATGAATTTTCTTTTAGAATTCTCTTACAGTATTCCCAAATAAAGACTTTTCTAAAAGACACTATTTAGCCATATACGAAAGAGCAGCCTTGATTTAGTGATCATTTGGCTGATAATATTCTAGGATCTGTGCTACCTTGGAAGTCAGGCAAGGTAATTTCAGTTGTCCCTTGTGACCTTAAAAATCAATGAATATAGGAAGATTAGAATGCATTTTTAAATGATAGGTTTCCACTTCATTTTAAAGGTGAGCAATAGCTGGAACCAATAAAACTAACATTTAGAGGTGCCAGACAAATGTATCCCTGACTCCTGAACCCTTTTATACATTAGGGAGATGGACATTTGATTCTCTCTCATTCTAACCCTCCACCCTCATCCTTCTTTCTGTTTGTCCTGAATTTGATTCAGGAGCAGAGGAGGCCTCATTTCCTATTATCTTCTTTTCACAAGGATTTTTCTACCCCCTAGTGGTGTAATTTTGAACTAAATTTTTGAGGAATGCGGGAACCTGTTGACCCACATAAACCCACCCCATGACCCTGGAACTGCGGGAAGAGGAAATATGTGGAGGGTGTTCTCCCCACATTCCCCATAATTACACGCCATGCCACCAACTGAAGGCAACTTGGATCTATATGATCACTGGTATCTAATTGTACGATGACTGTGTGGAGGCTGGGTCTAGTTTGGATAGAGCTAGAAGCATAGTGAAAGCAACTGGTCCCAATGTAGCTGAAATCAAATGAGAACAGAAACTTCAACCCAGTTAAAATTCAAATAATGTATAAATTCAGTCATGTATAGATTAAAAATTAAGATCTTCTCACCCAGTAATAAGTTTCCTGAATTGATTCATTTTACTCCTGGCCATTAGTCCTTTTTTTAAAAAAAATCTCACAGAAAGTAAAAGATTTAATTAATCACTGGTGGAAATTTGTTTCTATACCCACAATGACACATAGCACTGAAATGGCCTGTTTTTACATTTGATTATCGTTGCACATCTTGACCTTCAAATACTTTCCAATGACTATTTTTAAAAAATAATGAAGTGATGCGTTTTTAGTGTATTGTGGGGTGTTTAAAACAAAAACAAACAAAAAAACAAGGTTGTTTCATAATTTGATAGGGAAAAAGCAAGATGATTTTGTAGTTGAGATGTTACCTTGACTGTGTGGGCAGTCTTCTAAGTGGTGGATAATCATTATGGGTTTGTTGCTAAAAAAAATATAGAAAAAAAGACATTAATTTAGACTTGCACTATAAGGGATAGGAAAGCTGGTGGTAATGAGGGATGTCCTCTCTAGTTGGGAAATAGAATGAATGTCTGAAGAGGTTTCTACCTAAACTGTGACCATGTTCATTCCTGACAACTAAGCCCTTCGTTTTCAGTTTAAACCGATTTTTAGAGAAAAAAATCCCAGGTTTTACAAAAACTATTATTCAGTTTTTTACTGACTTTAACCTGAATTTTGTATCACTCAAGTACATAAAAGTAGCTCATATTAGGAAAATACAATGGATTGCATAACGTATATTTGTTATGTTAATAATAAATGAATGTATGTGTAAATGCAAAGCTGCCTTTTGAAGACAGACAATGGGTGTTAATAGACGTAACGCTGGCCTGTTGTGACCTAGGCTTCACTGGCGCATGTGTTCATGTGCCACTAGATGTGGGCTCACTTCTACCCTGAAGAGGGGAGAAATCTGCCTCAGGACACATTGCTGGAAAGTCTCCAGATGTGCATCCTGAGCCAAGGGCCCACCCACCTGGGCCAATGTGATCCCATACATCTGTTTGCCTACCTATACCCATCACAGGGTGGAGGCCACCATGACCATGCACCATGGCTGTTTTCCATGGCTGCATGTCATGGCGGGGGAGAAAACACAACTCCCACTGTTGTGTTTCCTCCCCCCCCCCCCCCATTGGGTTGGGCAGGCAGTGTGACAGCTCTCTTAGTGGCTGGCACATTTCCTTCATACTGCTCGCTGACCCAGAGAGTGGGGGCTGTCGTGGAAGATATACACAAACAATATGTACTCACGTGCATACTCATAGGTGTGTGCGCATCTGTACATATTAAGGAATCTCATGCCCACCATGTACACATTTCATGCTATTAGCAGTTAATAGTTTTATGTTTTGACACACTAATGTAACTCCCCTTCCCTCATTTCCCCCTAAGTGGTATAGGGCTCAGAGTAGGAATGGGACACCCTCCCACTTAGGGTTGTTCCTGCTTCCATGGGAGGGGCCTTTAGGGGTTACTTTTCTTCTCTTGTATTTGATATTGGGGGGGGGGGGAGCCACTATGGGGAAGTTGTTTCCAAATGACGGGGCAAAATAATGACTTCTGCCCAAGGATATCACTAACCTAGGGCTAGGGACTTCAGAGACCACTATTGACAAGCACTTTAACAAAGAAACATGGGGGATATCCCAGGTGATTTACTTTTAAGATTGACACACAACACAACAACACTAAAACAATGACTCACAAATCCCCTCAACTTTCCTCCTTCCCAAGTTTTTATTGGGGTATTAGAGATATTATTTTCATAAACTCAGAGGTGGCATACAGTGTGTTAAGTTCTGTTTCAGTTCTACAGCAAACCACAGTAAACTGTTTATCAAAGCATTAATTTGCTTAATACTCTGTTTGCTGTCCTTCTCTCCATGAAAATAAACCCCTATATCCCCCCCCAAAGCCATTTTTCCACTGATTTGTGCCCATTTTTGTTGTTGTAATAAACACACATTCCTGAAAAAAATTAAAGAAAATAAAAATTGAAAATGAAGGGATCTACCTGCAACTAACAATATAGAAAGAAATCTGACTATTACAGCAGGTGGCGCTATTGAAACTGCTTCAACAAATGGAAAAGTGCATTTACCCGGATTTGGCTCTGAATAAAGCTTCTTCATAAGTCTGAGTCCAGATAAGATTATCACCCCAACCTAAAAGAAAGTGACAAAAGTTACCCTTTAAAAGATGCCAATGATGACAAAACTAATGCATAGTTTTGCACACCAAACCAGGACAAAATTGAGACTGAAAAGTGCTAAGAGAGAATATGCTGCCAAAAACAGTGTAATTTCATACAGCTTGAATCATTTCTGGAAAATAAGTGTGAAAGAGAGGATGCGTTTCAAGTTACCAAAAAGAGACACTTTTTTTTTTAAAAGGCAGAGAGCAGTTTAAAATGTGATATAAACGGGATCTAGGAGATTAAAGAAATTAATATTTCCATAGAACTAGATCGGCATGTTCGATCCAAGATTTTACCTCTTGAGAGAGTCTGGGGCAGTTTTGGTTGAGTTTCTTTTTTGACACTTGGGGCATCTTTTTTGCCATTTTTGGTTGAGAAATCTTTAGCCATGGTATAAGAGACAGCAACAACCAGCAGGAACACTGATAAATAACTCTTCTCCATGGTTAGTGCTGAAAAAAACAACTAAGCTTTAGAATCCTGTCATTTTTTCAACAAGACAAATGCTTTGGAACGATTTACACTATAAAACCATGTAAATTACAAATATGTTAATCAAGCCTCACTTCCAGGCTACCCATTCAAGCCAATTACTTTAAGAAGTGAATACGGTAAGGTTTACTTATATTCTTATTGTTAAATCTACCAGTTCCCAGGATCATGAAGTGGTTGCCACCTTGAAGTCTGCCCATCTCTCATCCCAGATACGCTAGTTCTCCCTCACTGGCAGTGAATAAAATATTGAATTACTTCAAAACTGATGTATCTTCTGTACTGCCAGCCATCTAATGATCTAAAATCACTTATAACGATCAATGATTATTTCTCACAGACATTTTATGTCTTGCAAGGTATAGGCTCCCCATACTATCTTTGTCTCGCTGATGCCAAATAAAGTCAAGTTTTATTTACTCTATTTTTCAGAAAAGGAAACTTTGAGAGGCAAAGTGACTTGTTCAAGATCTCACAGCAAGTCAGCAGTAGAGTTCATCCAGGAACAGACTTCCAGTGTTGTGCTTTAGCAATTATTGTCAATCACTTCTCATGGTAAAGTATTACAGTAAAATAATTCAGTCAGAGTAATTGTTTCCTTTACGGCACTAGGAATTTGTACACAAATGCAGCCTGCCACTTTAAGAGATGCTTCATCACTGAAATCCTTTCTCTGCCTAGCTCAGGAATGAGGATAAAGCAGGACAGGTGTGTCCTATTACTGAAAGACTGCAGTAATTTCAGTCACAGCATTCTAAATTTTGTAACTAAGCTATGGGTATTTTCAAGACGTAATGGTGTCCGGCTTTAGCATGGTTTACTCTGTGAGACACCATCACATAAGTTTGCGCCCACCAGATGTTAGCATGGGATGGATCCTGACTGTGGTGGAGGCTAGCCCGACTGGACACAGCGTGGGGGTGGGGCTGGGTGGATGCACGTCCATCTGGCTCTCTGCCCTCCCCGGTGACCAGGCCCAGCCCCCATCATATTAGTTCGGGGGTCTGGCCAGATCCCGGCTATAGTAACGGTCCCATCCCAGAGGGGATGAGTCCATGCGCCGCTTGGCACCGTCACATTAGAAAACACCCAATGTCTAATCCATCCTCTTTTATCAGCTCTTATAGAAGGGCTAGGAGGCTGTGGTGAGAAATGCTACAGAAAATGCCCAGTTAAACATGTATGTGTCCCAACATTCACACAGCAGAATCAAAATGGAGAAATGAACAGCAGACAGGGTTCCAAATGCAGGATGTAAAAATAAAGTGTGTCGAGGCAGACACTCTCCAGGGCTTTACTGGAAACCACGTGATTATGAATCCCTGAGCATCAATCTCTGATGCTTCTGGGTCCAGTTACTATCTGCTCAGTCACCACCACTTCAAGAAGTTAAGAAAAATGATAAGAAATATTATTGGAACTGAACTGCTATTTAGGCTTGAAAATGAAGGCATCTCAAGCAGTCTTTTTCAGTTAGGGCCTCTTGTCAGAAAGTTCAGTTGACATTCAGGACTGATGCCATAGACTGCTTAGTATTGAAGCTGGAGCAATACAGGAGGAATGCTACTTTAAAAAAGAAAAGGAAAGAAAGAAACTCAGACCAACAGGAAATCGAAAAACAATAAATCTCAGCCTGCCGACTGATGAAGAATTGAAAGCAATTACCAAAGTTGTTAAACTTCCTTCTTAAGAGAATCATCTATGCATTGCCATGCCCAGATGAGAAAAAGATCTCTGGTCCTTTTCTCCTGGAGAGTTTAGTGTAGCAGAGCAACCATGGAGTGCAGCATTATCCCACCTATTTCCCTTAGAGCAAGCTCCACGGTGCAGTACTTTCAACTGCTCCATTATTTTCTTTCCCTTTGTTCCTCATTATTATGTAACCCAAGTCCAATGCTCAGAGGAGTCTAACAGGTGCATTGCTGAGCATGAGCTCACGTACTTACCTTCTTTACTCTCTTGCTTGTCTGAGGAGCAGAGAAAACGTTCCAAGTTTCAGTGTGAACCGCTGAACTGAGGAGTGCCTATTTATTCTCCTTGGCACACCTCATCTCCACCCACAAGCCAGCAATTTGAATATTACTCCTACAGAGCCAAACATTCCCTTTTTCAAAGAAAAAAAGTGGCTGAGAGTAATTCCTGAATCAAAAAAGTCCCCCCTTTATACCCATTGGCCATTGCACCAAATAAATTTTAAGACGGAGATGTTTGGGGTATTTTTTAAAAGTAGTTTTAAAAATGTGGGCAACGATCCAAGTCCAGGTAATCTTGAAATCAGGACTTTTGATTTGCTTGAAGGCTGATTTGTCTTTGTGTGATTGGACAGAAGCTTACAGCTGGGGCAGGGTTCATTTCTTTCTTTAAGAACGATGATTCAGAACTACAGATTTCCATCCATGTGGTCATTTACTGTGAATATTCTAGTCTACACATGAACAATGATACAACCTATTGCTAATAGGAACATAGTCGATGAAGCCTCTACCTTTGAGATTATAACACTATTCTGAAATATTAAAAACAACCCTGACTACAATCCTGAAATCACTTATGAGCTCTTAAGTCCCATTACACACAATAATTAAAATCTTAGTTGTTACATCTGTCCCCTCTCTCACCTGACCCACATCTCCCCTGCTCCCCTAACCACCTTCATCCCTCTCCCTAGCTGCCCCCCACGCCTGGAACTCCCTCCCTGCCCACATCCGCCTTGCCCCCCTCCCTTCGTACCTTTAAATCCCTCCTCAAGACCCACCTCTTCCATTCTGCGCTCCCCGACTTTTTGCTCCCCTCACCTAACTCCTGATGATATCCTCCATCCAGTTCAATCTGTTACCTTAAGTCTGTGTACTCATGTCCTCACCACATAGACCAACCAGTCATCATTCTTGATGTAACCAAGCCAAGCGCGTGCACCTGGGACCTCGCATCCTCGTGAATGTTACACTCCTTGACTCTTCCTCTGTTCCCCTTCCTTCGTCTCCCCCTCCCCCCCGTCTCTCAGATTGTAAGCCCTAGGGCAGGGACCGTGTCTATTCAATTAGTTTGTAAAGTGCCAGGTACATTGCTTGTGCTATATAAATGCTTGCAAGTAATAATAATAATTAATTAATTAATATAATATATAATTTAGTTTCATAGTCCATGATTTTATCTTTTTGAAATACAAAAGGACAATTGGTGTTTGGGATAATTACCTGTTTCCTTGTCAGATGGAAACAAGCTGAACAATTTGATGCTGTGGTGTGGTCTAGGGTGATCATGCCCCAGACAATATTTTTAATCCTGTACTCCACTGGCAAGTGCATTTTCCTGTTACAAGTATTTTTATGAACTTGAATTAATTAGCTATCTCTGGTAGCGATAGGGCATTTTCACACAAAACACTCTACACCCACTACCCACCCACTATACATGTTACGGGGCACCTGTAAGGCAACACTGCAGCCCTGCAACATGTATAGTGGGTGGGTAGGTGATGGACAGTGGCTTGTGTGAAAATGCCCATAGTTTCACACTGTCTAGAGAATTCTACTGGAGGTAAACTTTCTCCTTTACATTTGCTGTGTCATATATCCAATATTACCAGATTTTTAAATGTTCTTCGGATGTCTGTTGCCACATTTGTCGAAGCACCCCCAATCAAGACTCAGACAACAAAGTTGGGTTAAAACTTGGCCACACTCTTTATTGAAAACCAATCATAACGAAATGAACGACGGCCAGTGGGGGCAATTGCACGAGCAATTTGGGTCCAGTATGCTAACTACTAATTTTAACTTATTAACTCTTGTACTGGCCTGGACGTGCCTTCCAGTGTCAGTACCCCTACCAACCGGTCCCCTCTTTCGACAGCTTAACTGCAAATGGCTGAAAGGAGTGACAAGCCCAACTGTGGGCGTGAGTAAGGAGTCTGGTGTCCGCAGGGTGTGAAGACAGTGCTTGTGCTTACTCACCCCACTAAGACACCACTCCCAGGTTGTGACCCCAGTGCATGCTGTGCCATGCATTACACCCGAGGTCACCTCCCATCTCTTAAGGAGATGACTCAGTATCTTAACTTATTCCTATTTAACCTAGCATACTGGACCCTTGCCGTAAAGGAGTGGTCAATCAGAACCGCTCCGACCCCCACGGCCTAACAAATTAAGGATTCCAAATGCCTGACCAGGGCAGCCAAATACATGTTGTTCCCCTCACAGGACAAGTGAACCCAGTCTTGCCGGTAAAGTTCGGGTTGGGTGTGTACTATTCCTGGGTGTTTAATGACAGTCCCTTCCAGGGTTGTTATTCATTTCCCGATTTCTTTGTTAACGATCCTTTGGGTTTTATCTATCTTACTTGGCTTCTTGGCCCTGGCCCAATTAACCCTTGGTATCCAATTCGTCCAAACTATATGGATTCCTCTAAATTTTTCTCTAATAAACAGTAAATCTTGCTTAATTTGGATTATCAAATTTACACCCTTTCTGTCGACTAAATCATTTCTCCCCTAGGTGGATAACTAAGATATGCGGTATTGGGAAATTCCTTGATAAAACAGTAGTGGAAGTAGTTGGTTCACCTCATACCGCTTCGCCCTCTCCACCTAAGATGGGCTCATGCAGCCAAGCAAAGATGCAATCCCCATGGGGTCTGTAAGGCAGTCCTGCTGGCGCAACGCACCAGGCTGTGGCCCACGATGCATACCTCTCTTCGCTCTGCTACCGAAGGCTGGCATCCTGACAATAAACAATGATCATATTAGTTCTTTGTCCTAATGTATTTCTAGAATGCATCCGACTGCCATCTGCCCACTGCCTTGATGGCTTGCTTTGGCAGCCCCACCGCTTCTGCGGTTGTAGCCGCCCCAATCCTGAACGAATGCGACCCAAACTCACGAGCTGGCAAACCTAAATGGTTGAGTGCCATCTGTAACACTGCGGTAAATTGGTGGCTCGTCATACTGATTCCCTGTTTATGAATAAACAGGTCACCCTGTCACTGGGGCCGCATATCCAGGTAGTGCCTCAACTGCAACATGGGACAGATTGCTTCTATACCACTTTTAAACAATTCCACATTGTGTCCCCTGCCCCTCTGATCTGTCTTGGACCGTCTCAGTCTCAACGTCACCTGCCCTGGAGCTCAGTTGATATCCCCTACTGCCAATGCTCGATCGGAGGCAACGCTGCTAGATGTACTTACAACTTCTCCAATTCTAAACCCTCCAAAATATGTAATGGCAAACACTGCTGTAAACAACTGCACTTCAAAGGAATCATAACATATCTTAGGAAGGGCCCCGACTAATTTAACCAGAATGGGTGTCATAATTGGTGATCTATTATGCGTCAAAGGGGCGGGCATCCTGGACCATGCCTCAAACATCTGCTTCAAATAAAAACCCTTATCTGGTGAAGGATGACCCTGTAGTTTATTGGTGAATTTCAGGGCTGCAACTTTCCCAGCAGTAGTGTCAACTTCCAACCCATTATCCTTTAGAGCCATTACAAACTGTATAACTTCTGGTTTGATAATGGGGAAACCTGTCCCCCAACCTTTCCTTGCCCTAAAGGATTGAAACTCACTCAATGCCCTACCGTAAGCCTTCTGCGTTCTAGGGGCAAGGGATCCTTGTACAATGTCATGTAATTTTATCTCCCAAGGTTCCATATCTCTGGTGGTAAGGGATCCGGGGTAGCTCTGGCTCCTGGTGCCAATTCCCGGAAGCGGTTCATCTGGAACTGAGAAAGGGCATCAGCTATGCCGTTATCGATTCCCGGAACATGTCTCGCCTTAAACAGTATGTTGTATTTCAAACACCTCAGAACCAAGGTCTGAACAAGGCTCATCACTCTCTCAGATTCTGACGAGAAAGTGATGACTATGTGCACTACCACTTGGTTATCACACCAAAATAGGACCATCCGATTAGCAAATTGCCCCGACAATAGTAAGACCGCAACCACGATAGGGAACAATTCCAAAAATGTGAGGTCCTTGGTGACACCATTAGCGTGCCACTCTTCCGGCCAAGGTGCCACACACCAGTGTGTTCTAAAAAATAGCCCAAATCCCTGACCACCAGCAGCATCCAAATGAACCTGCAAATTTTCCTGAATTAACCCCATTTTCCCTCCAAAAACTAACCCCATTGAAATCATCCAGGAATTGCAGTCATATCCCCAAGTCCAGTGTCATCTCGCAGGGTTATTTGTATCCTATGATGGGGTGCCTGAGCCACCTTTAACTTGGTGTATAGCCTGGACAGGAAAGCCCTACCCAGTGCCACCACCCAGCATGCAAAATTTAGACTCCCAGTTAGTGACTGCAGTGCTCTAACCGTGATCTTACGCCCTGCAAAACATCCTGTTATCTTCTCTTTCAAGGCCCCTAAGTTCTCCTGGGGTAAATGTGAAGTCACCCTCTCTGTGTCTAGTTCTATGCCCAGGTAAGTAAGTTTTGTTACTGGCCCCTCAGTTTTTTCTGGGGCTAATGGGACTCCTAATTTGTGGACAACCTCCTGAAACACCTGCAAGGCGGTGGCACAATTGTCCACCGCTGGGCGGCCTATTATTAAAAAATCGTCGAGATATTTCGTCACGTCCCCGGCCTGTAATCTTTGCCTAAAAACCCATTCCAGCAATTAACTAAGCCATTTGAATGCTGAACAGGAAATGGAGCACCCCATTGGCATGGCTAGGTCGTAATAATACAATCCTTCAAATTGGAAGCCCAATAGATGAAAACCGGACAGATGCACCAGGAGCAGGCGAAAAGCTGACTTTTTAAAAAAAAATATTTATTTATAAACTTTTACCCCGCCCCTCCTGCCATGCAGCTCGGGGCGGCTTCCAACAATTTTTAAAATACAATAAAAACAATTCAAAATAACCATAAATATTATAAAAACAATTAATTAACAGGGCTAGACAAACACTCTAAAAACCAAAAATAGGTGGGGGAACTAAAACCCCCAGCCTACTCACCCTCCCTCCCAAAGGCCTGGGCGAACAGCCAGGTCTTACAGTTTCGCCGGAATGTTAGCAGGCTAGGGGCCAGGCGAGCTTCCTCTGGAAGGGAGTTCCACAGCCGCGGTCCCACTACCGAGAATGCCCTCTCCATCGTGACCCCACGCTTAACACGGGGGACCGCCAGGAAGGCACCCCTGGCGGACGGCAGGAGCCACTCTGGGGCGCGGAGGGCGAGGCGGTCCCTAAGGTATGACTTAATGTCACACTTTGCCAAGAGGGCTCCCCTACCCATTGCCCTCACCTTTTCCACTGCCGTGTCAAATGATGCATACCTAACTGTTGTTAACTCTTTAGGTATCCCATCATTGACAGAGTTTCCCCTCGGGTAGGACAGGTGATGTATTAACCGAAACTCACCCGCCACCTTTTTTGGCACTATACCCAGGGGGGAAACTACCAAGTTGGACATAGGGGGCTGACTGAATGGGCCCATAACCCGGCCTTCACCTACTTCTTTCCCTATTTTTTGCCTTACAACACCCTCAAGACCCCGCACAGATTTTAAATTGTTCACTGTCCCCCGCAGTGGCACAACCCCTACTGGAATAAGGAATCCCTTTTTAAATCCCCATACAACATACCCCACTTCATTTTGGTCAGGGTGTCCCTTGAGTGCTGCTTCCACGGCCTCAGTTTTGATTGGAGTCAGTCCCCTTTGCAGGACAAGCTCCCGTCACGGGTCCCTGCCCGCCTTTACTGTTCCCAGGACCTTGCCAATACCTACTTCCTCCCCCTTTTTGTTTTGGATGGAAACAACTAGTTGCCGGGTGTCCCCCCCCCCAACCCCCCCAATTCGAACACACGTATCAAAATTTACATGTCCCTTGACTGAAGCGGTCTGCCTGGTTGTATGCCCAGCACGGGCTGGGTCCTCCTTGAAACCCTTTTCGACTCTCGCCACGAAAAGGATCGTTTGCTGGTGCTACACCGCCACATACCAGGGGGTGGCCACTGTCTGCTCGTGGTGCATTGGTGGCATCGATCATGCACTCTAACCATAGGACAGGTGCATGAGTGTCCCATCGGAGTCCCAGTGTATTGGCTGCCCTATGATGAAAAGCTTCGTCATAGCGCAACCAAGCTCCTGCAGACCCCGTACTGTAAGCCCTATGTACTATATCGGAATACTTATGTAGTTCAAGCCCCTTTTCAGGGTCGGCCTGCAGGATGACTCCCATTTATATTGCAAATGCGGCGGTCCAATTCTCCCAGTTGCAATCTGCCTTTGGGCAGCAAAATTTTTCCTTTTCCTTCTCCTCTTGATCTGTTTGATCCATTATTGGATCACTGAATAGTAGGGCAACCAGATCAACATATTCCCCTTTCAAGATTTTTTCTTTCGTGGCAGGGAGGAGGTGTTCCCTGAACCGGGCCGCTACGCTGGGTATAGCCCCCCCCCCCAGGTGGAGGTGGAGGGCGGCAGACCGTTGCGGTCATCCCGGTCCCAACCTCAAACCTAGCAGGACCCGCAACAGGAATGGAGGCTCCCCTTGTCATCCCCGCCACGGGTGTGGTCTCCACTCTTTTAACTGCCCCGGCCATGGCATTCGCTGCCACGGGGAGGCTCTGAGGAAGTGCTGGCATGACCCACACCCATGACCCATTCAAAAAGGCTAATTGTGGGGCAGGGAGGCTGGTGGCTTGGGCCCTATGTAGTTGTCTGTGGATATCTTCCATTGAGGGCAATTCCCCTCACCCCTGTTGGGGCCCTATCCCACCCCTCATCCTGTCATCGTCCCGCTGAATCAGAGCTCTGGTCCCCATCCCCGTAATAGTGCTCTCATCTGGGGTTGGGGTTATCCTGACGCTTCCGTGCTCAGAACTGGCCTCAACGTTTCCTGCAGCGGTGCACCTTGCAGCAGGAGATACTGACTGTTCTCCCCAGTGGCTGAAAGGCTCAGTCTCCAATGCCAGGATCCTGCACCACATCTCATTGTCTGAGGGTCCGTCTGACTGCCCGGGGCCCTGCATCCTCCTCCTGGTTGCCGGTGGTGGTCCCTCATTCCCTGTGAAGATACTATTCGCAGGCCCGCTGGGCCCGGGAGCCTGCCTTCTTGTTAGATTCCCCACTCCTTGGCAGTACAAAGCCATGCCCGGGACCCCTTCTGGATCACCAGTACCACTTCTTCCTCCCCTTTGTGTTAGAAAGGTACCTCCATACCTTGAATCCTGACATGGTGCTCCCTTTCGCTTAAGTGGGTCGCACCCCTTTCAACCCTCTCCTCAGGGAATGTGCCTGTGGCTCCAGAATTTTTGAATTGGCCACTGGTTCCTGCCATCGCAGGGTACCATTCCTGGCCCTGTACCCCAAACTCCCGGTGAGGTCCTGCTAGGTTGGGGCGGATTTCCCCCCCCAATCCCATCACTATACTGCTGGGGGGGGGGTAACTCTCCGCCTCCCCCTGTGCAAAACCTCATCCATTCCCCCAGGTGCAGACCCAACCGGGCCGCTCTCACTCCTTCCTGGGTTTGTAAGCAGCCCTACGGGGGACCCACGAATTCCCTGTTCCGCTGAATCCCCAGAGGGTACCCCTCCCCGTAGGCCTCAGCGCTCTCACCCCCTCACGAGCCAACAGCCCTCCTGGTGAGGGGCAGGGTTCCCCCTCCCTGATCATTGGCCCCTACCGGGGGTTCCCCGCTGTAGAACCTTGTGCGGGATTGCTCCCGCATACGGGCCTCACACACCATCAGGCGCGCAAACATTACCTCCCTGGGAGGGAGGGCTTCTCCCTCCCTCGCACTCCCGTCTTCCCCCAGCTGCCCCGCGCTGTCCCTTCGCATGCTTGTTGCCACCGGGGGCTTGTTCTTGGTCCCTTTCTTATGGGCCTTCCTCATTCTGAGCACGTGTTCAGCTCCCTGGTGACCCAACAGCAAGAGGTTGCTGCTGTTCTCTTGTCACCGGCCACGCTCAGAATGCCGCTCCCCGTGGCTCACAGGAGGCTTGCCCCGCTTAAAAGGGGTGTGCCCCCAAAGACACTCCCACACGCAGTGCCCTTAGCGCCTGCGCGTTCCAGGGAAAGGCTGCCCCACAGCCTCTGTAATCATACCGCAGCGGAGCCTGCTAACAGGCCTCCACTGCATGGCCCCAGTCTGAGTCTCCCTTTGACTTGAAGGAGGGGGGGCGACAATTAACCCATCGCCGTCATTTGGGCAGCGAAGGGGCTTTCTCTAACATGCTGCTTTTTAGCTATCTCAACACTTTCCCTTAGGTGATTAGGAAAGATGTTGAGTGCTGTGAAAGTGGTGATCTCCTTTGCTATGTATTTACTGTGGTTGGTAAAGCCTTATTGATGCAGTACAGCACTTTGATTAAAAGTGTAGCTATGAACGATTTCTGACAGGGAAGAAATCTAACCACTCAAGGTGGTCAAGGGTTTTTTCTTGATCCCATATCAAAGCGCACTGTGTGGCAACTTTTCATATAGACTGATTAACTATAAGTAAATGAAACATGAAATAGGGGAAAGAGAGGGCAAGGTAAAGGGTGCTTTTAGAAAAATGCGTCCCCACCCTTTACCCACCCACCCATCATGCATGTTGCAGGGCTGCATAGGTGCCAATGCGGCCCTGCAACATGCATGATGGGTGGGGAGGTGCTTGTCTAAAAACACCCACAGACTCTCACTTAATAGGCATTTGGTCAAGTACTTCCATCCTGTGATGAAGAGTTAGCTACAGACGGCTACAGAAGCATCTTTCTATATAAAATATACCATAGGTATTTAAACAAAGATTTGAGAAATGGGCTCCGGTGGAAATCAACACTGTATACTGGTCAGCCTTTACACAATTTTAATGAGCTGTCTCATTAGAGGACAAATGAAAAATACCCTAGGTTCCATCCTCTCTCCCCTCTTGTTCAATTTGTATCAAAGGTGGCTGGACAAGATCATTTGGAGGTTTGGAGTGAGGAGGTGCTGTAAATATGCTGAAGACATCCATCTCTACCTCTTTTTTTTTCATCTGACCCAGATCCTGCCGTCTCAGTGCTTCTCCACTCAGTGGTATCCTGCTGCTGGTGGGGGACTGGATGAGGGTGAGTTGATTGAAGCTGAATCCAGACAAGGCTGAAGTGATGCTGGTTAGCCAAGCTTGTGACTTAGAGAGGACTGGGACCCCTGTCAGTGAGGGGGTCCAGCAGCCTCTAGTTACTCAGGTTTGCAGCCTTGGAGTGCTTCTGGACCCCTTGTTGTACCTCGATTATCAGGTTGCAGCAGTGGCCAGGAGCACTTTTCACCAACTCCATCTGGTGATGAGGCTGCACGGTTCTTTCTTTCTGATTCAAATCTGGCCGATCACCTCCAGGCTAGATTGCTGCAAGGAGCTCAACATGCAGCTGCCCTTGATGACTTTGGAAGCTGCAGCTGGTGCAGAATGTGGTGGCCTGACTCCTTTGAGGGATTGGGTGCTGTGAACAGTACATTACACCTGTGCTTTACAGTCTGCACTGACCTCCTATAGCTTTCCAGGCACAATTCAAGGTACTGTTTTTGACCTTTAAATCCCTAAATGGCTTGGGTCCCACGTATCTGAGAGCCTGCCTTTCCTTCTATCCTCCACTGGGACCCCTGTAGTGACTGCGTTAATAAGGAGCACTCTCTTGTAGGTACCACCTACCAATCTTGTCCGGACGACAAGGGCCCATAGAGAGTTGTTCTTGCTAGAACAACTCCCGTAGAGAGTTGTTGCTACCCCAATATTATGAAACTTCCTTCCCCCAGAGGTCTGTCAGAGCCCAAGCCTGAAGATATTCCAGAGGCTGTGTGAAACTTTTCTTTTGGCAAAGCATTTGGCAGACAGGGGTTTGGGTATACTGTATTTTTATTGTATTTTGTATGTTTTTATTGTTGTAAACCACCCTGAGCCTTTGGGGAAGGGCAGGGTATACATTTTAACAAATAAATGAATAAAGTGGGGGTCAGTGTATAGCTCATTTCCTTTAATAATGAATCATTTCCTTTGATTTTGTGTTGCAGTCTGATTATTTTAAAACTGTCCTCCCCTTTCCTTGTGTCTATGGTAGTTGAGGCCCCTTCCCCCCTAGGGTTGTCATAATTAATGGACCCAAAGAGCACTTTTACGCATAACAGCAATATGGGGCTCTATCTGTGTTTTGTCCTCCCTGTTTGATGTGGGAGACCACTGCTTGAGGAAGGCAGAGCACTTGCGGAGTTAAGCTGGACCGGGCTGGACCTCCTGGCTGGCCAAAGCCAACCCATGCAGCCCCTGTGGATCCTTCTGGCCAGCAAAGGAAAAATAAATAGGGTGTAGTGTGCCTGGCAGATGATTCTGGACAGGAAGTGGATGTGAACTGTTGTGTTTAGATGCAATGTCAGACCTGTGACCTCTCGGTCCAAGTGTGTTCAATTTGCGTGTTCAAAATGGGTTTAGCAGGTGGCCGAATGCATGTTCAGGAGTGTTATGACGTATTCGTGCAAAAGCCAAATGTGTTTAAGGGCTCAAACACCTGATTTTCATTATGTGTTAAAGTGCCCAAAGTCTCTGGGCTCAGGGTTGCAGCAGCGCCTTCCATGCCACAGTCGCTTTCAGTGCAGGAGCAGTGGTGGGGTGCTTCTCTTCCCGCTCCCCTCACTGCAGCAGCAGCAGCAAGGAGTCCTGCTGCCAGCTCATGTGGGTCTCACCACTGGTGTGCGCCAATGGAAGGGAGGGAGAACTGGCAGGAGTAGGGCTGAAACTCGATATCAGTTTTTTCTCAATTTTCATAGAGAATCCAGCTTCTTGGCTTGATTTCTGTAAGAAATTAGAAAAGCCTTGTGTAATTGAGTGGCTGCTTAGAGCCAAAGCAGTCTCAATAGAGCTGGGTTAAACTTGCAAAAAAGCTGCAAGCCGACTGCTAGCTAAACTGAAACAGCCTTAGGTGAGGCTAGCTGGAAACTCAGGCTTCCAGTGAGATGCTGCAACCTTAATTGAAAGCAGCTGCCTGTGTAACTCTGCAGCTAGCTAATTAACTGACAGCCATATTAGCCCTCAAGTGTAGAAGGCTGAGGCAAAGCCTGTAATTGCGCTAGTCAATTCCTGGAGAGAGGAAGAGCTAGGGGAGGAGTTTTGTTTATAACAGGCAGCTTGCTATTTCAGAGAAGGAGCTCAAGGAGGAAGGCTGGTGTTAGGGCTTTTGAACCAAGATAACCTAAGCTAAGGGCCTGCTGAGAGCCTTTAAGAAGCAAGCCTCCAACTCCAAACCTTCCTGGATCAGCAACTCTCAGCAGCTTGTTCTACGCAGACAACGTGGGAGTTGAAGGTGGGCTTTTCCATGGTGTGTGGCTCATGAAAGAGCTTAGGACCTCATTGGTTTGCAAGGCTCAGAAGATAGCGACTATTTGCTGTTTCCAGGAAGTTCCCAGAGCCTTGGAACCTGGCTTAGAGACTTTGTGTTGCCTACAGGCTTGTATTGAAGCCATATAATTTACCCCAGTAGGGAAGGACTTTTGTGTTATGTAATAGCTTATGTTTGGGGGTCCACATTGGGAGATGCCCTGTTAACTGGTGGAATGGGCCCAGGTATAAGGGGAGAAGTGGAGTCTGGGAGGGCGTTAAAGCCCTGGTCTGGGGTGCTTAGACCTTAAGGCAAGTAAATTGGTACTTTTGAGAAATTTGACTGACAGCCCTGTCAAGGGCACTCACTGTAAAGAGTGCCACTAGGCATTACTGCTGATAGCCTAGTAGGGGTGATTATTATTATGTGCCTTACAAGCGCTATCAAAGGACTGATTTGTGTGGGTGTGGACCTGAGCTAATTCCCACTTAGCTCCGGACCTCCAGAGCTGGAGAGCTGACGCGTCCACACCTTGGTACTCAACCCTTTCTCGATTTACTTATCGGAGCCACGTGTGCTGTGTCCCACACTGAGTCTCGCATCCTGCGTCTGTCAGCCCTTTCACTTTCTGCAGCCACCAACTCCATGCTGGGAGAAAACAAACCAACCTGTGCATACGCAAAATGGCCACTGGACTGTTTTGCACACGTGCAGCCCTTTTCCCCCAAATGGCGCTGACAGTGTCGCTACCATCTTGGAGAAGGGTTGCGCATACAAAGAAAGGCCTGGCAGCCATTCTGTGCATGCACAGTTGTCCACCCCTGGCCCCGGCCCCCTTAAGCAAGATTCTCGCAAGATCTTTGCACCATTAACGAGACCTTGCGATCTCGCTACGGGTTCTTGATTCTCCCGAGAACCAAACTGATTCTCGTTTCAGACCTAGGCAGTAGTCACAGGCGCTGGCATCATGACCCAACGCTACCGTTGCAGAAGGGAGAAAGAGGGAGAGAAGTGCATCATGTCTCTACTCCTGCAGTGACAGCAGCTGCAGGGAAAGCTGCTCCCAACCCTACAATGGAGGCTTTGCCCCCTGTCCCCCTTCCTTCCTTCCTTCCTTGCTAGAAAGGGGGGAAAGATAAAGGGATTACTCTGTCCCCTGTGGAACATCATGATTTCACAATGATCTTCAGGGAGGCAAGGTTATGACACCGCCCAGGCTAAAGCCCACATGACCAAGCCACAGCGGGATATCACATCTGGTCTGTGCTGTCAACCCAGCCCAGAGTCCAAAATGTCAAAAATGGGGTAGGGCAATCCCTTTGTCCTGTCTCCTCTGGGTTGTCATGAACAGAAAATTGGTAACCCTACCCTCACTACACATACATACGTACACCTTGTTCCTTCTTCCCCTCCCCATCCTCCTCCCGCTTCCCCATTCTCTTCCTGTTGATACTCCATCATTTTGGAAATTTCTTCCAGTTCAGCTAGTGTGGAGATGGTATTTTCCAGCTGTGCTTCTTCTTGCCACCTCCCAAATATTCAGTGCCCCCCACCCAGGAGGGGGCTGACCCCCAGTTTGAGAACCACTGGTCTCTATGGGCAACGAAGTGCACTTTGCTCAGCACCCTGCTACACGAACTACACTGGGAGATTTACTGCTGACTTCATTGGGCACAGGTCTGTCTAAACCCAGGATATTTATCTATCCGAGACATCGTAACTAATATTTGAATCATTCCTTTGATTTCCATCTATTCAAAAGACCTTGATGTCAATTTATTTTGTACAATTAGGTTGGGATGCATAGGTGATCCTACAGGGATGTAAAAAGTACAACAAAGAGCTCCTGAGGGGGGAGAGAGTTAGGGAAAGAAAACCTTTCAGTGCTCCAGGAAAATGAAAATGACCAGAGCAGGGGTGGCCAAAGTTCCCAGTCCCAAGAGCTGTGTACCAAAGTCTTCATATGGAAATGGACCATAAGACACACATGCATGTACACACAAAAGCCTCTCCCTCTTTATGATTGGCTGATGGGGGTGATAATGCGCCGTGATCCTGGCTACTGAGATTCTGAGCAGCAGCTGTGATTCTGCCGCTGGGACGCAGATGCAATGAAATAAGATACAGCAACATTAAGGCTATGTTCGATCCAGGACCAGGTCTGGCTGAGAGCCAAACTAGAACTGCCCAAGAGCAGCACATGATTCTCAAGCCACAGTTTGGGCACCCCTGGGCTAGAGACTAGAAGGGAGAAAGACTTGCAGACTGCAGTGTGACCCCAAAAGGCAGTGTCGAGGTTTAAGACCTAAGCCCTTCATCTACACACACAGCTAAGCCAGAGACTATCCAGATGGAGACTCCTCTGAATATCTCCTGCATCTGAGGTCTGGGACAGTTCTGAGCCCTGGCAACTAGTTTTGTTTGTTTATGGCATACATGATAGAATAACTGGGAAGTATGGAAAGGTATGCTGAGTTTTGGACGATGATATGCTTAGTGTAAGTTTGGTGAGAAGTGAGTTAAAGTTTTCTAGACACGACTCCCTATTTTCTTGTGACTTGTGTATATATGGGGAATGGGTTCTTAATACTTATGTGAAGATGTTAATGTTTTCATCGTCTTTTATTACCCTTCTCAGTAATCAATATGAGCTAGAGTTTGCTTGTCATTCCCTCACCTTTTGATTTTTCGGAGGAGTATTGTACATCCCCCAATGTTGTTTGTTGAATTCAAAATAAGTTTTTGCAGCAAGGCAAATGTCATATAAGCCACCTTGGTAGTAAGACTTCTTTCCCGCAAAATAATTATTTTCATCTTATGTTCCAATCATGCAAAGACTTACGGGGGAATCACACGTGCAGCAATTATCTGGATTTTAAAAAACTGGTTCTCAATAGTTCGCTGTTAACAAGTCCTGTTGCATTCACATGCATGCCATACCGATTTTAAGTACAGCGAAATAATGCATTCAGACCTTCTTGTAGTGCGTGCTTACCCGGCTGCTCAGTGCGATTCAGTTACAGGAAGTGGCCTGTGGGGAGCCAGAAGGTTGCTACTTTGTAGCAAAGTACAACTTTGCTACAACCTTTGCTGCAACTTTGCAACAACCTTTGCTACAACCTTTGTAGCAAAGGTTGCTACTTTGTAGAATCAGGGAATAAAAACGGAGAGCCTGAGGCTGCTGGAAAGAAGCCCCTCGCATAGTGAGGCGCGCTGCTTCTCTCCCTGGTTTCTTTCCGGTATCCCGCTGCTGCTACTGCTGCAGCACTACGGTAGAGGCAGAGGCAGATGATTGAAAGTCCCTTGGAGGGAAGAACTTTTTTGGGGAGAAGCATGGAGGGGAAACATGGAGGGGAAGAACTTTTTTGGGGAGAAGCTGGCTGCAGCCTGCACCCAGCGAGGCAACTACAGGGCTCCAGCTGGTCTCACTGCTTCCGGTAGGGGCAGGAGTAAAACAGCGCACTTGGAAGCACGGTTGCATTCACATCAGAAAAGATTACACACTAGTTAAAACCAGTACGATGTTGCTTTCACACTGCTGTTAAGTGCGGATTTATTGAAAACGGACAGCAAAAAGGTAGGTTTGAGTAGCTTTTCAACACGCATTGCTTTAGTGCGATATTGACTCCATTTAATCGAATTTAAGTGTTCAGACAGGCATGAAACATTTGGGTTTTTTAAAAAATCGCACAAATCAGAACGTCTGAATCCCCCCCTAGTTTGTCTAAGCATGTATGTAAAACTTTGTAGGATCAAGTTCTTTGTATTTCCCAAAAAAACTTAATTCTGAAAAAGTCTATGCAGACACAGGTCCATCACAATATATGGTGCATACAAGACTGTCCCAGCTTCTCGACCTGAGACCCTGCTCTGTCAGAGGCAACATTATGTGAGACTGTACATTTGCATAAAGTTAACTACATGTGTACTAGTAAGATGTGATTCTGACCTGGAGCAGTGGGTCCCAAATTGTGGTTGTGGTCCATGAGACTGTAGTAAACAGTCTACAGCTGGTTCACAGAACAGTCTGTGCTGGGTTACAACAAATCTTCCATCTACGAAAATCAATGGAAGCTGAGCCACTGACTTTAATAGATGGAGGACTATATCCAAATTATGCTTCATTTCCTTTTGATGCTATGGCCATCTCTGGGGACAGGTGGAGGAGGACTGTGAAGGGAACATGTGGATGTAACCACTCCTCTCCAGTCCTCACAGATGGCAGCACTGCTGGTGGCAATTAGCTTTCAGCAGATGAACCCAACCCACAGGGAGTGTATACCAAGTCATGGCTATCTGCAGCGCAAGGTGAACTGCAAGAAATTTTGATGGTTGACCATGGTTCGTTTCCCCTTTCCACTAAATCAGAGAGGTTTGACCAGCAATATAATGTCAATTATAAAAAAATCGACAGGTTTTTGGGAAAACGTATAGCACAACAGTCTTTCACCCAGATCCAGAATAATGTAGACAGTGGTTGTTTTTAGGAAGACCTGGGGGTGGCCACCCTGGGTCTGTTCTGGGGAGGACACCCCCAGGTCTGCTCCAGTAGTGGTGGGCTTAAATGGAGCCCTCCGCCACCATCCGCAGTCTGTGTGCACCCCCTCCCCCTTGCCATGGAGCTGCGGGCAGATCAGCAGCCACTGTAGGCTGCTATCCAGTATCTGCAGCTCTACGGCCATTGCCAGGGCAACCCGAAGCAGGGAGCAGAGCTGCAGTGGTCAGCCATCTTTTTAGACAGACCACTGTTCTGCTCCCAGCCAGTGTCTCAGGTTCAGGTGGCTCACTCCAAAAGCAGAGCAGGTGTCCATCTAAAGATCCCCATCTAAAGATCCCCTATGTGACCGCATCCTCCAGTATATGGCATAAAATACAGACATACAGAGCCTCAAATGTGGGGAGTCCTGACCTGTGGAAGGCCATGGCAATTCAGGAAGGGACCCATGAATAAATTAGAAATAACAGCCTACATGTAACATATGGGCCTGCAATGCAGGGTGGCCCAGCCCCTGAAAGGGATGTTGTTTCATTTTCTAATGGGTGAGTCAATGTGCATCAATAGTCAGAAGAGGGACCAGATGACCATTTACAGAGGGCCCCAACTTTCCTGGATCCAGCACTGCATTCACACAAATGACTGACCAATGCTAGACTTAATTTATTGTCTTACTAGCCCATATTTTTATTTATATGGCACTGAAAATGTTTTCTAATGCTAGAAAAACTGCCCCCATATTCAGTGAATTAAAAATAAGTCTTTGCAGCAAGGCAAATATCTTGCTACCAAGGAGGTTTATATGACTTCTTTTCCTCAGAATAATTCTTTTGCACTGTCTGGGTCTGTCAGGAGGTATCCAGTGCAGGCCATATTGGGGGTAGAGGGCCTCCAACTTGTGGTGTTGGATGTGGTGGTGTGCTCCCCGAAGACATTAGTCTTGGAGGACTTCAACACACATGCTGACGTAAGTCTTGGTGGTGCAGAGCATGAGTTCATGGCCTCCATGGTAACCATGGGCCTGTCCCAAATTGTCAGTGGCCCAATGCATGATGGGGGGGGGGGGGCATATTCAGGATCTGATTTTTGTTTGTTTTTGTTTGCCTGGAGCAGGCGGGCCGGGTAAAAATGTTGAAATAAATAAATTCTAGAGAATGGGTTTTAAATGTACTTCAGTTACAGTTTAAACACCACTAAAGAAAGAGGACAAGCTGACTTACTGACTCAGGGCACAATCCTCCATCCATTAAATTAATTGTGGGAAAAACAGAAGTGATGCCCAGCTGCTATGTCCTGGCTTGACTCTGGAAATGGCAGCCTAGGTGGACAGGGTGCACACCAGAGAGGAGCGCAAAACAAGCGTGCACCCTGCTGGGCTAACAACTGCAAGCCCAGGGGTGGGGAGAACAGTGAACATGTGGTTGGTCATCCCCACCCCTACACTGCACCAAGTGCCCCCCCACCATGGTGGGCAGCCATGGTAGCCAATGATAGTCCGCCACAGCTGCCTGTCATGGTGGAGCTGGCCAAGGCTGGCGCAGCAGCCCAAAAACAAACATGCAGCTCTGATGTGACCCACTTTGGCCAGATCTGGCAGATCCCAGTCCCAGCTGTGATCTCGTGGGTGCCTGGGATCACAACCTGGGCTAGCCACCACGATAACCTGGGATACCCTGGGTCAAACATCTGGCAGCACTGGCACACATGTGCAGGCAGGGTCTTGACTGAATGTCTGCTGTCACATTTGTTTTTACCCAATCGCTCAGTTCCCATTGACTTTAATGATCTGGATCGGATATAAAGACACGTGCACACACAGCCTTGTTTTAGAGGTACTATCTCCAGGAGATGGCAAACGCACTCCTTCAAGTGGAGACACTAAACATGTTCTATTAGAGCCTCAAAAAGCTGTGATCTTATTTAGCCAAAAGGGTGTTAACCTAATGTCCTAGCCAAATTCCAGCCTGAGTAATTACTTCACATAACCTCCTCCTTGACTTTCAAATGGAATAACAGTTCTTCACTTTTACTCCTGGGGGAGGGGGAGGGTGAGCCATTTACTTTTAATGGCACAAGGTGAATACTAACATCCACCCCAGAGATGGCTGCATTTCACTGGTATGTGAGTTATTGTGATATGCACTGGTCCAGAATCTGAGGTGCATCTGATGCAGATGTGTGCGTGCGTGCGTGCGTTCATGCGTGCGCGTGCGCACGCGCAGTCTTTTGTGTGGCTGGCTAGCACCTGTGCCAGAACATTGCACATGCATATTGTAGTGAATGGAGGGAGAACCACTAACGTGTGGCCATCTGGCCCTGCTCATGCTCTGCGCCCAGTTCCATGGTCCCCGCTAGGGATGGGCGAACGCGGTTCGGAGTTCAGACCGAACTCTGTCTGTTCGGTCGACCGAATCCAAATCAAATTTCAAACCGAACCGAATTTCCGAACTCTGTTCTGTTCACCCATCCCTATCCCCCACCATGATGGCCAATGATGGCCACCCATGGCATCCGGCCATGGTGGACTCAACCCAGACCATGTTTGCCAGCCTGAGCAGACATGATAGCCTGCTGTGGCCCACTTTGGCCTGGTTGGGCGGGCCTTAGCCTGAGCTATGATGTCGTAGAACATTGCACAGGCACATACTAGCATTCACTTACCATCGGGGAATTGTTCCCCTGCTGCTGTTGCCGCTCCTGTTGTTCCCGTGGTGGAGGGGTTCTGCCGAGCACCTATGGACAGAAGGGGTGAAGGTGAGGGGGTCTGGGACAGCTTGTGCGCCCCCTCCCTGCCCTCCCCCCCCGTGGAGAACCGGAAGCGCTGGGAGACATTTAAACTAAGCCCCGGCGGCTGCGCTACATACTAGCATTCACTTACCATTGGGGGTTTGTTCCCCTGCTGCTGTTGCCACTCCTGTTCCTCCTGTGGTGGAGGGGTCCCGCCGAGCACCTATGGACAGAAGGGGTGAAGGTGAGGGGGTTTGGGACAGCTTGTGTGCCCCCTCCCTGCCCTCCCCCCCCCNTCTTACAAAACTTAAGTAGGCCCTCCTGCTGTGGTTCACAAGTTTTGGCCCAAAATTTCCAAACTTGGCCCCATGCTATAGTTGACCAACTCTGCTGACCAACCTCAATCCTAATGGCAGCATATGACGTGCCCGTGGAGTCCTTAACAATCTCTGATATGCTCGAGCCTGAATGCCATCCAGTTTACTAAGCCCATGTGTTAACAATGGAATCCACAACTCTGCCCCATAAAGGATCTGGGCTCTAGTCTTTGCGCCCCCTCCCTGCCCTCCCCCCCACGTGGAGAACCGGAAGCGCCGGGAGGCATTTAAACCAAGCCTTGGTGGGTTTGCCGGTGGCCGCCAGGCGGCATCCGCGAGCCAAAGGGTCTCGGCCAAAGGGCGCGGCCCTTTGGGGCCTGGAGGGGGGGAGGGGGGAAATAGGTGCTGTGATGGGGTGTCGTGGGTAGGGTTGGGTAAGAAATTAGGGGAGTGGGAAGAGTTAGATGATCTAGTATTAATTAGTGATGTGGGTCTTGTGGGGCCGCCTTCTCCTGGTAAAAGGGGGGTGGAGGTGGTAAGGTTTTCTGCGGGGGTGATGGGAGATAAGACAGTGGCAGGTGGGACTTATCCTGTTTTCATGGGAGAGGTGATTGAGTGGGATATAGGTTAGGTGGGGAATGCGATTATGGAGTTGGTTAAGTGTTGTGTTGTTAGTAATGGAGGTCCCTGTGTGGACCATTTGGAATGTGATATATTTGGTTAATTGTAAGGTTACAGACCTTTGGTCCAGTGTGGGGCCTAAGGGTTTGTGGAATGAGGTAATGTCGGCTGGTTCCTCCCGGTGAGAGAGGGTTGGAGCCAGCTGAGTATCCTGGTGGCAGCAGGATATGTGAAGGTGGTGGCCATCGCCTGAGTGTAGGGGTGGCCAGATTGGGTATATTGAGGGTTTGTGAATTTTTGATATTGTAGAGATTGTATTAATGTATGTAATGATGTAGTGTGCTGGACCCCTGTGTGGGATTGAAACTCCAGCAAATGTATTATTTTGTTGTAGGCCGCCTCGAGTCTCCGGAAATGAGTGCGGGATATAAATAAATATACGATACGATACGATAATAATGAATGGAGCCCATGCCAACCATGCAGGTGAGGTCCACCCCAAAGCAGGCCACTGTCACATCTGTTTTTACCTACCGAGAGAAGGAAATAAAGTAGCTATATGCACTTGTCGGAGCTCCCACATTCAAAGGCAGTCTAAAGGATGGCTCCAATTTAAAATTAGCTGTTCATAGTCTAAGAAGCCATCCCAGTAGTTGAGAGCAAGAGGCACACAGAGTCACACAGTCCGTATCCTTTTTTCTGTGGTCATGTTTCTCACACGTTTACAATGGATCTGTGAAGTTCAGAGCTTACTATTATGCAAAGACAATTCTCGGGTAGATAAGTCCATTTTAAGGCTGCTTTGGACCAGAATAGCGAGGGCCAGATCGATGGGTGTGAGGAGGAGAAGGCTCCTGCGTGGCCCACCCCTTCTGACATGATGTCATGCCTTTAAAAGGACCATGGTCACAGCTTTTAAAAGGGCCATGATCACAGCAGGAAGGGGCAGGGCAAAGTGGGTCCCCCCCCAATTGCCTGCAATTCTCCCAGTACTTTTGGCCAGAATCCAATCCATAGTTTCAGTGTTGTAGAGTCTGAAGGATGAAAGGATCTGTTATATTTATTGCTTAGTATGATCAACATATCAACACTATGTAAAGAGCTGCAGTGACTAAAGTAATTAAAAAAAGAACACAGTATTTTTGGTGAGGTTAAAGGGGAAGCTTTATGGTTAGGGGAACCAAAAAGATACATCTTTGTATCAAAAAGATACAGCGTAGTTTCTCTGAGGCAGGATGGCTGAACTCTTCATGAACTCCATCAGACGGTCGTTAAATTCCGGCGCTATGTGACAATGGTTCCAAATGAATGAGGAAGCAGACACCTGACGCTCAGACTGCCTCCAGTTCTGTAGCCAGACTAATTGATCAGCAGGTCTTCCCAGAGGGGAATGTTCATGAGACTAATTGGCAGCATGCACATGCTTTCCAGGCAGATAAAAACCACCAGCAGGGAAGAAATGAGGAGAAAAAGGAGTCTTGTCTTAATTGTTGGCTTTGTAGTTAAACTGACTGTGAGAAAATGATTTAATTGTGCCTAGAAAATGTCCTAGAGGGTTCATTCAGTCCCTTTCTCATTGCAGATATAACTACCCCATGCACTCTAGCTGTTAGGTGCCAAATCCTTTAAAAAGGCAAAAGTGATTGATTTATGACTATAATATGAACTTCAGAGTTCCAAGACAAGACGCAAAATTCAAATTTGTTCTTCAGTAACCTACTTTCAGTTATGATGCCTTGAGCTCGTTGCCTGTTGCTAGCACTAAATAGAAGCGCAGGTCCTGTTGAAATGAATGGAATTTTTCTTGGTGCTAGGAGATAGTGCTAGTGCTAAATGCTCTGACATGATAACTCAGTTGAATGAAGTGGTACAGTAGTTGGTAGGACCGACGTAAGAAGCCTGATTTTTTTTTTTTTTTTTTTTTTTTTTTTTTTTTTTTCCCCTCCTCCCAGCTCCACTATTTTCTTTCTGCATCTCAGCTTCCCTATCTGTAAAATATAATAGATGGAGACAAAGGGTGTTTTGTTTCAAACATGACAGTGGTCTGCATTGCCATGCTTTTGCACGGGGGCCACTATCATGTTAGTTTTCCCACGCCAGATGTTGGCAAGGAATAGATACATCCCAGCCTCAGTGGCGGCTAGCACAAGCTGTGACTTGGGAAAGTCTCCAAGTCACAGCCCTCATTAGCCCTTAGATCTGACCATCCAACTGGGAGTAAAGTTACTGACCCTGTCCGGAGCCCCCACCAGTTCTGGACACCATGGTGGCCATCATTAGCCATCATGGCTGCCTGGTCAGGGAGGGGGGTGAGCATCTGGGCACAGCATGGGGGTGAGGCCAGGCAGACACAAATTTGTGCATCTCCTTGCCCTCCCCAGTGGCTCAGCCCGTTACATTAATTTGGGGGCCTGGATGGATCCTGAAGTCCGTGATGGTGCCCAAGCACCATCACATTTGAAAACACCCAAAGGATGATGATTGATTAGTTAGTTATCACTAGCAGTGTTTCTGGCATTGTGTACACAATAGTTCTAGACAGGTCTCTACCCGAAGGGGCTTAGAATCTAAGAGGGAGGAAAAGGGAGGAAGAGACAAGGGTGAGGTGAACATCAGGGGAGACAAGGCTATAGTCACAAGGTTGAGAAGTTGCAGGTGCGCATCCTTAACTTAGTAATAGGGAACTAACTTACTTAGTTACAGGGAAGAGGATGCAATTTCACTCATGATGAGGTAGGGAAAGCCTGATAGAAGAGGTAGGTTTTCAGTAGGGATTTGATAGTTCTGAGGGAGGGAGCAGAATGAATCTATCCAGGGAGGAAGTTTCAGATATAGGGGCAACAAGAGAAGGGGTGAAGATGTTTAGAGGAGCAAGGGAGTCACAAGTATTCAAGGATGGGGACACAGAAGAAGTGAACCTCCTGGGCAGGAGTGTGGTGGGATACAAGAGAGGAGAGATGGAGGAGCCAGTTTAGGGTGGAGGGCCTGGATGTGGTCAAAGCAACTGGCAAGGTGGGGATGACTTTGGCAGCAGAGCACTGAATGGAGATTAGGGGGTTGAGATCAGAGCAAGGGAGACCAGTAAGGAGGAAATCAAGTCAAGGAGGTAGTCAAGGCAAGAGATGACTAGAGCATGGACTAGTGTTTTTTTGCAGTGGAAACAGTGAGGCAAGGCCATCTCTTAGCAATATTATATAGAGTGAAGTAACTGGATTTGGCAACAGCCAAATCTCTGGATCTGAGATGTAAAGGAGAGGGAGGAGTCGAAGATTAATCGCAGGGTACCTGCTTGAGGGACTGACTGGATGGTGATGCCCTCAATGGAAATTGAGAGGGAAGTAGGAGGGGGATTTGGGGGCGGGGGGCAGATGAGGAGTATGGTCTTGTCCGGACTAAGTTTGAGGTGGTGGTGAGACATTCAAGCAGAGATGTCAGTCAGTCAGCGATACAAAACTGGATGGAGGAGAACACCACTGGAGTGAAGAGAGAGCATATAAATGATACTGGAAGCAGTGAGATTCAATGAGTTTACCCAGAGCAAGAGTGTAAAGGGAGGAGATAAGAGGGCCCAGGACAGAACCTTCAACTCGCACAGAGAGGGGAAGTGACATAGACGAGGTACCAGGAAGTGAAACGTTGAAGGGGCAGTTCGAGAGATACGAAGACAACTAGTCGAGAACAGAGTCCCAGAAACCAAGGGAGCATAGCTAGGAGGAGGAGGACATGGCTGACAGTGTCAAAGGCAGCAGAGAGATCGAGGAGGACAAGAATGGAGTAGAGGCGCTTAGACTTCAACTAAGAGAATATAATTGGTGATTTTAGTGAGGGCAGTCTCAATCCAGTGGAGAGGGTGGAAGCCCAGTTGAAGGAGGTCAAGGGAGGAATCTGAAGAGAGGAAATCAAGACTGCAGGCTCCAAGAGTTTGGAAGTGAAGCGTAGAAGCAAAACGGGGTGATAGTTGGAAGGGTCAGAGGGGTCAAGACTTGCCTTAAGGATAGGGGAAACAGTGGCGTGTTTGAAGGCCAACGGAAATCAGCCAGTAGAAAGGGAGAGAGTGATGATATACATCCAAGAAAACACAGTGGTAGGCAAGAGGGGATGGGGCCAAGGGGGCAGGTGGAGGGATTGGATGAAGAGAGGAGGGAGGTGACCTCATCAAGAGAAGCTAGGGAGAAGGAGAAAAGAAGAGAGGCAGGAGGGGGGGAATAGCAGGGAAGGAAATGGGGGAGGAGCAATTGAGAAGCAATAGCAAGGTGGAGTTTATCAATTTCTTTGTTGGAAAAAGGACAGAAGAGCCTGTGCAGAGAGAGAGGAAGTGGGGGAGGACAGGAAGGTTTCAGAAGGGAAGAAAATGTTGAGAAGAGATGGGGCCCTTTTAGGACCACGTCGATGTGTGAGGTATTTAATTCGTGGTTGGCAAACCATGCGCGACTGCCTTCCATGCGTGTGATCCCGTGCTTCTGTCCCGTGTAATCCCACCTTGCAGGTTTTTTAATATTGTGCAACAAGGTCGTGTAACAGCGACCCACTCGTCCAAAAGCAGCAATGGTGGGGGTTGTGGGAGTGAGATTTGATTAATATAGAGTAATATTGGTCTTTGGCCAGGGAAAGGGCATCACTAATTTCAATAGTGTCTTGGCCTCTGCTTAAGAAGCCATAATTGGATGTTGATTTCCCTGCCAGGTGTTTGCCTAACCTTTTTAGGGAAGGCTACAGCTCCAGCTGTATCTGCATGCTATCAAATTCCTAGACCCTTCGCAGACCGGTTTTTGCCCTGTGCATGGCATGGAGACTTTATATATTCCTTTTACTCTCTTTTAGTCCTAGGAAAGGCATGTACTGTGCTATGGGGGATGAATTACTTTTATAGGTCTGAAAATCCAGTAGCTTGTTTTAACAATTATATTCTGCTTCTCTTTTTAAATTCATTATAAGTTGTCTTCTTCCTAGAAACCAGTAAAGCTGCATCATGACTATTCTACCTTCACCGGAAGCTTGTTAGTTGACGTGTGCAATAGTTCTATGACTAGCACTGTTTGCGTTTGTCTCTTGTACAACTATGATGCAGGAGTTGTCCCACACCTGCTAACTCTCTATGGCTCAGCCCAGAAAATAAACAGTGGTAGCACACTTTCTAAGTCCTCGTCATCATTTTAAGGCTTAGTTGGGTGGTTGTTCCTGCCTGGGGATTTCTGAAGACGGTGAATGCCACAGTGGCTTACCTCTTGCTTCTGGAGCTTGTTCTTCTTAATGATTTGATGCTATTTGATATGCCAGCAGGAATGTAAGCATGAATTCTTTCATGAGAACTAAAGATGTTTTGGACCCATCCCTTAACTGCAGTCAAACCTGTTTTTGAATACATGAAACCATTGCTAAGCAAAAGAAGCTGGAATATAGGGCCTGCCTCCTGCAAACAATTCTAACTGCCAACTACTGCAAAAACAGTCTGGTTTAAGTATCTGGACTTTGAATCTCTCTAGATTTTCAGTACATCTTAATTCTTACTTTTGGGGAGAGACGACCCCAAACACAGAAATTATTTAATTTAACAAATCTGTCCAGATATTACTAGGTGTGGCTTGGAAGAATGAATTTTTAAAAATGTTCATGACAGATGACTGTGGGGGGAGGGGATTTTTTCATCCATCAAAGTAACTGAAAAGTCTGAGACACTGACTTTAGTGGAGAGCGGATTGGACCTTGAGACTTATTTATATAAGAATAAATCCACAAAAAGATGAAGATGCTGAGCAGGCTTCCACAAAAATCAGAGTGGAAAGAAGCCTATCATTTTTAAGTCTACAACAAAAATGGTACGAAGGTTCCCTTGCCTTGTAGCCTGAGTCTCTCACAAAAACAGTACTACTTTTCTCCACACTCTCTCTCTGAATAAATCAACATATTTGGTGCTGTCCCCAGTGAAGTTAACGAAAAGCTTGCAGCGAAGTACCAAGTTCTCATTTTTAAGTGCTAATGATTAACTCTAAATCTACATTAAACAGTTAAAATGATTTTTGACCTATTCCTCACCCCCCCCTTTCCCACACAAACTGTAAACTAGAACACATCATTCGTTTCTGTGGCATTCTCAGTTAGTGAAGTTCCTTTTACTTTCAATCGAAATGTTTCACAAAATGTAGTATATTTGGAGGAGGCGTCTCTAAAAGCTGAACACTTTCACCCCTCTCCTCTCTAATTGTTTTGAATTCATGCTCTGGTGCATTTGAGTCCTTCCTGCCTCCCTCGAAGTTTGTGGAACTGGCAAAGTGCAGGCAGCAGAATTTTATTTATTTATTTATTTATTTTATTTTATTTTCACCATTTATTTCCTGTCCCTTCCTGCCCAGTGGCAGCTCAGGACGGTGACCAGCACATAATAATAAAAATACAATATAAAAGTATAAAAATACAATACAGTATAAAATATCTGTTAAAACCATAAAACAGATGCCTGACAAAATAAATACCCTTTAACCCCCAAAGAAACACCCCACCCCCCACCTGTCTATGGAAGGAGAGCAATCTGGAGAGAGTTGCATCTCCCCTGGGAGGGAATTCTGTAGCTGCAGCACGGCCACTGAGAATGCATTCTTGAACGTCACCACCTGGGGGACCTCCAAGAAGGCGCCCCCCGCCAACTGCAGGGGCCAGTCCAGGACACAGGGATGAGGTGGTCACACAGGTAAGTGGGGCCCAGACCACATAGGGCTTTAAAGGTAATAACCAACACCTTGAATCGGGCCCAGAAGACTATAGGAAGCCAGTGCAGAGAACGGAGCACAGGTGTTATGTGCTCTTGGTGGCCCATTCCCACAAGGAGACGTGCAGCTGCATTCTGCACCAGCTGCAGCCTCTGGATCATCACCAAGGGTAGCCCCACATAGAGTGCATTGTAGTAGTCTAGTCTCGAGGTGATGAATGCATGGATGATGGTGGCAAGATCAGAGCATGAGCTGTATGGCCAGAGACATTGGACCAGGTGTAATTAACCAAACGCACTCGCTGCCACCTGGCTATGACTCAAGGAGGACTCCTAGACTCTGAATGTGAGGAACCAGGGAGGGATGCACCCCATCAATGATTGGGGGGGTGGCTCAACTCCCTTCCCCTTACCCACTAACATCAACTCCATCTTGTTGGGATTTGGCTTCAGATGGCTCATCCTATTTCAATCCCCCACCGCAGCCAGACACCCGGCAAACATCGAGACTGCCAGGCTTGTGTCGCATGAAAATGAGAGACAGAGCTGGGTGTCATCAACCTACTGATGACACCGAATTTCAAACCCTCTCATGATCTCCCCCAAGGGCTGCATGTACACGTTGAACAGGAGAGGCGACAGAATGAATCCCTGCAGGACTCCACACATGATGTCCCGGGGGACGATGTATAATTCCCCAGTACCACATGCTGAGTTCTACTGGCCAGGAACAAGCGGAACCATTCAAGAACAGTCCCGCCCACCCCAGCGCAGTCCCGCAGGCAAGTCACCAACATCTCGTGATCAACTGTGTCAAAAGCCATTGGAAGTGGACAGAGCCCGTTTGGCATAAATATGTATTGTAATGTCTTATCGGATTGTACAAGTGTATAAACATCAATAAAAAAATTAAATACTAAAAAAAAAAAAGCCGTTGAAAGATCTAACAATGTGGACCGACCTCGGTCCAACTCCCAGCGTAGATCATCAACCAAAGCCACAAATGCCTCCACTTAAGTCAGGCCAGATGCTACATGAGACAGGCCCGTAGTTGCTATAGCAGCCATGAACTCTTGCGCTGATGCCAATGTTAAGGGGGCAGAGTGACAATTGAAATCCCCCAAGACCCTGAGCCTCTGGGATGGCAATATAACCTCCCACATCAGATCAGCTAAAGCAAGTAGAGATGCTGCCATATGGGAAGGTGCATAGAATTGGGTGTTAGCCTGGTGGTGTTTAGTGCTATGGAACAGGAGTGGCTTTGTTTAAAAAATAATAATCAAAATGCCCCATCTCTTTTCTCTAATTTTATGGGATGGGGGTGGGCAGCAGGGTGAATGGGGCAGTGAGGGACAGCAAAATGTACAACGCTCATAGCAGCCTGGTTATTTTGTTTTTTGCATTCTGTTAAAGGTAATGATTTACATGGAACTAATCACTTCTAAATAAGATGCATTGCTTTGTATTGCTGACTTTCAGGTGCTAAAGTTATTGTACTAGTTTCACAATACCTCATGACTATGCCAGGTTTTTATGCCAGGTGAACGGCCAAACTGCACAAAAGACTCTTGAATTTGAACTTTAATGACATTCATCAGTTATCTAGAGAGAGTGTGGTTGCTGTGTTGGTCCCAAATGTAAGAGATGGAGACAAAGGCCATTTTAGATGAGATGCTACCACGCAGGTCCACCCATCCCAAATGCATCCAAACGCCCATCTGAAGTGGTGTGGAGGATGCACGCTCCTGTCACCCATGCATCACCCACCCATGGCCACTTGCAGAGCAGTGGAGAAAAAGCTGGGATAAGGTCACCTGGGAGAGGCCTCCCAACATTCCTGTGTGGGTGGATGTGGTTCCGTTATCTGGCAGCCTTCGAGCAGAGCTGCATCTGGTTGCAGGCACCCTGGTCAGCTTATAATTGCCTGCCATGCCCACAGGGCAGTCATTGCTTGCTGCTGTTACCTGTCAGACATGTTCTGGGTCTCTGACCCCCCGCCCCCCCTTGTGTGCTGGGGCAGGTACTGCGGTTTGGGTTTTTTGTGCAATGGTGATTTTAGGTGAATTGTGGCTTAGGGATGATGTACAACTGCTGTTGGTGGACCCCTTGTTCACGCATGATGCTTATGACATTGTCGTGAAGCTTGTTGCTCATGGGATATCATGTGTGCAGTCATGATTGCTAGTGGAGGATGAGTGAGTTGGGGTTCCATGTTCTGGGGCCGCTGGGGATGGGCACTCCAGTGGGAGTGCTGCTACCATGGGAAGTAAGTGAGAGCGTTGCTTTGTGGGAGGCCTGTAGCCTCCTGGAGTTCTGCCTGTGTCTTCTGAAGGGTGCTCCCCACCCCATCACCTTTCCCACTACCCTGCTGCATGCCAGGGGTTACTGGAGACAGTTGAATCAGTGCCAGTATCGCATTCATGAGCTGTGGTTGCTCAGGGCCCTGGCTGGAGGTCTCTACCTGACCATGGGGCCTACTGCAGTGGAGATGGCTGTTCTATGGACCCGGGAAGATGTTCGGCGAGGTCTGGGCAGAAAGAATTATGGTAACCTGAACTTCTTGGTATATTGACATATGCAGGCACGAGGGTACCAGAGAGGGATGTTTGCATGGGCAGTATATGTGGAGGGTGCTGGGTGCTCCAGTATATGTGGAGGGTGGAGGGTGCTTGGGGAAGCTATACCTTGAGTGGCAGGTCTAGGTAGGATAGTTGGTGCCAATCACACCAGAGCTCTGCTCGCTAGGGTTGCAAAAGTATGTAGCCATTCCAGTTTTGCCAAAAGAGGGATGGACAAATGTCATGAGGCATGGAAGAGTCATGGAAGCTCCTGTCTGCAACCAGAAGGATCTAGGTGGGAAAATTTCAAGAAACTGAAATTTCTGTTTCGGGCTTGGAAAAGGTATAAAATCCCCCCGCCCCCCAGGACACTGTCTTTCTTCAACCTGCTGCCCAAGGGGATCAGCTACAACAGAAGAGAGGACCCGGACCTGGGATAAGGGGTTGTGGGTATACACAGCTTAGGGAGAGCCAAATAAGGGAACCGAGTGCTTACAGAAGCTTGCATGGTTTGCCCTTTGCATTCCTGTGGTTGCCTTAAGCTTGCCATAACCTTGCCTTTGTCACCAATTTACTTCCTTCATATACTTTGTTGGAATTTTTCCTTTACTACAGTAGGGTGTGTGTGGTCCAATGTACTATAGACCTCCAGGGAAGCCGACTCTCTGTTTACCCAGAGAAACCAAATCTATCTTCCATACACAATAGATTGAGCTAACCGCTCTGCATCTCTGGGCTGCCCAATGCCATGGGGGTATCACCGGCAGCATCAGGGAGCTGGGGCACTGGGTAGCAGAGACCATGAGTGTCCGCCTGGGTGTAGGTGGCTGGTCAGAAGCTACAGGGGAAACCCCCCTGAGCCTAAGCCCTGCTTAGTCCATCACAGTGTAGCCCAACAATTTTCCCTTATGTTCCTGAGCTGCCCGTGGCTTGTGTGACATGCCCCGGGATTCTGTGTGTTGATGTCCAGTACCCTTGTGGCTAGTGGCCAGCCCTGTGTGTCATGGTGGGTGTATGGGTCCCCTGTCCCTCACAGTGAGGGTGGGAGGAAGCGGCTGCAGTGACTTCACTTGCCCATGAATTGCCATGTTTTCACATCATGGATGGGTGTGTGTGTGTGTGTGTGTGTGGATGTGGGGGCTGGGTGGTTAGTGCCTTCCCTGGTGGAACAGCTGTCTGTTTGAACTGTGGTCAGGCCAGGTGGGTGGGGGCCATGGACTCCATGGGTGCCGCCTGTTTGAATCCCTTCCCACTCAGTCTACATGCATGGGTGCTCCGTGAATGATCCACTCTGCCCCGCTCTCCGGCCATGCTCATTTAAAACCAGCCAAAGAAGCTCAAATGATATTTTTAATTGGACCAACTTCTGTTAGTGTGAGAGAATGTGGCAAGCTTTCAGGCCACAGGGCTAGTGGTGACTGGTGGACCTTGGGGTGAGGACGGTGGGTGAGGCTAGCAGGTGGCAGGGCCAGCATTAAAATATCACACTTTATATATAAAATCAGCACATAAAATAGCAGCTGGCAATAAAACCCCTCCCCATCCTCCCCACCCCCTCCCCAAAGGCCTGGCAGAACAACCAGGTCTTATAACATCTGTGGAAACAGGGGAGGTAAGGGGACAGACAGGCCTCTAATGGGAGAGAATTCCACAGCTGAGGTGTGGCTGCTGAGAACGCCCTCCCCGCTGTCACCACCCGGCATATCCAGGGGACTTCGAGTTGGGCACCCCCGGCCGAATGCAAGGGACGCAAAATGACCTGAGGCTTGAGGCAGTCTCACAGGTACACAGGACCCAAGCCATTTAGGACTTTATAAGTCATCTGCAGGACCGCTTCACCCTCCGGGTCCTGGAGCGGCCCCTGCAGTCAGCTGGGGGTGCCCTCCTCGGGGTTTCCTAGGTGTCTACTATGAGGCAGGTGTTCTCTGTGACTGCACCACAGCTGTGGAACTCCCTCCTGTTGGAGATTCACTTGACTGACGACCTCCCCTCTTTCCGCAGACAGTGTAAGACCTGGCTGTTCCACCAGGCCTTTCCCGAGGGGGGTGGGTTGGGTTAGGGTGAGGGGTTTACATTGTTTTTAACTGAAATTATTATGGTTTATTTTAATGTTTTCATGTATTGTGAACTGCCCAGAGATGCCTGAGGCAGGAGGAGGCGGCATATCTATTGTAAAAATAAATAAAATATAAATGAATAACCAACACCTTGAATTGGGCCTGGAAGACAATAGGCAGCCAGTGCAGAGTCTGGAGCACCGGTGTAATGTGCTTGCGGCAACCCGTCCCCTTTAGGAGGTGGGCCGCTGCGTTCTGCACCAGCTGCAACCTCCAGACCATCGCCAAGGGTAGCCCCACATAGAGCGCATTGTAGTAGTCCAATTGAAAGGTAATGAAAGCATGGATGATGGTGGCCAGATCTGAGTTCGAGACATACGGCTGCAGCTGTCGCACCAGATGTAATTAGCGAAATGCTCCTCTTGCTACAGCCTCAACCTGGAGATCCAGGCGGAGCTGTGGGTCGAGGAACACCGTCAGACTACGGACCTGAGCGGCCGGGGGGGGAGACCCCACCAATGACGGGAGCCACCACCATCCCCAGCCCTACCCACCAACATCACCTCCGTCTTGTCGGGATTCAGCCTCAGACGGCTCACTCTGATGGTGCTGCATTTCTAGTCCCTCACCTCAGACCAGCCCCTTCCATTCTTGTTCCCCTTCTCTTACACTAGGGGTGGGGAACTAAGGCTTAGGTCCAGGGCTAAATGTGGCTCATGGCAAAATTCCTTTCCTACCTTCAAGAACTGAAAATCTGAGTTCACGGTAAGGGAGCAGAGATGAGTGCATGTGCAAAAGGCTAGGGCACAGATCCAGGGCACAGATCCATGATCCGGACCCTCATCTTTGAGTGCACTCTATAGGCACTTCTGCCTTTTTATGTAACTCTCTGAGCTTGTACTAATTTTTCAATTGGACCCTGGGAGGGAGGGAAGAGGTTCCCGACCTCTGATAATAATACTTTCAGAATCCTTCCTACGAGCTCCCAGACCTCTGAACAAGAGAAAAAAATACATGAAAAATCCTTAAGATCCCAAATTAGCAGCTGATTGCTTGTATAGTGGGGGACAAAATTCAAAAGGCCTAACACTGGTTTCCCCTTTCAAAAACACTTAAATCACAAGGCTGTGTGCAAACTGCACAGCAAGCATTTTTGAAGTGTTCATCATGCTGCAGCAGAAAGATTGAATAGAAGAAATCTGTCATTCTGGGTGTTGTTAAACATGCAGCCAGCATGTCAGCTACACGTCCCAGATGGGTAGAAGGGAGGCACCCCTGGCTGGGTCAGGTCAGTGAACTGAATGAACATTTCTGCAGATCGACTCAGCTGGGGAAGGGGGTGAAAGAAGGAACATGAGTCTGGCTGGCCCTGCCCCCATGCTGTGCCTGCATCCTGCCCCCTCACCATGATGGGCAGCCATGGCAGCTGCCATAGCGACCCCACACACCAGGGCCAGGACCTGGGGGACCCTTAGACCCCGACTGTGGGTTCAGTTTCTTCCAGTCCCACATTCCTAAGAAGCTGCCTTCTCAGTCAGGGCCTATAGTGGGCCCACATTTGGTGGCCTGCTAACAGACATGCAGGTTAGGCTCTGGCTCAGGCAGGCTATAGCAGATCAATCATAACAGGCCAGCGTCATGTTTGTTAATACCCACTGGGCACAATCGTATGACCTGTATGCAGGAGAGCTGCGCTTGGCAAACGTGTAGCCTGGCACAACCCTGAACCCCTACACCCGATAGGTATGCTGTGTGGAGCAGGCAGGGTGCAGGGGTTCAGGGTCAGGCCAGGCTGCATGCTTACTGAGAGCGGCTCTACTGCGTACACATGTGCCATGCTCATGTGCATTACGCACACCTCGTTCTCGAGGTGCCAACTTTGCTGGCTGCCTGCGAGGTTTCTCTTCTCCCAGCTACGTGGTGCTGCTGAAGGAATGGGAGGGGTTGAAGCCTAAACTTTGAGTGCTGATGCAGCCTGCAGCCATGGCTTGATAACTCAGCAATGCAAGGAAGGCAGCCCCACCACTACGACTGCCTGGAATAGTTGGGGGAAGAGCCAGAAGTTTGAACTCCTGGCGGCTGAAGCGGGGAGGGACTGGCTTCCACCCCAGGTGCGGGTGCGGCTGTGGGGGCCTGGCTGGCTGCAGGGCCATGTGCAACCGTACATGCTTGTGGCCAGTCCTGCAGACAGCAGTGTACAAAAAATCAACAGACCATCATACTTGCCTCCATCAATCCAGCAACCACCCAAGGCAAAGCACTCGGACACCACAGAATCTGCTCTGAAGAACAGACCCAAGATGCATGCCTTGCCATGCTAAAAACTGCTTTCATTAAAAAAAAAAAGGCAGCAGAGAAGTAAACTGTACAATAGAATGAGCTACCCAAATCTCTTCAGAGAATCTGCTGCACTATATAAAGAACGCACCCTCTAGGTGCACATCTCTTGTCGCTGACCACCTACACTGGAACCTATATGTGGCAACATCAAACAGCTACAAACTATACATGATGGGGACAAGACCATAAGAGAAATGTCTTCCATATCTTCTTGCCTTCAAACAACCCTGAACCTCTCACAACTGATCATCTGGAACAAATTCCCTGACACCCAGGACAGCTCAACCTCGACAGGAACAAGACCCTGTTGGAAGAGCAGGTGCAAAACTTGCCAACACATTTCTACGACAACCGCTGTCAACACTCCCATGGAAAACCATCCAAAATAAATGGGAACTACACCTACGTATCCCCAGACGTAGTGTATTTCATTCAGTGCATGAAATACCCCCATGGAAACTATATGGGCATTTTCACACGAGACACACTCCAGTCACTAAACATGTTACAGGGCTGCAGTGTTGCCCTATGGTTCGGGGGTTGTTTGAAATTATCCTGCATTAGATTTGCTTATATTTCAGCTTCTCTTATGAGAAGATAAATGTTCTGAGGAAGAAGGCAGAGTCATAAGGGTACATACTTAGGTGAAAATGTGGTGGTTATGAGATCATCCTTGGGCTGTAACAGTCCGTATTTAGCTGAGCCCAAATCTCTGAAATGTGGTGTAAGCGAGAAGGATGAATTCTTCCTCTGACCCTTCTAAAGTTGGGGTGAGTCTGTAATGGGGACATAGCCTAAATATACACACTTGTGTGTGAACAGCAATTTTCGAACAATAGCCAAATTAAATGTTTGTTTGGAGAATAAATAACTGACAGACTTACATGTGACTACTCATTCAAAGTCTATTGCTGTTTTGAAGCATTAAACAATTAAGAACATTTTACTTAAATAATGTAGCCAAACATTTTTCCACATCCCTGCTCTTTCATCTAGTTCTGTCTGTCACATGTCTCTTTTGTGTTTCTTCTTATATATATATATATATATATATATATATATATATATATATATATATATATATATATATATATATATATATATATATATATATATATNTATATATATATATATATATATGGATATGGTCCGGTGGGAATTGAGGTGATTCCTCCTATCCCAATCTAGCTTTTTGCAGAAGCCATTGCTGTCGTCTCCTCTTCTGGTATGACTGGAGTAGTGGACCCATTGTCTAGCAGAGAAGAGGGGTTAAATCAGGGTTAAATGACTAAGCCTCAACCTACACTAATGTTGGTAGTTAGTGAATATTACAGTAGTAGTATTCTGAATGAAGGAGTTCATCTGCCATTGATATTAGATTCACAGCTTAGACCTTGTAAATCCTTAGCTGCTCCTGAATGTTCAGATAACAAATGTTCCACCAAAGAACCTCTCTGGCAGTTAAATATAACCCCCAGGGACATCTCTCAACTCGTATTTTATACTCTAGGGGAGTTTACCAGGGGTGTGTTTTGGCCCCTAAACTTTTAAACATTTTTGTTAATGATATGGCCATAACTTTGGCTAACCAGAGATTTTTTCCGCCTAAACTGGGAAGCAGACCAGTTGGCTGTCTTCTATATGCAGATGATGCTGTGATTCTCTCATAGACTCGGACTGGAATGCTTTGACAAATCAAGGAACTTTCAGAATTTTGCAGTATCAACAAGCTTGAGGTTAACTACTAAGAGACGTAGGTTTTGGTCTTTGGACTGAAACAAAGAATATATAAATGGTCATTAAATATTCATGCCCTAGCCCAGGTGAGCTTTTATAAGTATTTGGGAATATTTTTCCAGAAAAGTTGTAGCTGGAGTCTCCATTGGAAAGTCTCTTTAGATAGAACAGTTGGCTCATCAAGAGCTCCTCTGGGCTATTTTTTGCATAAACCGGACGGTAGAGTGTTACCAGCTCTATGGGTCTTTAATGCTAGAAGTTGGGCGCAATTTCTTTATGGCGCTGCTCTATGGGCTGTAGATGCTCCATCAGCTTTGTACAATCCTCAAACAAAATTCATTCGCTCTCTTATGAGAGCACCTAAAAGCATCCCAAATATTGCCCTTAGGCTTGAATTTGGACAGTTTGGGTGGGATGTTGGGGTTTGGGATAGAGCTTTTCATTTATGGCTAAGAATTCATCGCTTGGCCTCTTTCCTTATTTGGTTGCCGACCCTTTTTCGATATCTGGAGGCAGGTAGTTTCTGGGAAGTTGCAATCTATGGGATTAGATTTATCCTCTTTGACCTCTAAGAGTTTCCCTGTGGCACGTTCTGAAATCTGCCTCCGACTAAATGTTAGCCACTGTCAGCAGGATAGAGCAGAAATCTCTCTTTACCCCTCTTTGAGTCATTATCATGATTTGATCCCGAAGGCTGTACCTCAATACCCTTTGCAAGGTACTTCGTTCAGACGTAGTTTTCTTTTTTTCTCTGCCCGACTTAATGCACATCCAACTAGGGCTTTGGAGGGACGGAAGGATGGTATTCCTTTTGCCCTACGTATTTGCCCTTACGATCAGCTAGAGGCAGAGATGACAGGTCATGTTCTGTTTGAGTACGCTCTCGATCAGACTATAAGAGTTAAATATTTGAATGTCCATCTAGAGAGAGATCCTGGGCCTATGGGCTTGAAATTAACCAGAATGTTTCTAAACGATTTATCCTCACAATGTACTACAGATGTGTCTTCATTCCTGGTCCAGGCAGGCCTTTTTATTGAGAGAAAAATGTCTTATTTTTGCCCATAATACCTTGTGACAAGGTCAACTTCCAAATGAGTGAGTTTAACCCAGGAACTGGTTAGTCGCCAGATGCTCCGAGGTATGTTCCCATAAATAGGGTTTGAGATTATCCTGCTTATAGTCTTATTGTTAAATTTGCTTGGTTGTTTTAAAATGATTTACTCTAGGGGCTGGAACTCCTGCATACTAGGAAAAGTCTTTATATTTTAGTCCTTTTCCTAATTTGTATTAGGTTAAGCTATTTTATTTGAAATTATGATGTTTTGTATTTTGCTTTTGCGATGACCAATGGCCAAGTATAATAAAATTGAATTGAATTGGATAACAAATGTATCCATGTGAGCCTTGTTTAATCTTCACCCATTCCTTGGGATTAGATGCTGGTGATGTATCTTACCCGGGACTTTGCCTTAACACAATATTCAGACTAATAATGGAATGGCAGGAAGTGTAAGGGGGGGCTTCCCCTCAGCACAGTAGTGCCGAGGAATCTGGACAGGTTTATGATTAGTTTCTATGTGGAATTTAAGTGAATGGATTTTAAACTAGAAAGCGTTAGGTAATTAGGATCCTGTTAGTGAAAAACCACTTTTTAAAAAAGTTTGGCACTGCCATACGTATTAACAGAGGCTGTCCCTAAGCTAAGGGACACCTGATTTTCAAAGAGAGGCAGTAAGTGGCAAGAGATCGTTCTGTGTGAGATGCTCTTAGCTTTACTTCTACCTTCTCTCCTACTAGTACTAAAGCGTGTAGATTTATTAACCTTTAAATCCTCTTGGAGTTTAGGATATGCAGTAAAAACCTAAATAAACTGTGGCTGCAATAGAATATGTGCATAGATGGGACATGCTGGCACAAGCATCCAGGAACTGCATTTTTCTTAGTTCCTGCTTTATGCTTGTTTTTGTAAAACTGATTAGGCAAATGGTCTTTCCACCTGTAGCTTGGTCTGTGTTTCAGCTAGGTTTAATGACTACAATCTCTCTGTAATCTGTGTGCTTAATCATGAAGAGAACAAAAAGGTTGGGTAAATACTGCTGAGAATGTTTGTTCTATTTGAAACACACTATGTTAAGTGATGATAAATTTTTAGAGCCATTGGAGGAGCTTAGCTTCGTCTTCTAATAAAAGCCCTAGCGAGGGTAGGTACCCTGCTACCCACAGCTGAACCCCGCTGCTATGGAGCAAGTCATAGTAGTGCAAAACTGGGCCATTAATTAGACAATGGTGTTAAATTTACAAAAGACAGTATTCTTGTCACTAACTGGAGGTGAAGCATCCAGTCTTGATGCCTGGATTTAAATTTAAGATGTATAGTGTCTCTACAGTAGAGGCTGACAGGTAGACTGCTGACTCAACCAGCTTGGGTGGAGTGGGGAGCAACCCAGGGTGGCACAGTTAATCTCAGATAGCTGGTTCTGTTCAGTGCCTTCTTTAGCTAAATTTCTCTGCTGCCAACAATGTGTAGAGCAAGTACTGTTGCCATGTTAGTCCTGAATATAGGCAATAGAGACTAAGGCTCTTTTAAAATGAGATGCACCCACTCATGCTCACGCACGCCCATGCAGTGGACTGACTGGGTGAGTCCTGTTTGAAAGTGGCAGTGGGTGGGCATGCATGCGTAAGTGCATGCTCCCGTAGAACACATACCTCCACCCGTCGCCCCTGCATGGAACAACCAGTGAAAACGCAGGTTGCTCCATGTGTGATGATGCATGGGAGATGGGTGTGTGCCCGTGTGCAACTCCCCTGTTCTGCCCCCACAGCAGTGCACCCACGGACCGCGCCCTGAGCCATGGCCCATTTAAAAAGGGCCACAGTGGTACAGTGATATCTTTTATTGGACCAAGTATAGTTGGTGGAGGTATGCAAGCTTTCTGACCTCACGGGCTCCTTCATCAGGCAAGTCAGGAATTAGAACTGGAGACTGAACAAAGCAGTAAGGTGTGTATATACAGTGATTGGAAACAATAGAAAAGGGAGTGGGAGAGGAGGAGGGGAGAGAGAAGGCCACAATTCAAAAGGGCAGAATACAACGAAGTGGAAAGAGTAAGAGCTGCTGATACAAAATAGAACTCCCAAGTCCTCCAAGCTGCTCCAATTCAGTTGTAAGAATCAATCAAACTTTTCCAAGCAAGATGCTGTTGAAAAATACAGTTTTTAGTCTCACCAACTGATCAAAGATTAGCAGTAACAAAATGAGAAAGGCAGAGCCTATCACAAATGCCAGGGGACCTGATGGAACAGGTTCTGTGTGTAAAATAAATACATGGCTGAGAACCTGCTCTTCTGGAGTGATTCATCGTTTTCACTTTATTGTTTACATACTCATTTTACATAGAAAAAGCTACGTTATGGCAGGTGGAACAAAAGACCTTTGACCAGAAGGATGCCTCTTTAATTCAGGCTGCAAATTTTCTTGCGCTGGGCAAGGTCTTGCTGTGCTCAATGAGATCAGGGGAACTAGGAGACAGTAACTCTAATAGGGGTCATTTTATAAAAAAAGGTTTTTGTGGCAAATGTGTTCTGAAAACCTATTTTCAATAGCCTTGCATAAGTTCCGGTTCTTCAGAACAAATGACTGCACAGGGCAGGGGCTTCTCACACAATCTGATTCTGTGCTGAGAGCCCATGCTGTTTACATAGCTGGATGGGAGCTGTAAAAAGTCAGGGCAAAATGAGCTCCAATTTTGTTTTTTTCCCCCCTGTGCTGCCCTTTTCTTGTGCACCTGCCAGAGACCTGAGGTCTGTCACAAAGATGCCAAAGGGGTGATTCTCCTCTTTCTGCAATTTTCCTCTGTTGTCCCAGTTTAGTATCTGTCATATATCACTAACTTCGGAGAATGTAGGCCACTTTCATACACACACCCCCTGGTGCATATTTGGGCTGCGGGGGGGCGGGGGGCGAGAGAATGCACCGGGATCGGCCAGTGCCAATAGCCCTTGGCTGCCAGCAATGGTGCCCAGTGGGCCCCTTGTCGCACTCCCTTAGGGAGAGACAAGGGCAGGGAAGCGGGCTTGCACTCCCCACTGTAGCAAGGTTGCTGCAGCTGGAGCAGGGTACCCGGGCTGGCGGGAAAGGCAGCCGGACTGGCTAGTGTTGCCCTAGGCAACGGGCTTTCTGGCCAACCTAGAGGTGTGGTGTGGAAGGCCCTCCCAGGAAGGGGAGGAGCTTCAGTGCCAGCTGGGCGGCTCCCTCATCATTTGGAGAGGCAGTCCGGAGCTACAAGCCCCACCCTCCCTCCTTGAGGCACTGTGGGATGAATATCCGGCTGCCATTGGGACCAGGAAGGAATTTTTCCAGGTGACCCAAATTGGCCATTATGGGTTCCTGGTTTTTGACTTTCTCACAGTGTTTTCCTGCACATTTGGTCTATCTGGCTTGTAGGCTATCATTTGGAGGGGGTTAGTTGCCTTAATGATTTTGTTGCACTCTTGCAGTGGTCCAGCACTGTTACATGGTTAAATAGATAAGTAAGTAGCAATTGGAGGCATCTCCTTAAGAGATGGGGATGTGACACCTGGCACAAAAGCAGGGCATCGCAAGCGCAAGGGTCACATCCCGGGGAGAGGTGCCTTTCAGAAGGAGGGCAAGGACAAGCATGGTCTTCAATCCTTCTGTGCTGTATCCTTACTCCAGTCCAGAAAGGACACTGTCCTCTTCAGTCATGGCCTCTGGCTGGTGAGCAAAAGGAGAGACGTCGTTTGGGCTGGCACTGGAGGGCACATCCAGGCCAAGTCCTGTTAGTTATGTTATTAATGGTTATACAAGTTGAGAGTGCTGGGCCTGAATTGCTTAGAGGCAATTACCCACTTAGCCTAATTATAATTTGAATAAAGAGTGCGGCCGTTAAAACCCCAATTGGAGTCTTTGGCCGCTTTTAGACGAGCGGCGGTCCGTTTCGCGTCGGCGGCGCGCATATTTTGAAACTTCCGCCTGGTTTAATTAGATGAGACGGAAGTGGCTTAATATGCGCCTATTACGGCGGAGGCGCATTTTTTAAGTGCATGAATTAAATACCTCGATTAGAGCAGGCGGAAGTTTCAAAATATGCACGCCGCCGACGCAAAATGGACCGCCACTCATCTAAAAGCGGCCTTTGTCTCATTCCAGATGTGCTGACAAAGGCTCTCCCATACAGCTTTGCCAGCAAAGCCACGCGGGGGAGCCTTTCACACTGGATGATCCCTGCGCGTATCGTGCTGTGTATCCCCCCCCCCCGCAGCCCAAATATGCGTGGGGGGCCATGTATGAAAGTGGCCAAAGTCCTGTTTTATGTTGTGAGGGAAGGAACAACCTCCCAATGTACAGTAAATTTACATCTAGAAATCTGTCACACTGGGAAGGATACAACGTGACTTTTTACAAAAGGGCTGACATGAACCACAGGAACGTTTATTATGAGGCTTCACATGAATATCCTTGAGCAGCTAGTAAGTGGACTCTATGGAGTGAATGCATTTATTGTGCTGAGATTTCAGCCAGCTTGTTCCTCAGAAGTGCTGAAGAAGACCAAAGGAGGGAAATTTTCTGTAGTAAAAGGTGACACTGGCCCTTTTTCAAATGGGGGTGGGGGGCAGGCCAGGTCCATGGGCCACCGCCCCTCACATGAGCGGTGCATGCGTACACGGACGCACACCCATATCCCCACGCACGGAGCAACCGATGTTTTAGCTAATTGCTCTGTGAGTGGGGATGCACTGGTCATGGGAGCATGCGCTCCCACATTTACATGAGCATCTCCCTGCTTGGACAATGGGTGTCCATGTGTAGGAGTGGCTCATGTAAAAAGGGCCACAGTAAAGAGACTGCAGTTACAATTCAGCTTCATTTTGTAAATGAATCAAACTTGTCAGAAGGTGGGTGGAGTGTAATAAATGTAAACCTAGTCACATTTGTAACAAATGCTGAAGTAAAAAGGCTGATGATATCTAAATCTTTCATCGTTGTTTGATTTACCAGAGTCAACATTTGAGTATCCACAAAAATTCTTCATGGGCTCACATTTCCCCTCCCTGGGATTTCATTCAGCTCAATTCATAGATCTGTAAGCTTAGTTAACTTGGCATGATACATTTTAAAAATTTATTTAAAAACAAACAAACTACTCTCCATAAAGATGATTTCCCAAATTTAAAGCTCTCTTATGGTTTCTTAAAGTTTAGTTCATTAGCAATAGAGGCCAACTTTAATTAGATGACACTACTGGTGCTAGGATATTTACTTTTATAATTACATACATTGTTCCTATGGAATATAGATGTTGTTCATGCATTATCATGGACATACTTTTTCTAAATCTGGCTTTGCCTTCCTTATGTATACTCTAGGATATGATCCTCCCCCATTTGATTTCATAAACAGCTTTGTGGTAGCATCATTTTTTCCTTCCTTTTCTTAATGCAAAGGATTGCTTTCTAATAGGAATAAAGTAAAATTAGTTGCCCCTCCCCGAGAAATGAGACACTGAGACTTGATATGGATTTTAACAGGCCGCACTCTTTATTAAACAAATCAGAGAAGTTGGTGGGATTGCTACTAAGCAATCAAGGGTCCAGTATTTTGTACCTTCAGCTTCAACATTATTAAACACAGGTGTCTGGCCTGGATATGCCTTCCAGTGCCAGCACCAAAATCAACCTCTAAGAACATCCCCTTCGAACAGCTCCCTGGCTAAGGCCGAAGGGGAACAAACTTGCCCATTTGGGCATGAGTAAGGAGGGTGGTGTCATCAAGATTGAGGGCCATGCTTGCCCTTACCCCTTTCTGACAGTCCTCCCAGGGGAATGATCATGCTGTAGCCATGCCCTGCTTATCAGCAAGTCTCACTCCCCCATCTCTTATGGAGATGACTCTTTCATTTATTCTACATCTACCTAACCATGAAACCCTATTAACCATACTGGACCCCTGCAAGAGTGCGACAATTGTATAACATTTCAAATACATTACCAAATGCCAATTCAGAGATTGAATCTGAAAATTAGTGCCAATTGACTCAATTGCTTCCTTAGACTATTTTAAATTCGTATGCCAATTCTAATTTATTCATTTCGAATCAGATCAGATTGATATTATTTATTACTCTAAATTATTCCAACACTGTGAAGAAGGCAAACACAAGGGGACCCCATAATGCTGAGGTACCCTCCAAAATTCCTTCTTGGCAACGGGTTAAACCCGCAGTATTAGAGGGATGGGTGGGTGGGTGCTGCTTACTCAAAGGATCGAGGCCAAATGGTGGGGAAAATGCACGGGCAGCAGTTGGTTCCCACCCCCCCTCCTAGCAAGGGAGAGGGGCTACCCCCGCACCAACCAATCAGGTGGCCCATTGAGGGCCACCTGATACCTGGGCCACCAATCAGTGGTGCCCGGGCACTCTTACGAGGTTTCCTTACCCCCAAAAACCTTCTCCGCGCTCATCTCCCGCTCGGGGAAGAGCTGGGGCACGGCAACCCACCCCTACCCCCGATCTGGGGGCGGAGGGCCCAAATCCTGTAATACACATAAGGAACATAACTTGTTAAACTGTCCTTTGAGTAAATCTTTAAGCATAGAATAACGGTCCATGTTGTGTGCATAAGTTCCCATCTTCATGTTCAAATTAAGTATCTATATGTGAAGATTCAGATGGACACTTCTAAAAATGAATGTCGGCTCCCCCTCAGAAAGAGCCCTTAAATGCTCAGATGCCTGATAACTTAACAATTATATTTAAGGATAGGGGTGCCACCCATCTTTGACCCCCTCACCCAAAGGGATGAAACCATATTGGAAAAGAGGCAGGGCAAAGGAACACTCGTACTCTTCAGGCTGCCATGTTGTCACGCTGCTCTGAAGAGGGTGAGGGCATGCGAGAAAAGGGGCAGGAACGAATCTTCACTTTCTATCGTAGCCCCTGAATAGCCTGGGGAAATAAGGGTTTTACCCAGCGCCTGGAGATGTTGTGTGAAAAGCTGGAGACTCCAGGTTAAATCCAGAGGAGCAGTAACCGTAATTAAGGGTCACGTCTCTGTTTCTCCTGTCTTCTTCTCCTCTAAAGTCTACCTACACACTTCTTAGTAGCCTTTCTTTTTACTCCTTCTGGCAGGTACAATGGTTAATAGAGAGCCAATGTGTAGTGCAATTGCTAAGTGTGCAGTACTTGAATCAGAAGGTAGGGGAGGACCCTGGTTCAAATCTTGTCTTAGGCTGCTTTTACACAAGTGGCAGGATGCAGTGTGTTGAAGAATGCACTTCCTGAAAAGGTGCACCTACGAGGTGCATTCAGATGCACCGGAAGTAGCCGGCTGTCATAGGAATTGCGGCTCGTGCAGTCTTTTTGAAGGTGCATTTGGGAAACCCCAATATTGAGGCTTCCCAAATGTGCCTTCAAAAAGACTGCGAGAGCCGCAAGTCCCATGACAGCTGGCTACTTCCAGTGTGTCTTAACGCACCCTACAGGGCTTTTCAGGAAGCGCATTCTTCAACACACTGCATCCCGCTGCTTGTATAAAAGCGGCCTTGGCCAGAAACTCACTGGGTGACCTTGGTTCAGTCAGAATATTCTCTCCGCCTAACCCACCCCACAGGGTTATTGTGAGGATTAAAAGTTGTGTTAAATTTTTGTGTGTAAAGCAGAGGGGCACTACTTAAAAATAAAGATTATTTTATTATAGCTACAGCTTAATTTTGCCCCCTTTTTAGAATCCTAGAACTGAAGAGTTGGAAGTGACTGTAAAGGTCATCTAGTCCATACCCTATACCTAAAGTAACTCTGACAGATATCTATCAAGTTGATTTAACCTACTGTTAGTGTAGATTGTGTCCCTTTGATCCACAGAGGATATGGGCCTATTACAAACATCAGCCTAGATTTTTCATTTGAGAAGTGAGGCTGATCTAGTTCTAGAGCTGTGGTTCCCTGTTTGTGATCTGCAGATCACTGGGATTCCATGACGTCATGGTAAACAGTCCATGGAACTGGCTCAGGCTACATCAAAGTAGGTTTTTGTTCCTGGTGCGACTGTTTCTGGGAGTGAGGGAGGGTTGGGGACATAGGTTGTAAGGCATATGTACTCCCTCCTGCCCCCAGGAGATTACTGCTGGGACTAAATTTGTCCACTGTGTGCTTCTGTGGTTGCCCACAATGAGTATGTGCCTGACCTTCAAAGGTATATCATGGCCTACAAAATTTTGAGGGTGGATAGTGGTCCACTGTTCTTGGAAGTACAGAAACCTCTGTTCTAGAGGTCTCTGTCTGGTGTTGACCAGGATGGTGGACATCTTAGTTTTACTCTACATCCATTCAATTTGCCACTAGTTATTTGAATACGCTAATAATTACTGGTTAGAACTAAATAACACTTGATTCATTCATAGTGTATAATTCTGAATGAGGTAACAATTTGGATGGAAGGTTTGTTGTTCCTCATCTTTGCTTTTGGATTCCTTTGGAAATAGAGGTTATCAACCTAACATCTTTTTGGCAGATGAAGAACAAACAGTCTCTTTTGGCAAATTCCTTATTGTGTGGGCCAAAAAACTGCTTCTCTGGCAGAAAGGCATTCTGTCCAAGCCACTGGTTGATATTCAGAGGCAGTGCAGGCTCTTTTATTGCCAGCTCTGGAAGCCACTGACTTTGATCATTCATTTCCTATCTGGTAATGCTAGGGCTGTCGTGTGACTTCTAGCAGTGTTCTAAAGCTGAAGCATTTTTTACTACAAAATACTTTTGGAATTTACCTTTTCTGAATGATGTTGTTAATGTCCTTGTATTTTCATGGTTCAATAGAGCAAGTTATGAAACCTATTATATAGCAGAGTGGAAATGCTTTTCCTCTCGCCTTGATGAGTCATCCTTTCTCTCCTGGAAGAACACGTATCCTTTAAGATTGTTAGTGCAAGAAAAAAGCTTATACAGGATCTTGTTTGTACATCAGCATTATCCTGTGTGCAATCTTCACCCCATTAAAGTCAATGGGAACTGAGCCATTGCCTTCAATGTGAAGAAGATTGCACCCTTGTATCAGGTGCAACTACTAGAGTTGAAGGGAAATTATACCACACATGCTCAATTTTGCCTCCTGCTTGCAACTCATCTTCCTGATAAATGTGGAGCCTGGCTCCTGCTGAGGCCCTCCTTACAGATTTTTTGTGGGGTTGGAGAAGATGTATGTTTACAGAGAACAATGGAGTGCAGAGGCACTTTGTGCCCGCACCCCCCACATGAACAGACAGACATGCTCTGGGGTTAAAGGCCTTGGCAGCAAATTTATTAACACATAACTTTACACATATGAGCAATACAACCATATTAACAACCTGTGTGCATAATAGCTGGGAGGAGCCATGATACAAAAACAGGCCCAAGGGGGGGGGGTTGAGCTAAATCTCACCCTCCCTGCCCGGGTGAATTGACCCTTCGAATTCACCCTCCCCTTGGGTCAAGCCAGGTTATCCGCCCCAAACCAGCCGTTCCGAGCCTGGGCTGGGGCCCCGGCCTTCTGACACACCCCCCCCCGCTCCCCAGGTGGTAATGGGTACAAGTGCGACCCCTCAGCTCATAGGGAGCCTTACCACAGCATGGTTCCTACCACGCTAACTGGAAGTGAAGAATATTGTATCCTGTTGCAATTAAAGGGGGGATTTAGATGTACTAAATGTATTTAGACTCAAGGGTTTGATACACAAGAGCAGATAGCCATCTCTTCTAGTTACTAAATAAGGATTTTAACTGGTCCAAGTGGCTAGGACTTCTGCTTTTCATCTTTGTTGAAAAATCTGCAGTAGCCAATATACCCCAGACAGAGAAGGGAAAAAGGGGTTATGACTGGTCCTAGCATTGGGACAGCTCAGCATCTGGATGTTTCCTTTAATAGGCTTTGCCAAGAACTAGTATAGAACACAAAACAATTGAAAGTAAATCAGGTCTAGAGCTCACTAATCTGGTTCATGTTGCTTTTTCTGCTTGAATGCTGAGCTGTCTCAAAGTCTCTGGTCTCCATAGCAAACAAAGCTATATTATTTTTCTTTTGTTCTGGTTCAGTGCAAATATTTACACAATGGGAAATGTTCAGCTCTACGGATTTACATGTCCGCCATCTGCTCAGAAAAGCCACCACCCTCCTACTAGGAAATGGATATAGGAGAAGGTCCTGTTCTGTTGGCTTCAAATTCCTAGGCCTCTGCTCTGGGAGGTTAAAAAGCCCAGGTTCGTTTGACGTCACCTGTTCAGATTACAACTGATAAATACAGGAAGTGCTGTGGGGAGGGGAATAAAAGCTGATTTTGCTTTGGATCAAGATCTTAGAAGAACTGAATCTCAGGATGGCCAATGAGGTACAAAAGGACACTTTTTAAAGGCTTATAACATAAAGGTGTATAACATACATGAGCATTACATAGAAATGTACATACTACTTGTACATTACATTGGAAGGAAATAAAAAGCACACATAAAACAAAAAAAACATTCCTCATGTCATTGGTGTGGTTAAAAACAACTCAAGAAGACAGGGTGTTGCAAAAGGGGGTGAGAACACAATGGCTACCTTTTGTCACAGTTTCTACCCCTGGAGTAATCATTTTCAGGGCAGCATCAGATAGGGAGATGAAGTTGGTGCTAAAACTGTCTGTCTTGGCACAGTCTACCTTATTAAGCTTGATATACTTGTCCCCGAGCAACAAGACATAAACTTGAGATTTATTACAGCAGCGAGCTTGTACCTGGGAAGTTACTCTGAATCAGAGAAAGTATGAGGTAGGAAGTGGGAGGGGGATATTGGTTATTAATTTAAAGAGAGATGCTGAGAAAATGTTGAGCTCTGTAAACTGGTGACATGTTGGTTTTTTATATCTGAATGTACAGCTCCACCCAACGGATTTAGACTCTGAACCCTCTTTACCTACCGGAATCCTGAAGTCTCTTACTTTATGCTAGTTTTTCAATTCTGCAGTCAGTCACTGCAGTCAGTATTTTTTAAAACTATGCTCTCTCCTGGCAGGATGGGCAGGGTAGTAAAATTTTAAAATAAATAAATAAAGTGACTAAACAATAGACCAAGGGTTCACTCCTCCACCTACTGAAGTCAATGGAAAAATTCCCATTAGCTTTAATAGTGGAGGATTGTCCTATCCATATCGAAAATATGGATACTTTTATTTCAACCAAAATGCATGTAACTCAGACAATCCAGGCAGCTCATGGTGGCTTACAATTTGTACAACATTAAAACAGCAGTTTAAAAGCAACTAATAGGAGGACAAAGAAGAAAACAACCCCTACCCCCAAAACCCTCACCCCCGCCAAATGCCTGGTAGAACAGTCAGGTCTTACAACTTCTCCCAAAAAAGGGGAGATCCAGGGCCAACCAAGCCCCCACCAGAAGGGAGTTCCACAGCCGTGGTGCAGCCACTGAGAATGCCCTCCCCTGTGTGGTCCCCCGGAAGACTGGGAGGACCTCAAGCTTAGCACCCACAGATGACCGCAGGGGTCGATCCAACACCCGGGGAGTGAGGCAGTCCCACAGGTAGGTAGGGCCTAGGTCATTTAGGGCTTTATAGGCCAAAACCAACACCTTGAATCGGGCCCAGAAAACTACTGGAAGCCAGTGCAGAGAGTGGAGCACTGGTGTAATATGCTCCCGGCGGTCCAATCATACCAGAAGATGGGCTGCTGCATTCTGCACCAGCTGTAGCTTCTGAGCGGTCACCATGAGTAGCCCCCCCATGAAGAGCACATTACAATAGTTCAATCTAGAGGTGATGAAAGCATGGATGACAATGGCCAGGTCAGAGTCTGAAACAAACGGCCGAAGCAGTCGCACCAGATGTAATTGGCGGAAGGCACTCCTCACCACAGCCTCCACCTGGACATCGAGGTGGAGCTGTGCATCAAGGAGCACCCACAGACTCCATACCTGGGATACCAATGGAGGGCAGACCCTGCCAATAATGGGGGGCCACCATCTTCATTGTCTTACACACTAACATCACCTCCATCTTGTCGGGATTCAGCCTCAGTCAGTTAGCACTCATTCAGTCCCCCACAGCTGTCAAACATCGAGTAAGCACCGATACTGCAGGACCTGGGTCTGTTGAAAAAGAGAAATACAGCTGGGTGTCGTCAGCATATCGATGACCCTGCACGCCAAAGCTCCTGATCACATCACCGAGTGGTTGCATGTATACGTTGAATAGGAGAGGAGACAAGACTGAACCCTGCGGGATTCCACACGAGAGGTCTCGGTATGATGAAGAAAACTCCCCGAGAACCACTCGCTGAGTTCTACTGGTCAGGAAAGAGCGGAACCATTCAAGAACAGTCCCGCCCACCCCTGTACTGTCCCGCAGTCACATCACCAACATCTTGTGATCAACCGTATCAAATGCAGCCGAAAGATCTAATAGAACCAACAGGGTCGAACGACGCTGGTCCATTTCCACGCACAGATCATCCACCAAAGCCACAAGCGCAGTCTCGGTGCCATATCCTGGATGAAATCCCAATTGGGAGGGATCCAGATAACCGACACAGTCAAGATGTCCCTGCAGCTGCTGAGCCACTACCCATTCAATAACCTTCCCTAAAAAGGGAAAGACCAGAGACAGGACGATAGCTAGCGAGGGAGTCAATGTCGAGTGATGGTTTCTTGAGCAGAGGCTGAACCACTGCCTCTTTGAGGCAGCCCAGAACTCTGCCTTCCCGAAGGGAGGCGTTGACCACCCCAGCCAGCAATGGCCCCATTGTCTCCTGGCAAGATTTAATCAGCCAGGATGGGAAAGGATCTAATTAACAAGATGTGGTCCTAATAGCCCCAAGAACACCAACCGCATCGGCAGCTGTCACTGACTGAAATTGATCCCATAAAACCGGACAAGATGAGACTTCCATAACCTCTGATTTCCCCATATGTATTAATTGTGGCATCGAAGTCGTGGTGGATTCGAGCAATTTTATCCACAAAATAATCCAGAAACATGTTGCAGCAAACAGTAGATGACTCCACACCAAGGCGGAGGGAGGCCAGACTGATCAACCCCTGCACCATCCAGAAAAGCTTCACTGGACGAGATTTAGAGGATGCTAGGAGGGTAGCAAAAAACCCCTTTTTTGCTGCCTGCATAGCTATGGCATAGGCCCGTAAAATGGCTATATGATGCAATCTGTCGGTTTCAGCATGTGAACGACACTACCGTTGCTCCAACCACTGCCCTTCATGCTTCAGCACCTGCAGTTCCTCAGAAAACCAAAGAGGCCTGCGGAGCCATTGCCTGGGCAGCGGACACCTAGGAGCTGTCCGATTAATGGCCTCAGTCAGCAAGGTATTCCATAACACGACGAGGTCCTCAAAGGAACAATTGTCAAGGTCAGAGGGTAACTCACCCAGAGCATTCGGAACTGATGTGGTTCCATCAGCCTCTGGCAAACTATCCAAATCGGTTCTGCACCTTTCTGGGGGCAGACATGCGCCAGGAGCGAGGCCTACAGGAGGTAATGGTCCATCCATGACATAACAAGGGTACGACTGCTAACTCCTCCACTAACGGAGCACCTGCATCAAGGCCAGTGCAAAACACAAAGTCTAAGATATGTCCCCCCTGATGTGTCGGGCCGATAACTCTCTGGGACAAGTTCATGGTTGCCATGGCGGCCATGAATTCATGCTCCGCTCCCACAAGGTCAGCGTTGGCATGAATGTTTGAAGTTCCCCCAAGACTACTGACTTTGGGGACCACAACATCACCTCAGACTCTGCCTCCACGAGAGCATGCAGGGAGGCCACTGTACTGGTAGGTACATGGTGGTATACCAGCAGCACTCCCAAACTGTCCCCTGCCAAATCAAACACAAGGTGGACACCTTCTATGCCTACCATAGATCACACTGAACACCTCCTCACAGACCAACCCTCTTTAAAAATCATAGCTACACCCCGACTCGGAACATGGCTGATGCTGCACGGAATACCTGGTCGGAACAAGGTCAGCCAGAATAGGCCCAGATTCATTGTCCAGCCAGGTTTCTATGATACATATGAGTTCGATGGCACAGTCCAGGATTACCTCCTGAACAGTTGTTGCCTTATTCACCACTGATCTTGCATTTAACAGCATCAACACAGGGCTGGGGGGCCCTGACTGAGAACCACCTGCCTATCTGCCTGGGGTTTAGTGAGCAGGACATGTAATAAACACCTGTCCCTTCTCACTGAACTCACCTCTCCCCAGTTGGAACCATATCTCCCCTGGCCTGTCATGACCCCAATGACTGCGCCCTCCCCCCTGACTGGCCACCCTGACCCTGCCCTGGCAGCAAGGGAGAGCCTTCCTTTTCCCCACTCCTCCCAAACCCACTCCATCCCTCTCCCTCCAAACATCCCTACCCCACAATAATAAAATATATTACACAGAACCCCCACATCCTCTAGCCTCTTCCACATAAGCATCACAAAACCTATTTATCCTCCCACCTTCTCAAGATTCCCCAAAGTTCCTGGCATTTTGGCCCAGCTTCTCAGTTCCCACTGGGCCACACCTAAGGGTGTGGCCCTTAGGCGTGCGTCTGTGGCAGAGCCGACAGGCACGGCTCTTTAGCCCTATCAGACTGGAAACCCTGCCCCAAAGCTGCTGGGGGAAGCCCCTTTGGTCCCACCCCCCTCTCCTTCTGCCACTGGGAGGGGGGGAGAAAGTCAAAGAGGGGCCAGGTGCCCAATCACTCCCCAGCATGGCTCAGATGGGGTAGCTGTTGTCTATTAAAACTTGATTCTTAAAAATGCATGCAGGGGACATCATCAACAATAATCAATGATGTTTTGATACTGTTTATTTTTCCACTACTGGAATATGTTACTGGGAATATGTGATTGGTTGTGTGTGTGGTTCGTTTTGGTTTTTTTAATTTTACATCTTAACATCTCAAGGCAGAGGAAAGGTATTCTTACACCTTGTAGTAACCATGCAGGCTACTAAAATATAAAACTCAATTCTCAGTTTCTCACCAAAAATCACATGTTTTGTTTCATTCTTGCAAACTAGAATGAGACAAGAATCAGCTGGATTCTCACCAAGAAACATGAGGAATCTTAAATTACCTGGTGCTGAAGGGATGTGGGAGGGAGGGAGGAGGACGCCATGCTGTTCCCTGCCCAGCTTTCTTACTTTGTCTGGGGCTGGCGGCTGTCTTGGCAGGGAAAGCTTCCCAATCACAAATTTTCAGGAATGGGAGGGGGGAGAGCAGGAGGGAAGGGGCAGACTCTGCTAATAACTTAGCATTCTATTGGCTAGCAGGAGTCTGAGCACCCAATTGAATGCTGAAAAGCTGTGCTGAGCCTGCCACTTCTCTTCAGCTCTCCCCCTTCCCATCTTTCCAGATGAGAGGGGGGAGCTTAAGGGAAAAGGAGGCCTCCGCACAGCTTTTTAGCATTCTATTGGGTGCTCAGACTCCTGTTAGCCAACAGAATGCTGAATATCTACCCCCTCCATGCTTGTCTTCCCCCTTTCTATCTGGAAGTCTGGGTTCTCAAGCCCAGCCCACAAAGCCGTTTCTCGTACTCCGCACGGCCCTTCTGGTAATCACGGGCATGCATCGGGACATTGATAAAGCATGTCAGCAGAGATGGACCAGCACCCAGGAGTCTCAAGTTAAATTTTGGCAGTCCAGCAATGTCTGAACCACACTCACTGGCTTCCCATAGCAGCACCACTCCAGACAGAGGTCCATTCACCGGGCTCCAGCAGATGAAACCCCAACTCACTGGCTTCTGCTGACAATCAAGGGATGTTTCATTTATTTATTTATTTATTTGCATTTATTTATTTATTTAATCATATTTTTACCCCACCCTCCTGAAACAGCTCGGGGTGGCTAACACTCTCAAAAAAATAAAAAATACAAATATAAAATTTTTAAAACATTCGTAAAATTGCAACAATTAAAACAGGGCAAAGGAACATATACATTAATTAATACAATAAATAAGGGTGGAGGGGGATAACCCCCCCTGCCAAAGACCTGGGCAAACAGCTAGGTTTTGCAAATTCACCAAAATGTTAACAGGCTTGGGGTCAGGCGAGCTTCCTCTGGGAGGGAATTACAAAGGCGTGGCGTGGCCACCAAGAATGTCCTCTTCATTGTGGCTCCCCGCCTAACATGGGGACCTCAAGGAAGGCACCATCGGTGGACCGAAGGAGCTGCTCTGGGGCGCGGAGGCCCTGAGGTACGAGGGGCCCAGACTGTGAAGGGTCTTATAGATCAATACTAAAACCTTGAACCTGGCTCGGCTCATTATCAACAGCCAGTGCAGAGTCTGGAGCACAGGTGTTATGTGTTCTTGACGGCCCATCCCCGAAAGGAGCCGGGCTGCCGCATTCTGCACTAGCTGCAGCCTCCGAACCAGGAACAAGGGAAGCCACATGTAGAGTGCGTTGCAGTAGTCCAGCCTCGAGGTGATGAAGGCATGGACAAGGGAGGCCAGGTCCAGGCTGGAGACCATATGGACGTAGCCTCCATACCAGATACAGCTGGTGGAAGGCGGCCTTCACCACTACCTCCACCTGTCGCTCCAGGCAGAGATCTGTGTCCAATACCACCCCCAAACTCCGAACCTGCTGAGCTATAGGAGGGCGAACCCCCCCAATTAGGGGGGCCGACACCTTCCTCGCTCTCCCCACCAACATAATCTCCATCTTATTGGGGTTGAGCTTCAGTCTGCTCTGCCACATCCATTCCGCCACGGCCTCCAAACACTGAGATAGCACCGAGACAGCAGGGTCTGGGTCAGTTGAAAAAGAGAGATACCGTTGAGTATCATTAGCATATTGGTGATATCGCACCCCAAAGCCTCTCTCGACCTCCCCCAAGGGCTGTATATATACATTAAATAACAATAAAATTATCCTGCCCCTCTCGCCCAAAGGTGAGTCTAGGCAGCTCACAATAAAATCAGAATATAAAAAATATATTCTAAATACATAAATAAAAACACATTATGGGTGGGGGAAGCATACCCATCTCTTCCTGTGTGCATCCTTTAAGGTCCTCTATCTGGGCTGTGGACATATCGGGAAAGGTATGTGTCTATTGTTGGCCGGGCGTTATGCTGCATTTTTAAACAAGATGCTCCCACTCATGTCCACCCATGGGAAACGTGTGCAAGCGCCCATTTAAATGTGGAGGTGTGTGGGTTGGCCCTCGTGTGGCCTTTTCCCCATGGTACTGGTGGACCAGACCCTTGGATGGGTGTGCTGCCCCATTCACACGGCCTGGTGGGTGCTGAACACCCATCTCAACCCATCTACATTCACGGAACAACCTGGCTTTTCACCAGTTGCTCCATGCATGGGGCATGGGTGGGAATTTGTGGGTCGCAGGAGTTCACACCCACACACCTTCACCTTTCAACAGGTGTGTGGCAGAGTACAGCCACAATAGTGCTGTACTGTTAAAGGAATTAAGATGACAGCAGGCTAAACACAAGATGGTGGCAATAGGAAGTGCAAGTGTTTGGGGTGTGGCTTAAAGTATAAAAGAGACCCAGCCCCAGGAAACAGGGCTGCTTATTCCCAACCCCTGTGAGAGACTGTTTGGAGGTTCCTGAGTGGAAGGACACTAAGGAAGTTATCTTGGGGCTGGAAGAGCCTGGATGTGAGTGGGAATACCTAGCTAGTGGACTGTTACCTGGCTAGGCTTGGGGGGCTTGTATTATACAGAGCAAATGTACTGAGATTAGCCAGAGGCTTGCTACCTGGCTTAAGAAGTGAATGGATATGTAAATAAATTGTGTATGATGCTAATCTCCAATGTGACTGTGTGATTCAGGCCTAATCCTACAAACACTTACCCACAACCAGTAGGCACCCTGTGACAGGGCGCTGTTGTACATGTCTCATGGGTGGACATAAGTGGGAGCGTCTTGTTTAAAAATGGCCTTCATTCCAACTTCTTACTCTCAACTGTTACATTTATTCTTTTAAAAGTTCATTTTATCTCTGTGTCTAATATTGCTGTACTTCTTTCTCTCACACTTTATTTATTATGAATATTATATAGCACCAGTGATGTACCTGGCACTGTAGAATCAATAGTTACGGACCGGTCCCGACCCCTAAGGGGCTTACAATCTAAAAGACAAGGGAGGAGGAGACAAGGGAGAGGTGAACATCAAGAGAGAGAAGAGTACATTCATGAGAATTTGCAGGCTCACGTGCTTCACTTAGTTACAGGGAACTAGATTCTCAGACCGCTTTTAGACGAGCGGCTCTGCTTACCATCTCGAAGGGAGCACTTTCTGAAAGGCTGCGCAGGGTGCATTGAGACACACTGGAACTAGCTGGCATAAGAATTGAGGCTTGTGCGTTCTCTTTGAAGCCGTATTTGGAAACCCTCAATACCGGGGCTTTCCAAATACGGCTTCAAAGAGACGGCACAAGCTGTGATTCCTATGGTGGCTGGCTACTTCCAGTGTGTCTAAATGCACCACACGTGAGTTTTCAGGAAGTGGTTCCTTCAAGCTGGTAATCCCAGCCACTCATCTAAAAGTGGTGTGAGTGAGGGGGTGGGAGGAGGACGCAGTTTCGGTCATGCTAAGCTAGGGAAGGTCTGTTGGAGGAGGTGGGTTTTCAGGAGGGATTTGAAAGTTGGGAGGGAAGGAGCAGAGTGAACGTATCCAGGGAGGCAGTTCCAGGCATGAGGAGCAGCAAGGGAAAAGGGGTGAAGACATTTAGAGGAGTAAGGGGGTTGTGAGCAGGATGGGGATCTGGAATCAAGCGCACACATTTATTGGTGTTGTGACCTTGAAAATACAGTATAGCACTGACACCCACAGGCAATGCATATTTTGAAGATAAAATAGAACAAATAGAATCCTGCATCTGGCCATTCTACACCTACCTCCATATTACCTTTGATTTGGACTTGAGCTAGTTGTGGAACTTTTAACAATTTTTTTTGGAGTGAAGTTAATGGATGCCCTTAACTTGCTCATGTTCTACGTCAGGGGTTCCCAACCTTTTCCAGTCATGAGCTTTGGAGTGACATAAGTGACTACTTGGGAGCACTGCATAATTTACATGAATAATCAGCTCACATTGAATTTAATTGATGGACTGTTTCAAAGTGCTCCTGAGCACTACTGACAGCTGGCTTGGGGAGCACAGTGCTCGAGGACTCTGGTGCTCATGTCCACTAAGTTGAGAATCCCTGTTCTATATTGGGTGGGAAGATTATGATTATTATTAGTATTAGTGGTAGTGGTACTATTCATATTCAATTTAATACCTCGCCCCTCTTGCCTTTGGCATCCTGGGGTGGCTTACAAAACAGAGCCATAAATACAGTGAGATCAAATATTAAAAATACTTAAAAATATTATTTTCAGCATAAAACAATATATTCCAGGCCCACAACAGAAAACCCACCCTAACCCTCTCTCCCCCTCCCCCCAGAATGCTTGGCGGAAGAGCCAGGTCTTACAATTATGTTGGAAGGCCAGGGGATCTGGGCTGAGGTGGACCTCCACAGGGAGGATATTCCAAGGTGACAGTGCAGCCACCAAGAATGCCCTCCTGTTGGTACAAACCTGCCAATAATGTGGAACCTCCAGAAGAGTGTTCCCAGACTCACCCGGACCTGGAGGGTGAAGAGATTTCTCAGATAAGTGGGACCCAGTTAATGTATTTTATTTTATCTTATTTATTTATAAATATTTATTAGTTGCTCCCTCATGCCTACGGCATCTTGGGGCAGCTTACAACATCCAACGCATAGTAGTAAAATTCCATAAAAAACAATTTAAAAATACAACCCCATCAATAAATTTAAACAATATCAAAATCCCATCTCTCTTCTCCCCCCCCCCCCCCCCCCC
>QEPC01015155.1:116931-143180 GCA_003113815.1 Sphenodon punctatus | reverse complement strand
CCCCCCCCCCCCCCCCCCCAAAACGACCCCATCCTCCCCTCCGAAGGCCTGGGTGAACAGCCAGGTCTTGCAGGCTCGACGAAATGCCAGCAGACCTGGGGCCAGGCAGGCTTCATCTGGGAGGGCGTTCCAAAGCTGTGGCCTGGCCACCGAGAATGCCCTCTTCATTGTAGCCCCCTGTCTTACATGGGGAACCTCCAGAAAGGTGCCCCCAGTGGACTGAAGGGATTGCTCTGAGACGCAGCGGGTGAGGCGGTCCCCGAGGTATGAGGGGCCCAGACCGTGCAGGGCTTTATAGATCAACACTAACACCTTGAATCTGGCTCGGTACGCTATAGGCAGCCAGTGCAGAGCACGAAGCACAGGTGTTATGTGCTCCTGCCTTCCTGTCCCTGTAAGGAGACAGTCTGCCGCATTCTGCACCAGCTTCAGCTTCTGAACCAGAACCAAGGGAAGCCCCACGTAAAGCGCTTTGCAGTACTCTAGCCTCGAGGTGATGAAGGCATGAATGAAAGTGGCCAGGTCAGGCCTGGAAATGTATGGGCACAGCCTCTGTACCAGATACAGCTGGCAGAAAGTGGCCTTAGCCACCATCTCCACCTGCCGATCCAGATGGAGACCTGAGTCCAATACCACCCCCAGAGTCCGTACCTGCTGGGCTACAGGAGGACGGACCCCTCTCCTACAAGGGGAGCCAGTACCTCCCCCGCCCTTCCCACCACCATCACCTCTGTCTTATTGGGATTTAGCTTCAGTCTGGTCTGCCACATCCAATCCGCCACGGCCTCCAAACATTGGGAAAGTAATGAGACAGCAGGACCTGGGTTGGTTGAAAATGAGAGGTACAGCTGGGTATCATCAGCATATTGGTGACACTGTACCCTGAACCCTCTCACGATCTCCCCCAGGGGCTACATATACACACTAAATAATAGCAGAGACAAGATCAAACCTTGCGGAATGCCACAGGACAAGGCCCGGGGGCTTGATGTTTCAGCCCCCAGCACCACCCACTGGCTTCTCCCCAAGAAGAATGAGCAGAACCACCCAAGGACAGTCCCGTCCAGACCCCCCCCAGGTCTCGCAGTCATCTCGGCAGCAGCCCATGGTCCACGGTGTCAAATGCGGCCAAGAAATCTAGCAGAATCAGAAATGTTGAACATCGTGCATCCATCTCCCAGCGGAGATCATCCACCAAGTCCACCGCCGTCTCAGGACCATAGCAGTGAGGAACCCAGACTGAAAAGGGTCAAGGAAGCTGATGCTATCCAAATGCACCTGGAGCTGCAGTGCCACAGCCTGTTCAATAACCTTCCCTAAAAAGGGAAGATTAGAGACGGGTCGGTAACTGGCGAGTGCATCCACATCCAAGGATGACTTCTTCAGCAGGGGGTGCACCACAGCCTCCTTGAGACTGGGTGACAGTCTCCCCTGCCGAAGGGACGCATTCACTACCCTCTCCAGCACCATCCCCAGAGTCTCCCTGGAGGCTTTCACCAACCAGGGCAGCCATGGATCTAATTCACAACTAGTGACTCTAACAGACCCCATGACATTCACCTCATCAGCTGGCGTCACTTCCTGAAACTCATCCCAGAAAGATCGACTGGACGGTGCCTCCATAACCTCATGCCCCTCATCTACTGCTTCCAATCCAGTGTCAAAGTTGGGGTTTTAAAGGCTAAAACCAGCACCCTGAATCTGGTCCAGAAGATAATAGGCAGCCAGCGCACAGCGCGAAGCACTGGCTGAATATGTTATCTACGGTCAGTGCTGGTAAACAGCCAGGCTGCTGCATTCTGCACCAGGTGCAGCTTCCGAACTGTTACCAAGGGCAGCCTTGCATAGAGCGCATTGCAGTAGTCCAACCTCGAGGTGACGAATGCATGGACGATAGTGTCAAGACTGGAGTCTGAGACATATGGGCTGAGCCATCTCACCAGATATAATTGGCGAAAGGTGCCCCATGCCACAGCCAACACCTGAAAATCCAGGCGCAGCTGCGGATCTAGGAGCACCCCAGACTCCACACCACACTGGAACCAAAGGAGGATGAATAGCCCAAGGCCACAAGTGCTGTCACCGTGCCATAATCCGGATGAAAGCCGGACTGCACAGGATCAAGAAAACTGGTGCGATCCAGATGTACCTGGAGCTGCTGGGTCACCACCCATTCAATAACCTTCCCTAAAAAGGAACATGAGGAAATAGGGAGGGATGAACCCCATCAATGATGGGTACCTCCACCCCACCCAGTCCCACCCACCATCACCTCCATCTTGTCAGGATTCCGCTTCAGATGGCTTGTCCTCATCCAGTCCTCCACAGCTGCTAGACGCTGAGTAAACAATGAGACTGCCGGATCTGGGTCAGTTGAAAAAGAGAGGTGGAGTTGGTTGTCATCAGCATATTGAGGACCCCAAACCGTCTCACAACCTCACCCAGAAGCTGCATATGCACATTGCACAGGAGATGGGACAAAAGAAAGTTTTTTGTGATACCACACGTGAAATCTTGGGGGGGACGACATGAAAAACAATTCCCCAGAACCATACACTGGGTTCTTCTGGCAAAGAAGGAACAGAACTATTTAAGAACAATCCCGCCCACCCCAGCTTGGTCCTCCAAGCGGGTCACCAACATCTCATGATCAATGGTATCAAAGGCAGCCGACCCTTGAGGTGATGGGAGGAGAAAGGGCGCAAGCTGTAGGGCATCAAATACAAGGCACACAGGAAAATATTGGCCCCCTGTACTCTTTATTAAAGCAAGGGGTGGAAGGGGGTCTCTCCCATCACTATTAGTCTCGGGAGAGAGTGTGGAGTGCTCCAACGCTCTTGGACTGACACTGTGGTTGCCATTTTTATCATTGCTCCAAGAAAGAAACTTTCTGACTGGCTGATGATAGCAGTAGGTTTCTTTTGTCTTCTACACAGTGTCTTTACCTCTGTGGCTGTTGCTCCTGAGCCAACAAGGGTGTATTTAAGGTATGGATTTGTTTTCATAAAGGCAACAGCCTCATAATTTAATGTGTGAATGGGGCCCGCGGTTTAGGTCATACACAGCCCGTGGTTTTGCTTTCTAGGCAGGAAGAAGCAGACCTACCTGGACGATGTGTGGTCCAGAGGTGGTATCGAAACCTTTCCCCTTCTAAACCTATTAGGGGCCTGATGGGTGGGTCCCAGCAACACAGGTTGGGTAGTGGACTGTGGTCTGGGAAGGGATGTTGTCCATAGGGATTGACAAAACCTGACAAATCCCCCCTCAGTGTTATGGCAACATGGCTAGCACAGGACCAGTAGATTAAAGGAGCGTCTTCTCTTCAGACTGGTTCTTTCCATTCAATAGAGTTGTAGCCATTTAAACCCATATCTGTGTCCTTGCTTGCTTCCGTTAATGCGTTGTCAAAGTCTGCATTCCCATTTATTTCATTAAGGCTCTCGCTGCATTGTTGCTGGAGTGGAAATCATGATCATCATGCTTGTGAGGCATCTTTTCCTGCAGTCTTGCAAAATGGTAACTATCTTTGAGGGCTTACGCTAAAAATGTAGATGATGCACTGAAGACTCTGTACTAAATGTGTGAGGGATACAATGAATTCTGACAGCAATGAATTCTGAATGACAGCAAAGTTGCATCAATTAAGGCCCTAGTATCCTGGCTACCAACTGTATTCCCTGTACCTAGACTTATGCATAAAATGAGCATAAATAAACATTGGTCTGAGGGATATATACCAGTCTTATTTATTTTTTAAAGCATCTTCATACAGGTAAAAGTTTCATTTTACTGATTGTCAGGATAATAAATCAATAATGACTAAAGGAATGGAGTTTTTCTAGTAGAATACAGATTACTTATTACTAGGTCTTCTCTCCAAAGCTCTGTTTATAACAGCAGATCTCTTGCATGTTTTAACCTATTCCGAGATCAGTGAGCTTATTGCTTTGTGCATATTGCAAAGTGACAGATACGAGGGGCCTACATTGTTTTTCAGCGTACCCTAACTTGCTTTCATACATTTGCATTTAGAAATACATAATGTGGCAATTTACATAGCCGCAATGGATACTGCGCTTTGTATCCTACTGCCAATCTAACATTCTCCTTTTGCTTCTGTCAAAAGTCAGATATTTACTACCTTGTTCCAGTGAGAGAGATACATGAGCAGGGCAGAAATCATGTAATTCTACTGGGGCAATGACATCTCAACTGAGACTCTGAAGAGGGATGCAAGGAAAGAGAAGGAGCCATTCCATATGTAAATGACACACAGATTAGACATCTCACAGCAGAGGTCCATATAGTGCAACCCCAACTTGGTGCAGCAAAAGTGGATGTATCGAAATGATCCCAAACCTGACTTTTATAAAGAAGTTTTGGATGAACTGCCTGGGTGTTATGGCCTGGAAAAGATGTTGGAGCTGAGGGTTCCTTCACTCACCCCCCATTGTTACAGCATATTTTATTCAAACCAAAGTGTGTTCATTCATTTGCTTGATTATCACACAGAGGGACACAGAAGAATTCTGGACAGTGGACACAAAGGAAAATGGAGGCACTTGTTCTAATATCTTTAAGGACAGAACTTCTTTGCAAAATCACAATGAACATGTTTCCAATTTCTCCTGGGTCTAAAGGAAAGGTCCGGCCAAGTTTCATTTTCTACATTTTGGAAATACGACACTAAAACTGGGTTACACTGAAGACACACACCATGTGGGATACAAATAAGAGCTCCGTTCAGGCTGTTAACTTGGGCTAATAAGCAGCCATCAGATGGCTACAATGTTCCATCGCAATTCAAAGCAGAGATGACCATGCCAAAACTGAACCATCAACCCAGAAATTCTGTTTCTTAAGATCATTCTTTTGGACCATTATTAGTATTACTTATGATTTATATAGTGCTAGCAGTGTGCCTGGTACTGTACAGTCACAGTGATTAGTTAGACAGGTTCCTACCCCAAAGGGCTTACAATCTAAGAGACAAGGAAAGGGGATTGAGGGAGAGGTGAACATCAGGAGAGACAAGGATACATTGAGTATGAGAAGGTGCAGGTGCATGTGCTTAACTTAGGCTAGTTTCATACCGCAACCCCCCCCCCCCCACGCATATTTTGGCTGTGGGAGGGAATGTGCAGCCAGGATATGTGCGGGGTGCCACTGCTCTGAAAGCCCCCCCGGTGCAGCTTTGCCAGCAAACACCTGCAGCGATACAGAGCAGGGGGAGGGGGGGCTTTCAGACCAGTGGCACCCCGCACATATCCTGGCTGCACATTCCCTCCCACAGCCAAAATATGTGCGAGGGGTGGGTGGGTCTGAATGTGGCCTTAGTTACAGGGGCGAGATTCTGAGAGAGGGAAGAGGATGCAATTGTACGCATGATGAGCCAGGGAAAGCCTGACTGAAGAGGTAGGTTTTCAGGAGGGATTTGAAAATTGGGAGGGAGGGAGCAGAACAAATGTATCCACGGAGGGAGTTCCATGCCTGGGGAGGCAGCAAGAGAGGTGAAGATGTTTATAGGAGCAGGGGGAGTCACAAATAGGAATGGGTGGGGGCAGAGGACGAGCAAAGCTCCCACGCAGGAATGTGACGGGATACAGGGCGTGGAGAGAAGGGGGAGCAAGGCCATGCAGTTCATTTTGAAATACTTAACACGGGGTAAAACCAGAGGTGCAGTCAGTGGGACTGCTCACTGAGCTCTGATAGGCTAGAAAAACATAGGTGCAAGGGTCAGAGCATGGAACTGACGTGCCCATGGCTGGGGAGCCGTCCTGCCACCCACGCAGCCTGGGTAGGGCTGGGAGCATAATGTGTGGGCAGTCATCCCTGCTCCTAGTCTCCCACCCTCCCACAACAGACAGCCATGGTGGCTGACCATGATGGCCCCCAGCCCAGAGCAGGTATGCTGCACCGGAACATATGTGCTAGCGCACTGTGGCCCACATGGGCAAAGCAGGCCAAAGTCATCTGATTTTACCCAGTTTTCACCATCTGCTGTAAATATGTTCTATACCTTCAGTGTGCCACAGCTATATTGTAAATAACATTATTTTCATATGGACCTGTTCATCACAAAGATGAGACTGTAGTGAGAATATATAGATAAAACTATTAATTACTCTATTACAAAATCTGAGTGTTTATCATTTCACCTCTCAGAGGCTGGTGATTTTACTGCGGCCAGTTACAGTTCAGTCTGAATGAGACGTAGGGCTTTCTTCATGTTGTCTATCACTAGGACAATAAACAAACACCAAATGTCAAAAGTTACTTAAAATGAATTTCACTTCTACAGTAAGAGATTAGAATAACTTAGAAAATAAAATGTTACCTAATCTAAATGGCCATTAAAATCTTCTTGGAGCAGCTAAGATTTTTTAAAAGAGCTTTTTAAGGGAGTAAATAAAAGTGCCCAAATCATTCTGAATTTGAATAGGACCTCAATTCTTTTGAAAAATCCACATCTAATTCCTTATTTAGACATCTAAGTAAGTTCTGGATTTTCAGAGACCAGAAACCTGAATGCACAGCCCTACTGAAAATGCAGCCACCTCGCTGTGTTTTCAGTAGGGCTGTGCATTCAGTTTTCAATAAAACCCAAATAAACCAGAAAAAGCCCTTTTCAACTTCCATATTTGAAACATGAATACTAGGTGTATATGGGTTTTGAGTGAACCCAATTGTTCCTTGAAAAATCCAAGGTCTTGAACGGGACCCCCAAAATTGCAGCAAAAATTCAGTTTGGTCTCGGACTCTCAGCTCCCTGCTTGGGAAACCCTCCCTACGCAAAAGCTGTCTCAGAACCTCAGTCTCTAGCACGGCAGAGTCCAGCCCAGTCAGGCAGAAATTGTGAGTTCTCGGCAGCCTCATCCCCAACCCCCGTCCCCAAACCAGTGACCTCTACCACAAACTAGTGACCCCATATCCCATTTCCACCTAGGGATCCCACTTTCCATGAGAAAATGAGTGCTCTCTGAGCCAGAAACCACTCTCTCCCGCTCAGAACTGTCTTATCTCCCAAGCCAGCAACCCCCTTCCTGAGCCAGGCCTGTGTCCCATTTCCCCCCCCCCCAAGCCAGTGGCTACTCCGACAAGCCAGTGACACCCTAAGCCGGACCCATCAACTGTCCCCCATCCCCAAGCCAACAACTCCACACACAAGCGAACCGCATGTTCCATTCTCCCCTCTCCAAAGCCAGCTGCATGCCTCCCTCTCCCTCAAGCCAGCAATCCCCCTGAGCCAGACCAATGCCCCATTTCACCCTTCTCAAACTAATAACCTCCCCACCACGCTGGTTGTATTCTCCATCCTCCCCATAACCAGTGCCCCCACTCTTTTTTACACTGGTAGCAGACTAAGGCTGCTTTTATACGAGTGCCACCCACTCGTGCCTGTTATCATGGGGCATGTAAAAGTCCCATGGGCAGTGTTTAGATGCGAAGTGCTGTGGATGCGCCATACTTCCAGTTGCGCATTCTTTAAGACCGCAAACTAAGTACCTCGATATCAAGTTATTTAATTTGCGTTCTTAAAGAATGCAGAACCGGAAATATGGCATGTCCACAGCCCATTGCGTCTAAACGCTGCCTACGGCACTTTTACATGCCCCATGATAACAGGAGAGAGCGAGCGGTGCTCATATAAAAGCAGCCTTAGCAAAGGTTTTGGATGAATTTTTGTTTCTTTATAGGCCTGTCAAACTGGCAAAGCCTCACTGCACTTTGGTGCCAAGATAACCCATATGAAGGGACCTGTGTCACTGCGTTTTCCACATTAGCAACAATGGGGAAAATGCAGAGAGCACAGTCGAAGATGCAGATGCAAACCCTAAAAACACAAACACAAACATAAATACAGATATCTGACCCAATTCATAGCCTAATTTACAGACCTCCTAACTTTCTCATGCAGTTCCTGCTGTTTCATGAGGGGGTAAGGATGAATGAAAGACTGTCTTTTGCCTATCCCAATCCATAACTCTTTTTGATACCAAAGGCAATAGACTAGATTGAGATTTTGTCTTCATAACTCACTACAAGAATCTATAACAGACAATTTGCTCTTTACCCGCATACTGGCTGTTTTCACTTTTATGTATTCAGACTATTTAAATTGCTTATGACCTCGGAGCTACTTTCCAGACCTTTCACCAGCACCCTGTTCAATTGAAGTAACTGTTTGCTAGCTAACATAGGGTGAAAACCGATATGCATGTAACTCCGCTTGGATAGTGCTTTAACATTTCTTATGTGGCAGGGCTGTATTGGAACCCTATGGCATGCATAAAAAATGTCAAAGTGGAGTTAAGGTGAATGTCTGTTTTCACCCATATTCTGAACAAACCTAGCCTGCATTTAGCTCAGTTTCAGGTCTTACTTTCTTTATCCTTGCCTAAGAGAGTTTTGTGGTGCTTGAAAGGTTACCCCCACTCACCAACAGATACTGATCTTATCTAATAATGAAAAGGATCTTAACTGCTCTGCCTCTTGTCTGTCTCAACCCCTTTCCCACATGGCAGGCCCTTCATTGTGGTGTGCGAACCCTCTCCTCAGTGGCGTAGCAAGGTTGTGGCCGGCCTGGGCTCATGTTTCAGTTATGGGCCCTCTATGGAAAAAGGGGAGGGTTCTCCAAGGTGGGAGGGCAGGAGATGGATCTCCAGACTGGGGGCAGAGTTTACCCATGAAGGCAACACTGCCCACCCCAGCTCCTAGGACTGGCAACAACCCCACCAGGAAGAAAGATCTAAGGCTCTTTTTACACAAGCAGCAGTGGGTAGGGGGATGGGTGTGCTGCCGTGGTGGGTGGAGGGGAGTGTGTGCCTTTTCCCACGGACACCCACCCATGGAGCGTCCTCTGTTTTTCCAGAAGGCTCCATGGGTGGGTGTTAGGTGGAGATGGGTATACGCCGGGAGTGCGCGCACACCTCCACCCACAGCACAGGTGGACACCCATCCTCCCGCCCACTGCCACGCCATTTGCACGGACGGTCACACACCTAGTGGGGGGGAGGGGGAAGGCTTCATGTAAAAATGCCCTAAGAATGGATGAGGGTGGGAACAACACTCCACTGCTGCCCATTCCTAACACTTCTTATTAGCAGGACCCTTTGGAAATTTTCAGAGTGGGCAGGACCAGAATTCTGGCGCTGCTCTCTTCCCCTTTGCAGCCTGAAAGTTCACTCGTGGTGCTCAGGCCATTTGCAACAGGCCCTCCCAGAGTCTAAGAGCTGGGTATAACTCGTTTCATGTGGTAAGTACATTCCTGCCTCTCCTTCGGTTTATAGAGCGATGGAAACAGCTATGAAGGCATGGACTGAGGGTGGCATATACCTCCTCTTAAATACAGCTGTGTCAGATCATTGTAAGGGCAGAATGTTCCCCATCAGGATAGGAACATAGTAGGAGATTAAAAATCCTGTTTGGTCTAACAATACGCAAAGATGGGATTGGATTCATTCCACTGGCTTAACTGTAGAACAAAAACCAGCATGCAATGTAGAGACTTACAGAAGGGCAGATCTTGAGGCTCATATGTGTAGAGTCGATTGGAATATCTTCCAGTGATATCAGCCCTTACTGTGAGAGAAGGATCTAAAAAAAGCAAGCAAAACCTAGAGTTGCCCTTCCACCACACTTTCACTTACAGAATCTCTGTCTTTATATTGTAGACATAAAGGATAATAATAAATAATAAAGGATAATAGAAAATTGCAGACAAATTGCAGTTCTTTTAGTGAGCACTTTGCTTCTTTTAGTAATGTCATTTACTAAGCAAGGGTATATATTTTGCAATCACCTGCACATCCATTCTATAGCACAATCATGCTATTTTGATTAAATGGTGGTACATATAATGAGAATGTAGACACACGTACTATTAGTGTATGTAGAAGTAATAGTTAAATTTCTTTGACTCTGGTCCTGAAAGGGCTGTGTCAGTATAAGCCCCTTTGGAGTGAAGGGATCTTACACCAATGCAATGTTTCTTGTAAGTAATAGCAGGAGGTGCCAGATGTTGGCCCAGAATTGACCCTGGGCTTGTTGAAGGCTAGTCTGGGCTCTGACTCCTGGATTAGCTCCAGGTCACAACGGCCCACCTCATCAGGGCAAAGTGGGCCACAGTAGGCTATCATGTCTGCTGTACCCCACCCTTACCCGGCCCGGGTCTATTATGGCTGGCACCAGGACTGGTCATCGTTGGCTTCCATGATTGCCCATCATGGCATGGGTGAGGCACTGGGTGCAGCACGGGAATGGAGCCAGCCAGCTGGCTGCATGCGTGTGCGTCTCCCCAGTGGCCCAGTCATGGAAACGTGCCTTTGGAGGGTGGTCGTGTCCTTTGCAGCTTCCCAACCCAGGTACGGTTGTGATGGTGGGTGGCGTGCTGCCTTTACGTTTGTTTCTACCCATTGTTATACACAAACATTTTGCCTTTGGAGAGCTAATATGTATGAGCTGTGCTGCCAACTTCAGAATTGAAGAAACATTAATGACTTCTTTGGCAAATCATGAAATTAATTTACAAGTCATGAGAGAGGTATTTTGTGTGTGTGTTCTTTTTTTATACCAATAAAGAGAAAATTTATATTAAAAAAAAAAAAGAAAAAGCTGAGCTTCTCAATTAAGCACATGATACCAGGTTTTAGAGAAAAGGCCAATGGCATAAGGCCTGTGATAAAATTGTGAGAAGTGGCAACATTGTCTTATGAACCCACCAACCTTTTTGGTCTTTGCTCTTAAAAGGCACTGCAGACCACTGCTGAGATATGGACATATCATGGATTTAGAATTGTGCTGACCAGGGACATGTCTTCCCTGCATATTCCCCATTGGCAGCAGTGGGGGAGGGGGCGCGATGTAGTGAACACGGGTCCCTGATAACGGGCAATGGTATTCAATCTGGCAGTAAAAAACCAAAATCTTTTGCCATAAATGCACACTGTTATTCATTCGGTATATTTACATCCATCTGTCTATATCTTTGCATACTTCTCTTAGTGTCCCCCCCCCCCCCTATTTTCTCAAGGCAGTAACTTGTTTAAGAAACCAGCAACATTATGCCTCTCTCTTCCTTCACATGAATTTTATTGTGTCTGGGGGAGAAGGGTGTTGGGAAGCCTTTTGGACTTGGCACCCATATTGAGCTGAGGAGGGCCTGATCCCTGCACGGCCCCATAGTAGGCAAGCATAGCCGCCATGCTGTGGGACCAGTGTGGAGAGCTGGGCAGATGGTTAGCCCCCTGTGGGGCAGCCAGGTGGGCTGCTGTCAGATCTCCCACCATGACCAGGGCAGGCTGAGGCACTAGCCACTTGAGCACATGCCTGGCCCTGCCCTCCCCCGGCCCGATCCAACCAAAACCTGACCCTGACCAAAACAAAGTTATGTGTGATGGGTGACAGCACCCACCATTCAAAGCTGTCATGGAGCTCGCCACGTGGTGGGACAGAGAGGGCCCAGGCACATGAGCTACCATACCTTGGGCAGCCTAACCCCATTTTGGGTAAGGCTGGTCCACAATGCATTGGCCTTTTCCCGAGGACACATTCTGTAAAGCGCCAGGTACACAGCTGGCACTATACAAATGCTTAAATAATAATAATGTAGCAGCCAGCTCTTTGCCCTGCCATGCAGCGGGGGGAACATCTGGTAGTATAGCCACACAATGCACTGGTGTTTGGTTCCGCTCTTTTAATAAGTTTAAGTTTATAATTTTATGTATCTGATTTTAACTGTTGAATTGTTATATTCTTGCACTTTATAGTGAGTCGCCCCAAGCTGCTATGGGTGGTTAGGAGGGTGCGGGCTATAAATGTGCCGAAATAAAATAAATAAATAAATAAAAATAAAATAATTGCGTGGTATGGGTGCCCAGAGTGGGTTAAGGCTTCCTAAGGCATGGGAGCCTGCCTAAGGCTTTTCGTGTGGCTGCACCTTCTGTTCCAGAACTTTCTTACTTCATATCACGTTCCTCCTGGCACATCAGCTCTGGAGCATCTTTGTCTATATTTGGCACCAGGTTTGACTGGTCAAGAATCAAGATCCACTGGCCTCTTAGAGACCTGGATCATGAAGCAGAATAGGGCTGACGTGCATTCTTACCACATAATTAGGGAACCAACTGAGGACTGCATTAAAATACCAAGTCAGCCCACAATGAAACCATTTGTACAAAAATATTACTACAATGTAGGTGAGCTTTTTATTAGACATTTATGTAGATTTTGATCTATATAAATGCTGTAATATTTTAGATGCTTTCTAATGAATGCATACATGTACCCCACATAAGCAGGTGTTGTATCTGACTGGAAAATTAATAAAGTTTAAATTAGCATATATCCTTATTTACAAAGCAGGATTTTATCCTATTAAAATAAGTTTCCTTTTCCACTATATAAACACAACTGTGAGGTATATATTGTACATACCCACAAACATGATTCGAGGCACATATTGTCCATCAGGTGATAAGTTCTTATCCGTGGTTTCATGCTGACAGGAAGATTAAAAGCAAGTTATGTACATTCAGTGACATATAGTACCATTTTTCATGGCAAACTTCACAGCAGCATAGGAAGCCATATTAAAACTGTGCTAAAATAAGAACATGAATCTACATTTGGAGGAAAAATGCAAAATTGATCATGCATACCATGAGGTTTAGCATGATGAAGTTGTTCTGAGCCATTTCTTGTATTTCTTCATTTTCTGCAAAAGTCTTCTTCAGCGCTGGAAAAGATATGGACTAGTCAAGGTTGCATCTTGTAAAGTGCTCGACGTGCCATTTGGTGGAGATGTATAAAAATAAAATGATTAATTTTTATTGCTCAACCAATGCAAAACAGGCTGACAACATCTGTCCTTTCTTCTACACTACAGCGGCATATGTTGGGGCTGGCCACTTCCTTCAGACTTCACTTTTTCCATTTTTCTGTGGGGACAGTCATGAGCCCTTTTTACATGGACGCCCCCCCCTTGTCATCATGTGCGGATGGGGGCGGTCGGAGGGCATCTGTGCAACCGCTGCGGTGGGTGGGTGGGTGGGGGTGCAAGTGTGCTTCCGAGCTCCACCTATCTCCACCCTTGCCCACGCACAGAGGTATTTGGGACAACGGAGGTGCCTCCATGCATGGAGATGGGTGGAGGAGGGTGGGCGTCCATGTGATGGGCCACCCATGCACCGTCCACTTTCCATGGCCTCTACCTATCCCTCCTGCACTGCAGGCCCATTTTGAAAAGGACCAGAGATTTATCAGCCTGTTTTGTTGGGGTTACTCACGCTAAGACTGTGCGTGGGGGCCTTGCAACTACATGCAAGGGCTGACTGTTCGTTAGGCTCACTACATGCTAAACATGTGAGTGGGGGGTTGCATGGACCAAACCCTGACTCTAGTGGGCTATCGACTTGTTTGTTAACACCCTTAGTCTCATGTCGGTACAGGCTTCCTGGACGCTCCCTTCTATTATTTATGAAGCCTTTAGTTTCAATGGGTATCAAAACAGCCAAACAAATGTGTATTAATCCAAGTAAATTCTTCTTAGATCTATTTCAGATGTTATACCCCAGTTTCCTTCTCTGGCTACCAGATCAAGAAGACCGGGCAATACTAAATGTGTTCAATGAGCCAGTAGCAAATTTGTGCACCTACGTTTAAACAGACTTGTGCTGTATTAGGTTTAGCACAGATTTGTGTAGAAAAGTAATTTTTGTGAGATTTTTATTGCAAAAAATCCATGGTGGGTTTATTAGTAGCTTGTTGCCATTAAATCGTAACATTTTGAAAAGGACCAGTAGGAGCCATGCCCTGAGCCATGCAGTCAGAATGGCCTTCTTAGGGATACCAGACCTGGTAACCTCAGGTCCAGCACTCTTGAGGTCTCAGGGTGGAATATTTCTGTGGGGCCCCCTCCATGCCCATGAATCTCAGTCCCTGGGATGGCTGCTTCTGTTCCTATGGGGCCGTGCCCCCTTCACTTTCAGTAAATCGCCACTCCACGAGTCCCCTTGCCAGAGGTGTGTTTGTGTGTGCACCTGTGTGTGTACGTGCGTGCGTGTGCACGTATGTGTAAGGGAGAGAGCTTGTGGGGTGGGGAAGCTTGTGTGTGCACGTGCATGTGTGTGAAAACTTATGACACTTCTTTCTTTTTGTAAGCAAGCACCAGACTGCCAATTGTTAAAGGGGTGGGCTATGGGGGCCTATGATTTATTTTTGCTCTGGGCTCTGCAAATTCTAATTCCTGTACTTTCTCCAGTAATCTGACAAAGTGACTTGCTATAACAAGTATTAAGGCTGTGTATATGTTAAGGGTGCCTAAGCTGTGGCTTGGGAGCCAGATGCTGCTTTTGGGCAGTGTGTCTCTCAGCCAGGTCTGGTCTTGGGCACCGCATTACCTTCATGGTCCTGTATCTTACTCTGTTACACCAAGTCTCAGCAACTGAATCGCAGCTACGCCTCAGAATCTCAGCAGTCAGGACAGCAGGGCACAGGCTCCATCAGCCAATCATGAAGCAGAAGAAGTCTGTGTACATGCACATGTGGGACCCTTGTGGCTCCTGGCCATATGAAAATGTTGGGATATGGCTCTTGGGTTTAGAAACATTGAGAACACCTGGCATGTATCCTAGATATCATATCCTCAGATTGTTAACAGTGAGACAGTGGAAGTTACCTTGACAGTATTGACAGTCCTCCAAATGATGAATGACCATCAGTGGCTTATTACTTTTCAAAGGAAAAGAAAAACTGTATTAGATTGTCTGATGAATATGCAAGAAATTCTCTAATTTTACTAAATGTAAATACATCTTGTATTCATGATAGTTGCAACAAGACTGAGGGAGTGGGAGTAGAATAGGACCCAGACAAGTGCAGGCCCCACCCAATACCTGGATTTCATGAATATATTTATTTTTAATATATTTTTTTTAAAAAAAAACGCTCTATCCCTTAATCAGTGCTTGGTTGTTAAATATTCCAATTTCACACCACCATTTTGCCCAGGTCCCAACTTCTCTGGATCCAGAAATGATTGGGAAAGGCATTGAATGCATTTCTGAGCAAGTGGCAAGAGGATCAAATTACTTCTCCATAAAATGAATTAGAAAGGAAATGGAGGAGTAAAAGAGATTTAAATAAATAAATAAAAAAATATATTAATAAAAATAAATTCTAATTTATTTTTCTGTCTAGAGACTGCTGAAAATCATTAGTATGTATGTAATCATACATCCTATATTTAGTAGTTAATTGGAAGTTCCATACGTGTCTGTTCTTTTCCAAACACTTGCTACTAAGCAGACATGGTCAGAAATCCATCAGGCTTGGACATCAGATGATCAGAATTCCATCAGACAGAGATAGTAAGTATCTTGAAAATATTCAAAATACCCCACTGAATTTTTTGTTTCCCAGGCATCTTGTAGACCAGATGTAAAAACCCTATTGAAATCAGTGGGATTTTACTTTAGTGGAGGTAGAATTTAACTCCAGCTGGCATTTTTCAACGACAGTTATTTTGGATGACATTTCAACACTCAGATTTTAAAAAGATGAAATATTAGTGCAAAAATGTTTATTTTTTTAACTAGGTCTGTTAGCTGCGGATAATGAATTTGACAATGCTTATTCCCATTATGGCTCATAGTTTCTCTTTAGCAAATGCAATGCAGTTTTTTTCACAAGGAATTTGTCACTTTCACTTAAGAATTAGATGCTCTTGGGGTGACATACGGTGTGTTTCAAACCCTGGAGAGTTTGTGTAAAGAAGTGGATTTTTCAGAAAGGTACTATTCAAAATTCTTCATTGCCATGTATTTTAAGTAGGAACAATGAGAAATTGCCCAAGTACTTAATTCTTCCAGACAAACTGAAATGTGAGGTAAACTATGATGCTAGATAAGTCAGTGCAATGGGATATTTCCAGGTGTTTCATTACTGGTCTGCTGCTGCTACTGAAGTGAAATTGGAAGTACATGCTGGTGAGAAGTAAAGTTTAAATTATTATTTTTTAGCAATATGCATTTATCCTGTGTAAATTTTCTCTAGTGGATTTATCTATCACTGGCCATAATCCACAAATCATTTGCTCTGGAGCAGTCCCATTGAAGCCATTTGGGACTACTCCAGAATATGTGGTTTGTGGATTGTGGCCGTATCTCACATGTGAGCTGAAAATTACAACAGTTCTTAAAGCAGCAGAGTCCTAGGGTAAAAACAGATGTGCATCTGGAGGGACTGCCCTGGGGCAGGAAATAACAGACAACATGACCTGGGGCAGGTAGAGGCACTGAACTGATGTTCCCACAGCTGGGGAGCCACCCCACTGACCACACAGCCTAGGTAAGGCCAGGAGTACAACAAACATGTGGTTGCTTGGCCCCGCCTTCGCAGTACTCCCAGTGCCCCTGCCATGACAGGCAGACATGGGGTGATTTCAGACGTGACGAGATCACGCTGAACCACAGTGAACCACGGTGAACCCCGCGGCGGGGCGAAAGGCCCCTGAACGTCTGCACAGCGTGCGCCAGATGTTGGCCACGCTGAATCTGCAGATGGGGTCAATTTGAACCACGCTTCCCGGGCTAGCCGGGGGAAGGTCCCGGGAAGCGTGGTCAAATGGACCGCGGGCCGTGGCGACCAAAAAGTAACGTCTGGCCGCGTGCCACGGGCCGGGATCCCCGGCGGGATCCCGGGCCGTGGCACGATCGGCCAGACGCGGCGGCCGCATTGGCCCCGCCGCCCGCCCGTCTCCTCGGAGGGCGGGCGGCGGGGTGCGTGGAGGGGGCGGGGCCGTGCGGCCGCACGTTGCGCCGCGCGGCCCCGGCCCCTCCCACTTTCCCCGCCGGGATCCCCCTGGCACGTCTGTTGGGCCATGCAGGGGTGACCCCGGCGGGGAACGAAGACGTTGGTTACGGTACGGGGCCAAAGGGCCCTGTAACGTCTGAAAATACCCAGGGTGGCTAGTGAGGCTGCCCCCAGTCCGGTCCTGGTATGTGCTAGCCCGCTGTGGCCCGCTTTGGTGGGCCTTAGCCTGAGTTGTGACCTTGGAGATTTGCTGAGGTCACAGCCCAGGCTAGCCGCCAACACGGCCGGGGGCAATCCTGGGCCAACATCTGGCAGCACCTGAACACACATGCAGGTGGTCCTGAGCCACAGCGGCTCAAGGTCACATCTGTTTTTACCCATAATGCCAGTACTAAAGAACTGATTAGGGAACGCAAGATCCTTAAATTTACACACGTGAGTTGTTTCAATAATAAGCTGTTTCTGGATTAGTTTAAACAAGAATTTACAGACCGATAGATAATGAGTGTGTGTGTAAGTGTAGACATATAAAATTTCTGCTTGTAGTTTTTCAGTATATATTATATATTACATTATTAAATAATCATGTATATAATACATTAGACTGACAACTTTTTTAAACCGTTATTTTCAAAGACTTCTTTACCTTTTTTTTGCTTGATAGAGCCCTTCTTCATATGTTTGTACCCAAGTAATATCATCTCCCCAGCCTGGAATCGCAACAGATTCAAGTTGGGTTATTTTGCTTTTCCTACAACATGATCATCAGTGATTTGTGTTCTTCAGGCTGAATTAAGCACTTTTTCAGGGTTTGAGCAGTTATAGCTATAGTTAACTCCACCCCTTCTCTCACAACCATCAGATCCTTCCTGAAGAGCTACCTCAGGCTTTCCCTAGTTCCACATCCCCACAGACTTGTCACTGATGCCTCCTCTTCCATCTTTCACTCAGGATCCCCCTCTGCCCTGTAACTAAGCTAAGCACGTGCACCTGAGACTTCTCAACTTTAGGAATGTATCCCATTCTCTCCCTTTGTGGGCGGGAGCAGAGTCTACCCAAGAGCAAACTGCTCTTTCTCTCTTCTCCCTTGTCTTTCCTCGTTTGTAAACCCCTTGGGATAGGGATCTGTCTCCAATTAATGATTGCACAGAACCAGATACACCAGGTGTTTTCAGAAGTGATGCTTCCAAGGGAGGCTACATTTACTCTGGCGTGACCACTCATGGTGGTGTCGCATCTGGTCCCGGCTCCCAGATGTTTGCTGTGAGTGGGAACAGAATTTACCCCCGGACTGTAACAGGGTAACTCCGGGTTGTGTGCTGTGCTCCCTGCCAGCACACAATCCAGAGTTAGCCCTACCACAGTCTGGGGAAGGCAACCCCAGCTCTGGCCACTGGCATGTTGGTTCGGCGGTGAGACCTGATCCTGCCTGTGGTGAGAGTTCTCACCACGGGTAGGATCAAAGCATGACTGCTCAAGGAGCTGTCACATTTGAAAATACCCATTGATAGTGCTATATAAATAAATAATTATTGTTATTAAAATAAGCAATCCTGTTGACAATGTACCATAAAGAATCAAGACCAGCTCACTGTATCTTGGCTATGCTAACTAAATGGATAAAAATCTGTTTTTCTTTGAAATGTCAAGCTATTTTCATTCTTAAACAAACAAACAAAAAATAGATATGATTACATACATGGAAAATCTGTTAAGTAAGAAATAAGAAAGTACTCCTTATACACAGCCACTTTTAAGAGTAGAAATAAACCTTACATACACATAGTATCAAACATCATAAAATGAAAGACTATTTTGAATGCTCAAATTTGACTATGTAATATGTGTGGGAGTTAATGAAATTAACTGAAAATACAGGACCTCTTGACAATGTCTGAGGAGCTCTTTTTTCCTTTTTGATTGCCATAGCGAAGTTGGAAGAGACTGCGATTAGTAAGAGAGACAAACCCAAAGCTGAATGTAGCATTATTTCTTTCAGGTCTTCAATGTAGTCTGAAACTGGAAGACAAAGCAGTCTTTTTTAGCCTATTGGATTCAATACAAGCTGCACTCTAAATGAAGAGGCTGGTAGCAGCATAACAATCCATTCTATGCACTTTTTTTGTGTTCAGTACCAAAATCCTTTTTTTGTTCTATGACAACAGCTCAAACATTTTGGAAATATGACTGGATGACAAACAGGAGTAGATATAGATTTTTGCAGTTGCAGACCTTTTCCGATGATTATTCAGCTAAATCAAGAATGCACCAAAGATGAGATCTGTATGTGATATTTTTTTTCGAATCGCCTCGCCCCTTTTGTTTTCTGTCTCACTAGATAGGGAGGAAAAATTGCCTTATGCCACCTAGAAAAGCTAGTACTTAATTGCTCATCCTAATCCTCCGAGTACAGTAAGCAAATACATGCTCATTGTGACTATACTGATGTGACATCTAATACTGGCATTCTTAAAGGAAAAAAATCATATGTTTAAAAATACATACTTTCCTTGCTTGTGTATGAATAATATCTTGTATTATTAAAATGAAAGAAATCAAGCCTACTTTGCTTCCCACCATTTATCTGAGCGAGTTACTTTTTGCTACCACTCTGTTTGGATAGTGTGTGAACTCACTCGGTATTCCTGTTTCCTGTAGTCAGGACAGGTTCATATTGTGATCCTATGCACTAGTCCAACCAACAGTCCTAAGAAATGTATCATTTCATAGAATCGAGTGTAGCAGGAAATGAGAGGGCTGGTAATGCTAGTAAAGAATTTTTCTATTAACCTTGGCAAAATGTTATAAAGTAGGAAACGCACTTATAAACACTTGATATTTTAAAAATGCGAGTGGGGTATGGAGTTGTCCTTATGTGATGGAGAAAAAATTGTATTTTAATGCAGAGGCACACTTGAAAGTTTTGAATATTTGTCACACCTTATTAAATAAATAAAGGAATAGATTAGGTCAGCAAAACTGGATTAGAAATTTCATGGACAAGAAATGTCTTGTGAGACTTCTGGTCATATCAGCTTGCTTCTGTTCTAAAAGCCAGTTCTGCTCCATAAGCTATTGGAAAAAAATAATTGATGTTGGATGCTGATGGAGGTTTCTTCAGCATCCTTTTTTTCAAACGAGGACTGTCTACAGGTCAGAGCTTCCCACATTGTGGGTCATAGGGTAATTTCCGATGTGACAGGCCCAGAGGCCCGCCACGCTGAACCACGGACCGAGATCCGTTTCGGATCCCAGTCAGGAATCAGGCCGTCCGTCCTTTAGACGTGCCGGACTGATTCTGGAGGGGTATTGGGGAGGGGGAGGGGCTGCATGGTGCGATGTGCGGCTGCACAGCCCCACCCCCCCGGCCACCCGCCTTCCAGGAAACGGGCGGGTGCAGCGGCCAATTCGGCAGCTGCGCCCGATCCTGTCCTGTCCTCGGGACCATGATCCGGTAGGGCTGAAGGTAACAGACACTACCTTCGGCCCTTTCCAGATCATGGCCAATCCAACCATGGTTGGGGCCTGATCCCACCATGATTCTGGACCTCCGTTTGGCCAGAGGTCCAGAATCGTGGTCACTGTGATTCCCGCTGGAGGTTCACTGGGGTGAACATCTGTCAGAACTCACATCAGATGTTACGGGAATCACGGCCACCACAGGGGATTCACTGTGGTTGACCGTGACCTCGTAACATCTGAAATTACCAATAATCTCAATTGGTGTCATGCTATCTATAGTGGGGGTCACAATTCCAATTGAAACTATTTTGTGGGTGCATTCCTCCACCATTGAGGTCAATGGGAGTAGAGCCACCAGCTTTAATGAGGGAGGATGGCATCTTGCATAGCATTGCTGTCTGCAGTCACAGGATTATATTTAAGTCTCAAACTGTAGTGATACAGGCAAATGTTTGGGAATTACTTCTATAAGGGCTAAAGAATTTGGAGGAACTATTAAATTAGGCCCCTTTCCCCAAATTAGTCTCAAATCCCCTCCAGGGCAAATCACTATTATAAGTCCAGTGGAAGCAGATAGCTTTAAAACTTTAGTTTTAACAATTCTCCAGAGCCATTGCATGTAGAGGTTACTAATCAGTAACTGCCAGTTCATTTTGTTGTATGATTTCAAAACATTATGCATGCCTTAATGCAATGGTTTTGTGAATGAAACATGACTGACAATGAAATCTGCAGGGCAATAATTTTGATTCAAGAAAAATTGTACTCTGTTTTCTTGGTTTAAAAAAAAAATAAAAAATCTTTCCAAACTCAGAAAATCCTCTTCTTATTTCTTAAATCCTTTTGAGAAAATAAAGTTTACAACATAGGGTTTTTAATTTTTTGGCTCAGAGGCTACAAAAATATATTTCTCATATTTTTAGTGGAAGATCAATTTTTTTCCAGAAATTATTAGATCATAAAGATAACAGATGAAGGCTTTATGTGCAAAACAATTGCCAGAGTTGTTGAATAAAATCCATTTTTAGGATATTTAATATTCTGAAATCCATTCCCAAGGTTTAAATGATACAGCATGCGAGCTATCATTAAATTCACTACCCTTAGCAGAAACTCTTTACTAGTTAATATTTAAGCTACTTGTTTTGTTTTTTTCTCCTTTCCCCAGCTAGGTGGTCATTGTTATTAGAACAGGTTCACCAGAAAAAAGTATTTTAAACATGAGAAACTTTTGCTCACCTGAGCTGGTCAATCCTGCTGGTGAAGGTTCCTCTTTGTGTAAGCAAATGATTAAATATGGGCGTGATTTATACTTGTACAGCTTTGCGTAGATAGCAACTAGTGCATATTTACTTGCAAAAAGGAAAGCAACCATTTAGTCAGAAACCAAGCTCACGGCTTTTTCTCCATAATATTTTACTCCTGAGTTGTCATGCTTGTATATCAAATATGCAGGTTTCTCTTTACTTTGGCTTGTATCAGGTATCATCATCTTAGGACACAAAATAAATAGTGTCTTGTCTGTGTCTGTGACTCCTTCCACCCACAAAATAGTTTAGGTCTGGCTTAAGTTCAATGAAATTGGAAACCACCAATGAAAATTGGAACTCTGTGCGCTATTGTTCCCAATGAATGGCTGAGTTCAGTGGTCCTTGGAGATTAGGTATAAAGCAAATAGGAAAATACAAGAGTTACTTTGTGTAGAGGAATGTAATTAACAAATGAAGGTAACTTTTTTTAAGCTTGTGGTGAAACATAAAATGCTACTTTACAGTCTGCTAATTAAATCATCTTATGCTTATTAAGATGGAATATAGACATTTATACACATGTTTTCTGTCATTTTCAGTACCCTGGTTTGAAAACATAGGAAAAGGGCTTTTTGTGAATACAAAAGGAACTGCCGACACCATTTTTGCCCTTTTCTGAACTGCCTTTTTTCTTCATGGAAATCTACATGCACTGGAAACTAGATTCTCTTTCTGTCAGACCCTTTTCATGTTGACAAAGGTAAATGAGTTTTTAAAAAATCAGATTATCCCATCTAAATAGCTACTTCTGAGCTGCAGTATTAAGATTCAGCCATATAACCACGGATTTGGATAATAATATGATGGAGGGGGAACGTATTTTACACCATTGTTTTTCTCCCTCTCTTGAATGCTTTATTTTTGGTGTAGGAGCTAACTAGAAATAAATACAAGAAGCACTGCAAATAACCAACTGGATAACATGGGGCTACCCATGATGATGGCTCGGAGACTGCAGGTAGTGCAGAATGCGGGGGGCTCATCTCCTTACGAGGACGGGCCACTGGGAGCATATTACACAGGTGTTCTGTTCTCTGCACTGGTTGCCTATAGTCTTCCAGGCCCCCGACTTCAAGATGTTGGTGTTGACCTTTTAAAGCCCTACATGGCTTGGGCCTTACTTACCTGTGAGACCGCCTCACTCCCTGGGCTCTGGATCATCCCTTGCAGTCTACTGGGGGTGCCTTTCTTGAGGTCCCTCTGGTTTCCCAGGGGGCCACTATGGAGAGGGAGTTCTTGGTGGCCACACCAAGGCTGTGGAACTCCCTACCGGCAGAGGCCTGGGTGGCCCCGGACATCTCCTCTTTTAGGCGACTTTGTAAGATCTGGCTGTTCCATCAGGCTTTTGGCGAGGGAGGAGGGATAGGGAGGTAGGTTTTTTAATTTTGTTTTTGTGTCTTCCCCCCTGTAAGAGTTTTGTATGTGTTTTTATATTTGCATTTTAATATGTTTTAGATTGTAAGCTGCCCCAAGCTCCTGTGCAGGAGAGGCGGGCTATAATGTTTCTAAAATAAAATAAAATAAATGATGATTTAAATTCTCAAATCAAAAAACCTTTGGTTTAAGGGGGGAGGGGGGGAGTTAAACTGAACATTATCAAACTTAAGCACCAATACGCATGGAAATTGCAAATTAAGGTCTTGACCTTAACTCGCAGACCATGCAAGCAGTAAAGTCGTTGGGCAATCTCACATATTGTGCTTGTTTATAACTTAGGCTCTATGAACCCACACTTTGCCTTGTTCTTTCAACCCCATATTTCGTTGTTTTCCCACCAGATCAAATGGAAAGTTTAGAGTTGAAACTCGGTCTTCGGAAAACTTTGGAATTCATAGAAGATTGCGGAACTTGGTTCCAAAGTTCAGAGTCTGAAGTGCCGAGGACCAAGGTGTTTCTCAAATAACTTCTGAAAACATTGAAAGCCACATTGTGTATGGCTGGACAGTTGAGCTTCTTCTGGAAATGAAACTTAATGTCATATTTGGTAGGAGAGGGTATGGGAGGGGACAGTTGAGTGATGGTAAGCCAGATGGCAAGTTTTGATTGGCTGGCAGGGCAAAATAAAAGTGACTGCAGCCATTTTCCATTCTCTTTGGTGAATTTGGCTGTGTGCTACAGAGTTGGATCTGTAAGTAATTGGCTGGTGGGGGGAGGGGTGCCTGTCCTGGTTTGACCTGTCCTGTCCATAGGGACAGTACTGGGGGATGGGGTTACATTTACCTTTACCATGCCATGCTTTTAAAAAATAATAATAATAGTTGGGTACCACATTGCTTCTGCCTGCTGTTTGGTTGGCACTTAGCACAATGAGGTCAGAGGGATCTCTCTGCCTGGCTCCACTTCCCCTTGCCTGGTCTGTTCAAGCTACCAATGCCACAGTACTGGTATCCTGCATGAGCTCCTAGTCTTCATCTATAAAGCTCTTCACAACCTTGCTCCCCCGCATCTCTGTGCTAATTTTCCTCCGTACTCCAGTGCGTGAACTCCGCTCCTCCTCTGTCCCCTCTCACTCTCCCATCTGTCTCTTATACACATCTAGATGTGTATAAGAGACAGGAATTTGGTTGTGTGCTAAAGTGCTGCTGGATCTGTAAGTAATCAGCTGGGGGAGGAGGGGTGTCTGTCCTGTCCAGTCCTGGTATGGTTTGACCTGTCCTGTCCATAGGGACAGTACTGGGGGATGGGGTTACATTTACCTTTACCATGCCATGCTTTTAAAAAATAATAATAATAGTTGGGTACCACATTGCTTCTGCCTGCTGTTTGGTTGGCACTTAGCACAATGAGGTCAGAGGGATCTCTCTGCCTGGCTCCACTTCCCCTTGCCTGGTCTGTTCAAGCTACCAATGCCACAGTACTGGTATCCTGCATGAGCTCCTAGTCTTCATCTATAAAGCTCTTCACAACCTTGCTCCCCCGCATCTCTGTGCTAATTTTCCTCCGCACTCCAGTGCGTGAACTCCGCTCCTCCTCTGTCCCCTCTCACTCTCCTTTGCCTCCCCTGCTCCCCTAACCACCTTCATCCCTTCTCCCTACCTGGCCCCCATGCCTGGAACTCCCTCCCTGCCCACATCCGCCTTGCCCCCTCCCTTCATACCTTCAAATTCCTCCTCAAGGCCCACCTCTTTTGCTCTGCCCTCCCTGAGTCTTCGCTTCCCCCTAACTCCTGCTGATACCCTCCATTCAGTACAATCTGTTACCTGAGGTCTGTGTACTCATATCCTCACCACATGGACCAACCAGCCATCATGACTGTGTCATTCAATTAATTTGTAAAGCACCAGGCACATTGCTTGCATTATATAAATGCTTGCTAATAATAATAATACCGATGCCATGCGATGAGGGTGACCCTGGATGTGTGTGTGAATGTGTGGTTTCTTTCTTGTGGGTGTTTATAATTTTGTTTGCTGGGCTGGCTGGCTTTTGGTGGGATTTATTTTTCCACGTAGTTGCACACTGTTTTGTGGTGTTGTGTGTCTTCTTTCTTTGTATCAAGACTGTGGCTGCCGCATGGCACAGGAGACCCTAATTTTAAAGTGTAAGTTCTACTGTTCTGCCAGCTGCTTGGCATCATGAGGCCAGAGAGATCTCTCTGCCTGGCTCCACTTCCTCTTGCCAGGTCTGTTCAAGTTACCAGTGTCACAGTAGTACCAATGCCATGCCTTTTTAAAAAAAATAAGAGGATGTCTCTGGGGTGAGGGGTGATTGAATGTCTCATTTTGTTTCTTAATTTTGTGTGCTGGACTGGCTTTTGGTGAGATTTATTTCGCCACACAGTTGCACACTGTTTTGCGGGGTTGTATGTATTGTCTAGGCTGTGGCATGGCACAGAAGAACCTAATTGTAAAGTGTTGTAACTGTAAGTTCTGCCTGCTGCTTGGTTGGCACCATGAGGACAGACCAGAGGACCTTTCTGCCTGACTCCACTTCCCCTTGCCTGGTCTGTTCGTTACCAATGCCAAGCATTTAAAAAAAAATAAGTGGGTGCCCCTGGTGTGTGTGTAAATGTCTAGTTTCTTAATTGTGTCTGCTGAGCTGGCTGGCTTTTGTTTGGGTTAATTTCTTCATGCAGTTACACACTGTTTTGTGGGGTTGTTGTATTCTTCTTGAGCGAATGTCTCTCTTGCTAGCCTGCTTTTTTGTGCACTGCTTGGTTGGCATAATGATTAAAGTGGGTGCACTCACTGCTGATGGTGGGTTATGCTGTGGCATATGGCAACAAGTGCTGAGGTGTCAACTTAGCACCAAATAGTTCAGAGTTTCTGCAATTCCAAGTTCCGAAGTTCTGAAGATTTCCGAGGTCCGGAATTCAGTGTTCCGAATTCCAAAACTTTGGAAACAGCGCTGAAGTGCCGCCAACTACCCAGGCCAATTACTTGGAACTTGAGAAATTGGCCCGACGAGTACCCAGAAGTACTATTTGATACATCCCTAAAAAACTAATATAAAATGCACTCTATCTCTGCCTGCCAAATGCCTGGCCAAATAACATCTTACACTATGGCGGTTTTTATATGAGCTGCGGGAGCGTAGGGGGAGGGTTTTTGCGACCAGTATGATTGATTGCAGCATAAGAGCAGTTTAAAGGCCTATGCTGTGGTGGTGCAGGCAGCAAAGAAGCAGTTCTTTGCTGCCCTTATTGCATCTGCAAAGTCACGTCCA
>QEPC01015155.1:85347-116831 GCA_003113815.1 Sphenodon punctatus | reverse complement strand
TGACAGTGCCGGCAGCGGCGGCGAGGAAACCAGCCCCCCCCGGCACCACCCGCAAGCAGGTAAGTCCAGGTGGGGGGGAGATGGGAGAGAGGATCCCCACAGCAGGCTCCCTGTGAGAAAATTGTACAAGACCACAGTGTGAATTAGTCCAGAGCTAAAATGTAAAATGAGAACTCAGGATTTCTTGACTGCCACACGTGACCCCTCTGTCCCATCTCTTTACTGTTTGTATCTAAAATTGTTTGAAATTTTTTCAACTAATTTTTTGTTACTCTTGGAATTTTATATATATATATATGTATGTTCCTGGGGAAATATTGATTTTGCTGAAAACATTCAATTTTTTTTGTGGAGAAAATCCAACCAAAGCATTTTAGCTTGATACAACATGATGAAGGTATTTTGTTTTCAAAAGAAAAACATAAAAACAATTTGTCAGACATTTCCGGATTAAGGTATTTCTTAGCATTACATTCTATGAACATTTTTGATATTTCAGATTTTCATAGTATTTGTGAAGAAATCAAATGCAATTGGAGTCCTTTAAAAAGCAACAAACAACCAGGGAAGTCTGGTTTGGGGCATTTATTATTACTCAAATTTGGAACAAAAAGTCTAAATGGTGAGATTTTGCACTGAAGGAAAATTCTGAAAAACTTTGATTCCTGTCAACTTCAGAAAATATTCTGAATTGACTGGTTCGCAACAAACGTCCATTTTTAGTTTGGCCATGAGGGTATGCCACTCTAGTGCATTCTTGAAGATGTAGTTCTACTCACATTGGGTATTTTAAAATTTGACGGTACCACGGGTGGCCACGCTTTGACCCACATAGCCACCTGTGGTTCCATCGCATCTGATCTCATCTGCCAGATGTTTCCCCGGGCTGGATCAGAGATTTCCACAGGCCATGGCAGTTTTCAGCCCGGGCTGTTACTCAGGCCCATCACCAAGTCAAAGCCAGGACTAAGCGCTGCTGCAGTCTAGAAAAGTGATCTCTGGATTGGGGCCAAGTAGGCTGTCGTGGTTGATGGCTAGCTCTACCTGTCCCTGTTCCAGTGCTGTTCCGGGTGTGCAATCATCATGGAGAAGGGTGGGCCGTGCTCAGCAGTGTGGGTCAGGACCTGCGGACCCATATCTGCACACCGTCTTGCCCTCTCACCTCCCTGGCTCGGGCCACCACACGCCCCAGGCAGGATCAAACTGTGACGATGCCATGCACCATCATGTTTGAAAATATCCATTCTCTTTGCTAGACCTTGTTATGTAATGGGCTTTATTTCCTATAATGCATTCCTTTGGCTCAGCTTCCATGAGGCAAGAATGCTTCATAGATACCAGACACAAATGGGCTTTATGGGAAAGTAAATGGATTTTGCTATAGACATGAAAAAAATTCACGATCAGCAAAACCGTGTTTTCTGTTGGCAAAACATTTCATTGGAAATTTTCAATGAGTCCTTGTTAATAAAGCAGAATTTTCAGCATGAACGAAATTCTATCTCTTGACTAACTCCAGATTTTCTTTTGCCTGACACTTAATTTAGTTGCCATCCAACTATGGCTAGATTAATAATTACCACACTGCAGTGTGCCTCACCAGCCTTGTGTGCCCTCTGCAATTGGGATCAATCAACAAGTTTGTTTGCCTTCTTGTACAGCATGAGATTTGGTTGTGGTGGTGGTTGTTTTAATTGTATAAGGCAATACAGGCATTTCTAGTTTAGTTAACCTAGTATGATTGATTAATCTTCTGTTTTTTGCAGAACAATATGTATATAGTTGGCCTGAGTGGGAGATCTCAAAGGCCCTTTTTACATGGGCCACAGCTGTGTGTGGAATGGGTGTGCGCACCGTTGCGGGGGCGATGTGGGGCCCCCAGTGTACATGGGCGCACATCCATCCCCCATGCATGCCCCCGCACAGAGCAACCTCCATTTCCCCCAGTTGTTCTGTACAGGGGTGATGGGTGGAGGGGCATAGGTCGCAGGAGTGCACACGCACCCCCACTCACCTGCCGCGGCGGTCACACGGGTGGCACCAACTCATGCCCCTGCAGCAGACCTGCGAGGGCATGTGTGGGTGTGTCTCATGTAAAAAGGGACAAAGTATGGCTTAGTGTGGGCCTCCCACATCTTTCAGTCTGATCCTGCAGTCACCTAACCCTGCAGTTTTCCCTTCCCTCCCATCAAACACTAGAATGGAAGTTGAACTCCATATCATTTGAGGTTATTAAATATCCATTCATTCTAAATACTATTCTAACCATGGTGCAAACCCATTCACATTGTATAATTTTTTCCACGTTGACTGACTGACTTCACATTTCTAAAGTCAGAGAACAAGGAACTTCTGCAAGACTCTTGAAAGTGCACTTCTTCTGTGTGCTTTTTCGTTATGTCATTGTGTATCAATATAATGACAATAACACATTTGGTCTGCCATATGGCAGACGTGTCTGAAGATACATGATCCTTTCCTTTTATAAAGAGGAAAGGGAACTCATTTGATTAAAGTGATAACAAGACTCTTGGCTTTACATTTGAATACTAAAATATATTCCATCCCATTCCATATTTATTTGATACCCCACACTCTCTTGAGGCAGCTTACAACAACATAACAATTCTGGGGATTTCCACACAGGGAGGCCAAAAAACATTTCAAAAAACAGCGAGCTAACATAATATGCAATTTAAACATACATGATATTCACAGCACATTTCCCAACCTTCAGCTAATGTCCCACTCTATAACCTCCCCCACAAAAACGGGGTAGGTCCCATCCACCACCAACTCCTCCCCTGCTGCCACCAGGGAAAGCCTGGCCACCTCCACCCCTCTCTCACCAGGGGGAGGTGGCCCCACCAAACCAACATCAGCAATCATAATTAGCTCATCTAATTCCTCTCACTCTCCCCTCTCCTTTACCAACCCAACCCAGGGCACACCATCAACACGCAGCTCCTTACCACCTCCCTTACCCATCTCATAACTCCTCTCCACAACCCCATCCTTTCCATTTCCACAGAGCATTGACACCCCTACTTGTTTTCATCCCCCATTCCCATTTCTCCTCCTTCCTTCCTTTTCCCTTCCCTACATGAGGCCAAGCCCATGGACATACTTTCCCCCTAATCTCACCCATCACCCCTCGCCTTATCTCTCCATCCCCACATAACTTCACCCCTCCGAGCCCCAAAGGGCCCCAAAGGGCCACACCCTTCGGCTCGCCGCCGCCGGCCCTTCCCTTAAGTGCCCCTCGGCACTTCTGGTAGCTAGTCCAGGTGGCGGGTGGGGAGGGGATGCCAAAGATGTCACGGTCCCCCCTACTCATGCCCCTCTCCTACATCGATGCCAGATGGGTCCCCCCAGCAGCGGACACGGGAGCAGCAGGAAAACAAGCCCCAGATGGAGAGTGCGCTAGAGTCTTTCTTTCCCCACAGGTGTTCTTCTCCAACCGGTGGCCCTGCCTGGAGCCCGCTCTGCAGCCTCCGCCACCAGGGATGATAAATACAGCAACTGGGAGCTGACGACTCTCATGCAGAGTGGGCTGCCTCTGCCTCCTTGGCTCCGCTAATGGCTCTGCCAATGACACTTCACCCTTTGGTGGGGCCCGTCGGCCGCCGCCCTGAGGGCGCCGCCCTCAGGGCAGCCCTCTGCTATAAGCAGCTTACCTGGGGGAGGAGACAGGGAAACACACAGGTGTAGGTGGCTACCCTCCCTGCAGCTTCTGCCTCTAGGGCCAAGCTCTCCTGGGATATATCATCCGTCTGTTTTATTTTATAGTAAAGATGTAGTCTGATGTCTCTTTAGTCTTATCAGATAATGTAAGGATTTGTTACTTTATAAATATTTATGTTTTGTAAACTGTGGGGTATAATACTAAAAGTAATTTTTATTTTTTATTCAAATGTCTATCCTGTGAGCTCAGGGTGGGTGACAACATAACAGCATGCAAGCACATATGCACAAACTTTTTATATATATATATATAAAAAAATCAGGAACAAAAGTCTTCTAAATCCTACTTCAGTTATGCCTGACAATTCCTCTTTCAGTTTCCCCATGACCATTTTATTGTATGCTACTTGTTAATGATTTATATGTTTTATTATTATAATTTCAGGACTCTGTACTATCTTGTACTTTTTAGCTTCTCTTCAAGAGAGAGAGTGTGTTTTTTAAATGAGCAAGGCAATGGGGGTCGGGGGAGTCAGGGTCCACGATTTTTCAACCCAGTCAAATTGCGGCCAGAAGAGCATGCATGTCCCCCTTCTGGGCGCGTGATTGCCGGGAATGTATCGTCTGAACCTGGCTCCCGGCATTTTTTCAAAACAAGCATGGGCAATAGTCTAAAAACGGCCTGAGTTGCACTGTTGTGGAGCACCCACTCAGGTGGAGGGATTCAAACAGGCAGCTCCCAGCATGGCTACCCCGGCCACAGACGCAAGCCACCATGCACTCCCTCTGCCACAGACCATGGAGGAGGGGAAAGCATGCTGGTCTGGTCTTTGCAACTAACATATCCCCAGCATGAGTGCTGGAGAACATGGGCGCCCCAGTGCTACCAGTCGGTTCTTGTGACTTGCAAAGGCCATGCCCTCTGTCCACAGTGCCTATGAGTAAGAAGTAAGTAAGTAAGTAAATAATTTGTTTGACCACAGTGCCTACAAGTGGCAGACAGGTCTTCTGGCATATTTGCCCACCCCAGTTCATACAGGCTGGAGCTCTGTGACTGTCCTTTGCCATGGACGTATTTGGCATGGAGCACTCCAGATGTCTTGGCAGTGCTCTGTGAGCAACCATGAATGGGTGTTCTGTGGCTTATGGGAGCGTGCATCCTCCTGTACCACCTTCAGATGGGCAATCCAATGCATGGCTCCTGAGAGGCCACGCGGGGTAGCATCATGTTTAAAAACACCCAGAGAAAGAGAAAGCTGTCCCTCATTCCTTTCTTCCCACAAGCTGATTTCAGCCAATTTTTTTAAAGTGGCAAAAGGCCCAAAGATAAGCAATCCAATATTTTGGTATGACAGGTATATCTAGAGGGGATATATGTCCCTTTTAGTAGCCAAAACAAATCTCCTTGATTTAGACTGAATATTGCCCTTTCTTAGGAAGCAGACTTCCTTAGTTTGGGTGATTTTTGCCTGGAACTTCTTGTTCCTTTTCTTTATTGATAATGATCTAGTGCTGAAATGCACAGCAGGTTCTGTATTAGTGGATATTATTTGCATTTTTGGATAGCGCTCTGAATATCTGAATGAATATTTGCACCAAAATGACTATTTGTATATATGAAGATTTATGTTTCCAGTTTCTTCTGCCATTTGTATGGATATTCAGTTATTCAGCTGAATATCTGAAATAAAATGATTTTGAAAAAACCCAAAGGAAATCTCATTAGACTCAGTAGACTGGGGTTTCTCACTTTGCCCCTCCCCCCTTATCCCTCAATAGAACGAGCCATTGCTCTCAGGGTGGGGTTTTCCCGTTGTGCCTCCCATCCTCTCTCCTTCATTCAAGAGAGATCCATTGCTCTCAGTTTAGCCTCCATTGCCTGCTCCTTCAATTGGAGCCACTATGACAGGGAAAGGCAAGAAGAAGGGGCAGGTCAGGCCTGAAGATGCAGGGAAGCACCCCAGCAGGGAGGATCCACTAACCCCTCTCAACTGATGAATCTTCCTCCTGGGGCTAATTTTGGTTGTGATGAAGGTGGGATAGCGGGTGCAGTGCAGGAGTTGTAATTACGCATGTGTGCTAGCATTGCAAGAGCAACTTACCATCACTGGGCCTGCCCCTCCCCCCAAACATGTGTTGATTAAAACTGGGAGGGGCAGGAGGCATGCATCTAGAGACCCCTCTGATGTGGTGGTGGTGGTGGGTGGTAAATTCTAACCCTAGCAGTGGCAGCTGGTGGGTTTTGAGGCTGGTGGGGCAGTGGGTGGGCTGAACTTACTGCCGGTAGCTTTGCCACCAGCGAGCCTAGGGGCGGAGCCAGGGGCAGTGGTAGGTGAAGTCAGTGGCAGTGGTAGGCCAGTGGCATGGCTTAACCCAGCAGCAAGGAGTTCCCAGGGTTAACATTGGATGGACATTACATTAGTTAACGCTGGGAACTCCTTGCTGCTGTGTGAAGCTCTCCCACTGGGGCATAGAGAACCCTCTTACTGGGGTCCCATCCCCTCTCTCTTTCCCACCGGGTCCAAATTAATCATAGCAGGTAACAAAAATAGATTACATTGCCATCACCTACCTTTATCCTGAACCCTCGAATTCTCGATTTTCATGGCATCTTGAGAAGAGAATGAAAAGAGGAAAATGAAAGGAAATAGACAACAGAGGAGAAGTAGGAGGGAAAGGGTTTGGTTTTGGTGTATGAGAAGAGTAAGGGGAAGAGATGGGTTCAGTGGGGGACAGGGGAAAGGGGCCTCCTTGTTGTCTGCAGCCTTCTCTTCTGCCGTGCTCCTACCTACTTTCTCCTCTGTTCACAAGGAGACCAGTTGCAGACCTGTAAAGCAACCAAACACTCCCCATCCAAACCAGCATCCCCAGTACCAACATTGTATCTCCAGCTGCCAAATGCCTGACCAAGCAAACAACCTTTTTAAAGAAGTTTGGCCAGTTTCAGGGCTCAATTGCCACCAAACTAGGCCCATCCAGACCAGCATCCCTAGTAACTACAGCCTATCCCAAACTGCCAAAATGCCTGTTGAAGCAAACAGACCTTTTAAAAAAAGTTTGGCCAGTTTCAGGGCTACATTGCCACCAAACCAGGCCCATTGAGATCAGCATCCCTAGTACCTACACCGTATCCCTGGCATCCAAATGCCTGTCCAAGCACATAGGCCCTATTTAGAAGTTTGGCGAGTTACAGGCCTCTCTTGCCACCAAACCAGTCCCATCAATATTTAAACAATGCATTTCTGTTTCTCAACAAAACCCCCAGGGAAGATGCTCAAAATCACACAGTCACTAGCAGAGAGGCCAGAAACTACTTTCTAGCAGGGAGCAGAAGTGAAACAATGAAGTGACCATTTTTAAAAAAAAGAGTAGCCACAACCAGTAGACCCACACATTTTCAAAATGTCCTCTCTACTCATGCTTGGGAGGGGAGAAGGAAAGCAGCAATGCATCATGCAAACATAGAGCAAGAAAAGCAAAACATTTAAGGCAACAATGTTATGTGCAGTCCTTAGCACACCATAAAAGCGGCAACGGGGATTTCCACTTGTCCTCCCAAACATGCTACACAGCTCTGTTGCAATGTAAGAGGTAGTTTCTGCTGCAACTAAATGCGGCGCATTCATGCAAGGACAAGCCACTAGTGAAAAAGCCTGCCACAACATCCCACCAAACTGCAAAGGGCGGGGCCATTTTAAAATGCAAAGAACATTCCAGTAAAGAATGGAAACCCTTCCATCCAAGCCCCTAGGTCCCCCACCTGTAAAACAGAAAGCAGACAGTTTACGTCAAAAACAGCCAAGAAAGTGTCCAATTTTAACCAACAGCACTCGTGGCCAGTCGGGGCACCAGAAAATGGTCACAACCTTTGCACATGCTTGAGGGGTTTGGGAGAGGAGTGGGGGAAACTAGCAGTGCACATGCAAACACGAACACAGAACAAGCAAAAGCAAACCAGATCTTAAACCAACTGAACCATGTTATGTGAAGTCTTAGCACACCACAAAAGCAGTAACGAGGAATTCCACTTGTCCCCCAAAACATGCTTCACTGTTACAGCTCTGTTGGAGCCCCATTTCCCCCAGCAGCCTCCTTAATCATCAGTCTCCCAGAAGCCCCCTTTTCACCAGCGTTTCCCAGCAAAATAACTAACTCACCAATGGCGCTTTATAAATGTTTAATAATAATAAATAATAATAATGGGGATGTGTCTGATGCAGGTCCAGCAGCAGCATGGCTTAACAAAGCCACAAACAGGCCAGCCAGCACACTCTCTCCACCAAAATAGTGCAGATCACCAACACCCAAAGAGGAGAGGGTGGGGTACAGGCAGGCACACTGCCTGGACATTTGAGTCTCCAGTCCAGACAGAGTCTTCCACAGTATGGATGTGTGAACAGAGTTCAGGGGTTCAGCCCAAACTCGGGGTGTTCAGGCTGTTCGCGAACACCGTGAACCTGAACTGCCCCCTGCCTGAACTGGCCAAACAAAGTTCAGGTTTCGAACCCATTCAGGCAGGGGACAGCAGGGAAACTGGTTTTCCCTCCCCCCTCCATCTCCCCCCCCCCCATGCCTAGCCTGGTAATTTTGTTTAAAAAAACAACAACCCCCCCACCCCAGGGATCGACCTACCTGGTGGTGCCGGGGCCCTGGCCCCAGGTCTGGCGGTGGTGGGTTTGGCTCCAATGGCACTTCAGAGTGCTTCAGGTCTCTTCTAGGCCTTCCGGGAACTGAAGGAGGACTTCCAGCCCCTCCCTCTTGGTGATGAGGGGCCAGAAGGCCTAGAGACCTTAAGCATGCTGGAGCACAGCTGGAGCCGGACCCATCACCGCTGCCACCAATGGACCCAGGACTGAAGCCCTGGCACCACCAGGTTGGTTGATCCCTGGGGTGGGGTGGGGTGGTTGTTTGTGGAACATTGCCCCCACTGGTGGGAAAAGCAAAGTGCTTTTCCCCATTCAGGCAGCATGGGCTCTAAGCCCAGCTGCCCAAATTGCTTTTGTAAAGTTTTGTCCCTTAAGGGACTCCTTAGAGTAGGCTCAGCAGGAGTCACTGGTCCCCACCCCCTCAGCTCCTGTCTGCACATGTGTCCAGGGAGGCACAACAACACTGAGCACTCAGCTGATTGCTGAACTGGAGGACTTGGAGCAAGTCTGGAGCGGGTTGCTAGGTCCCCCCTTCCCCCCCCCCCCCAGTGCCTTTGGGACTCAGGTGAGGTGTTTTTTTTCCTTTTCTTTTTGTTTTATTTCTTTTTAAAAGCATGAAGGGTATGTGGAGGGGGATCAGGCCAGGAGGGGCAATGCCCCTGGTTCCCTGCAATGCTCACTGCCCCTGAACCCTAGTACATCCTGCTTGCCTGGGAGCAATGTGAGCACTCCCCAATCAGTGGAGGACACCTACGGGGGCACCAAGATGGCAGCTATAGTCAGGGATCTGGTGATGAGGATCATCATGTTGGAACAGGAGTGAGATTCTGAAGTTGGTAACAAACATCAAAGAGAGTTGGTGCAGACATCAGGAGGTGAGCCTACTAACCCTACTCCATCAGGGTTGGCACTGGGTAGGGGTGGTAGACGAGGCTGAGGAAGGGGCAGTGGGTTCTCCCTCTCCCCACCCCATGTAACTTCGTTCAGGACAGCTTCCAAGTAATAAGACTGGTGAGGCCGCGCAGGGTTTTTACTGAGATAGTGCAAGTTGGAGGCTTGGCAAGCCAGCGATTCAGCCAATGCAGTGGGCCCCAGGTTCCCGCCTTATATAGGCCTGAGCTCAGCTATGTGGGTGTATGGAATAGTGGGTCTTAGACTATGTTGCAACCTTCTGCATCTGCTGTGGTACAGACTTGTCAGGTCTCATCAGAGGTACATTCACAGCAGTTAGTGGGAAGAACCTCCTACAGGCTACTCATGAGAAAATACAGAAAGGGGAGTATGTTGATATATTTGCTTTCATTTTCAGAGAGCTGATCCAAATGAAAAAAATGAGAAAAGGGAGCAGGAGCAAGTCTGTCAGGTTGGGGTGGGGATAGGAAAATGGGGCCTGTGGTGTACCCCTCTAGGAAAGGGAAGTCTCCTGTCCTGCTCCTAGGTTAATGCACCACACACTGTAGTAAAAAGCCCTCAGAATCTTGTGTGGGCATTCTCTCCTATACAGAGAGGAACCCAGATCATCACAGGGCGGAGAGGACAGGAGTTCCGCAAAGGGGGAGGGATGGTACAATAGGAGACAAGGAAGGGAAAACAGAGAGGAAATATTCACGCAGGATCCTGGGGGGACACCAGGGATGGGAGTGCTCGTGAGGAAGGTTCAGGGGTGTGGGTTGTCATGATGGGCCTCCAAGGGAATTCACAAGCACAACTCTCTCACACTGGCACTGGGTGTAGTAATCCACTGGGGGAAGGGGAGGGGAGGAGTCCGCACTCAAACACATCCACCTGGCGTCTTTCACACACAAGCATACTCAGAAACACACACACACTGAAGACAAGGGTAACAACCGACACTAGAATACTAGCAAGAACTCTCAATAATCAAGGGGGGGGGGGAAGCCTCTCAAAATGATTATCGGCAGGGACTAGCTACCCCGCCAGTTCTTTTATGTGCCTTCTCTGGGGCCCCTCAGGTGTTGCTGCTGTCGGTCACATCCCCCGCCCCCAGCTTCAGGGTGGTCCCAGCTGTGTGTCCGATTGCCAGGCAACTGCAGAAGCGGGTGTCCCAGCATCCCCCGATCCTTGTGGCTCCAGGCCCCGCCTCCCCCGGCTGGATGCCGTGAGGCCACTCACCCCCAGGCCGCCCAGGTGTCTGGGAGGAGCGAGGCTAAGCTGTGATTGCCTGCCTGACTGGGAGCCCCCGTTGCTGGGGTGGGACCTTGACTGTACCCCCCCCGTACAGCCTCCCCCCATGCTGGCCCATTGGGTCAGGCTTGTCGGAGTGGCAGAGGTGGAAGCATCGGAGAAGTGCAGGCACATGTATGTTGGCGGCAGGTTCCCAAGAGCGATAGCTTCGGCTGAACCCTTTCCAGTCTACAAGATAAAGGAGGTGACCATGACGAAGTTTTGAATGAAGGATATCCGCCACTTCATATTCCGGGTGGCCCTGAAGCAAGAGGGTTGGCAGAGGAGGGTCCTGACGGGGGACAAGAGATGGATGTATGGTTTTAAGTAGCGAATCATGAAACGTAGGATGGATGTGGAGGTGAAGGGATAAGTCCAGGGTGTACGTAACGTTGGCATCGTAGGTAGCATCTAGCTTAGTAGAGGGTCGCTGGGATGGGAAGTGCTGCTGTCTCACCCATACCAGGTCGCCTACCTTAAGTTCCAGTGAGGTGTGACGGTGTCTATCTGCGTGGAGTTTGTAGTGTTGTCGCACTTGGTTTAGATGCATCAGAGCCTCTCTCTGTACCCAGTGGATCTGCTGTGCCATGGCTCCTGCTGCAGGAATGTTAATGGATGGAAGATCTGTTAGGCAGAGAGGGGGATGAAACCCGTAAGTCTCATAAAATAGGGATGTTCCTAATGAGGCATTAGAGGTGTGCATGTCGTTTTTGTCATTACAATAAAGATAACAAAAATTATCATTTTCAATATTTCAATAACAAAAATGACAAATAATAATAATGAAAATAGAAACGAAAACAACATTTTGTTTTTGAAATAAAGCGAAAGCACTGAAAACTGGATTTCTGCCTATTACTTTCTTGTTCTTTCATTCTCATGAAACATGGGGAGGTTGTACCCCCAATGGAGGGCATTATGTGTACCAAGTTTCAAAACGATTAGATAAAGGGAACCAATTTTAGAAGCAATTGAATGTTGTGCTTTAAGAAAAGCTCCAGACACATTCTTGGTGACAACTTCTTCTTCTATCCAGTTTGCATGAAAGGTGTGATTATTATGTCCCTCCACAAGCTTGACATTCTTGAAAATACATTTCCACCTGTAACATTTTTATATTCCATCCTGTTTACAAGACATTTGGCAGGAATGTATCATACATTTCCTGTCATCTCTGCCAAACTAAAGGACAATTTGATAAATGGACCCAATTTTATAAGCAATTAAAGTTGTCCCCTTGAAGACCATTATTCAGATAAATAGCAACACATGCAGTGCCAGTCAGAGGCAGGCACTTGACATGGCAGAGGGGAAGGAGGCTGTAGGAGGGATGATGTGGAGCAACCCAAAAGACTGACAGACACATTCACTGGCCAATTACTGCATGCTTCCATCTTTACAGGACCAATCCGTAGTGACTTCAAGGCGAGATTAGGGGATGGCCCTAAGGCGGGCATAGAAGGGACATAACTGGGACTTTGGGCATAGCATCCCAGCAATCAGGAGACATAGGGTGTTTTTAGACACACATTTATCCTGAATGTGTGCTGTAACTAGGGATGGGCGAACGCGGTTCGGTAGTTCGGTGTTCGGCCCGAACTCGGCCTGTTCGGACAACTGAACACGAACACGAACATGAACGCACCAAACGGACCGAACACCGAAATAGCGAACACACCAAACGGAACCGAACACCGAACGACGAAATGGCCGAACACACCGAACGGACCCGAACACCGAACTACGAAATGGCCGAACAGTTCATTCAATTCGAATTGCGTTCGGTTGTGTTCGGGTGGCTAAAACATGGTCTTCTGTCAGGTCACTGGAAGGCCAAATGTAGCAGGGAGGGGGAAGTCATTTGACTCAGCTAGGAGCAGACTTCCAGGCACCAGGGGTGGAGGGTGGAGAGTGGCTTGGAGTAGCAGCCAGCCTGATGAATCACCATCTCTTTTCGCCTCAGACCACTGGCTTGGCAGTCTATGATTGGCCACGGGCTAGGCTGCACGGAGCCAATGGGGCTGATTTGAGGCGGGCGCAGCAAGAAACAAAACTGTCTGCCTCCCCCCTTCCCAATACCTTCTGAGCTAGTCACTGTTCCTGAGCAGCAGGCGTTTCAGAAGGCTCCCTCACCCAGCATTTTCCAGCTCCCCAATCCATTGCCATCCTCCTCCTATTTCACCCATCCAACCCATCTACCCCCATATTCTCATTTATTTACATTAGCTTTGATAGATTTAGTTGTTATTTTTTGTTTTTATCCCTCCCTGTGTTCAATCTTCAATCTTCCTCCTTCCCTCCCCCCTCCATTGAATATTCCCTCCCCATTCCCTTCCCCTGTTTTTTTGATTCATTAGAGTAGTAGTATATATTATTAATTTATAGATTGATTTAGGTTTCATTTCAGTTTTGTACCCCTCCTTGTCTTGTTTGTGATTGCCCCCCTAACCCCCATCCCATATATTCAATTCATAGGTAGATAGATAGGATTAGGTCGATACATTTTTGTTTGAGTAGTTTAGTTTAAGGTTTACTGATAGAGTGAGTTTACTGTTTTCTGTGATTCAGCTTTAGGGTTTGTTGGAGTTATTCATAGCATTTAGAATACATTTATTAGTTAGGTAGTTAGTTAGTTATTAGTGTAGATATAGAGATATAAATATTTGATAAAAAAATTCAATAAAATTTTTTTAAAAAATTATATATTAAAAAACATTGTTTTTTTCGGGCCGAACGGCCGAACGCGAACGCGCGAACCACCCGAACACCGAACGACCGAACACGAACGCACAACCCGATGGCGAACGAACCGAACGGCCGAACACGAACGTACGACCTGCCCGAACAACCGAACACGAACGGCCGACACACAAACGGCCGAACCGAACGGGCGAACACGAACGCGAGGTACGACCGAACGACCGAACACGAACACACGAACCGAACGCGGCCGAACCGAACGGCCGAACGCGAACACACGAACCGATTGCGGCCAAACTGAACGGCCGAACACGAACTGCGATCTGTTCGCCCATGCCTAGCTGTAACATCCAGAACTTTGTGTGTCTAAATCACTCATCCAGATCTTAAATATCCGGATCTTTGAACTTCTGCATGAAACTTCTCCCAGAACGTTTGTGTGTAAAAGGTTCTCCTGGTAAACTGCTTTGCTCCAGGCAGCTGTGGTCACTTGGTTTCCATGGCAGCCTGTCATGTTTACAGTTGCGGCTGCTTTAGGCTGCCTCAGGGCAGTGTTTGTGTGAAGAATGCATCCAGGAACTGCCTCAGGGCAGTGTGAATCCGGAAATTACTTGTGGACTTGTAAACCCAGACGATTGAAACATTCGGAACCTTAACGTGTGTCTAAAAATACCCATAGTTTGCAGATCCAGGCTGGCCAATTATCATCACAATCACATCCTGCAGCACTGTGACAGAAGACATCAGAGAATCTCTATTGACTCTTTCCTAAATAGATGCTTCTGACTTCCCAGTAACAAATGGGGGAGAGATGTTGGGATGGTCACAGCACAGGAGGATGATATTTGGTTGACAGTTCTGCTGGCCAATTGGCATCACAAACTGATTTTATACCACAGTGACATGTAAGAGAATCCCTGGCATAGACTCTTTCTCTGCATATGCTGTGCAGGCATATAAAATTGGGACCCTTTATCACATCTTTTTTATATTTGTCAGAGATGATCTTGAAAGTGTGATACACAACCCTGAAAAATTGCATGTACACTTGTTGGACTACAAAGTTGTTACAGTCAGACATACATTTATAAGTTAATTGCTTTACCACCAGGACCCTTTATCCAATCCTTCTGAAAGCTGGCAGACTAAATATGGGAAGTGGTATAAACTTGCCATGTTTCATCTACATTAAATGTAAGGCAAAGAAATTACAGCTAAGAATGTATATGAAGATTTTTGCAAAATAATATAATTCAACTGCTTATAAAATTGGATTCCTTTATCCAACCTTTTTGGAATTTGGTACACTTAATGCATTCCATTGGTAGTATAAGCCCTCCAAGATTCAGCCAAATATAACCAAAACCAAAAAATGTTACAACCAAAAATGTGTTTTCATTGAAACCAATGGAAAATGAAAACGAAAGCAAAAACAAAAATGAAACTTTGATATTTATGAAAACGAAAATGACAGATTTAAACAACAAAAATGGAAAACTAAAATGAATATGACATGGGCTCCTGGTGCACACCTCTAGCATTTGTAGAATTTTTATACACAAATTCTGCAATGGGTAAGTACTAGTTTACCAAACAAAAAACCTGCGGTTTAAGAAAATAGTTAAGGCTAAATTATTATTTTCAAAACAAACCTTTTGGAAAAAAAACAATTGGGGGTGGGAGAAGGCTTACCGCACAAAACCTTTCCCAAACTAAAAACCTCAAGGCTCGCTCAAATTTAATAAACAACCATAATCCAAAAAGCATGGAAATTGTATAGTAAGGCTCTCCCCTCCCACCCACTCCAATTTAAATTCCCAAAGAAACCCAATAAGGCCTTCACCCTTGCCTAACCCATTAAGGCCCTCACCCTTAGCTCAGCCTCACATCAACCTTGCCTTAACTTGGATGCCATGAAAGTATTTTAATTTTATTTTTTCGCATCTCAGATTTGGGATGGCTTGGGATGGATTAAGAAATGGATTGAGATACAGAACATATTGTCAGAATGGATTAAGGGATGGACTGAAATACAAAATTAGTGGTATTCCTCTAATCCTCTGCCTAGTTGTTCAGTGAAATGAACAAGTGATATTTCTGCTCTGTTGACCATAGTGTGGTTATTTACACTTTTCAACTCAGAAAAGAGGAACAAATGGAGCAGAGGAATTGGGTTAACCCGTATCAAAACTGACCCATCTATGTCTCTGTCCCTTAATCCTGATGGCCACTTGGTTAACTCCTTTTTCTTTTGGTAGTTATGTTCATACCTGTTATATAACATCAAATGCTTAAATGGCATGCAAGTTAAGGCGAGGGTGATCCTGATGGCTGTGGAACCCCTCCCCTCCTTTATAGTCTTCACCTATAAAGCTCTTCACAACCTTGCTCCCCCCTTATATGCTCCCCCCTTATAACCTTCTGATCACTCATGTGGGGGAGTTGTTTGCAAAAAACAGCTTTATCTCCCAGTCTAATTGGTGTCTGTGTCCTGCTACGTCCTGCTGCTGCTGCACTACTAGGAGGCAGAGGCAGAGGCAGGTGAGGAATGGGGACCAGAGGCAAGGAGGGGAGGCAGTCACCCACCCTCCATAGGCTGCCCCAACAGGCCCATGAGAGGGACCGCTCCCACCACGCCTGCCTCTGCCATCAGCAGGCAACCCCGCCCCAGAGGGACATCCCCGCTCACACCAGGGACTCCCCTCTCCCTTCTGCCACAAGGGGGAGGCCAACAATCCCACCACCACCCCAAAACCGCCACATCAGCAGACTCACAACCCACCTAACTAACCCCCACACCACCACCCATGGACAGCTTTACCACGGGGTGGTTAGGGGCAGCCTCCCAGGGCCCCACTCCTGAGGGGGCCCCGCACCCAGCTTCCAGTCCGAACCCCTGCGGTAAGGCCATCCCTGAGTGTGGGGCCCTCGGGAGCCAGCTTGCTGCATCTGACAGGCAGCGAAGCAGAGGCCTACCTCTCCCATACTCCGTGCCTCCCCCACCCGTCACAGTCAGCCAGGGAAAATGAAGAAGAGAGAGGCAGAGGCAACCCCGCCTCCCCCTCATTTCCCCTGGCTGAAACTGCCACACAGCTGCCTGGCTCAGTCTGTAACAGACTGAGCCAGGAAGTGGAGGGGGCCTGGCTGGCCAGCGTTGCGATGTGAGGGAGAGGCGCGGCCTCTTTTTTCTTCTCCCTCACTTCTGTTGGAAGTGAGGAAGACGCAGAGGCCCCGCCTCTCCCTCCCACCGCTGGCCCCCTCCATGGCCTAGCCAAGGCCCAGGCCGCCTCCGGCCTCAGGCTGAAGTTGGCAGCAGCACAGCGGCAGCGGCCCGGGAAGAGGAGTGATGGACGAGAGCGGCGACAGCGGATCAGGTAGGTGATCCGAATGGCTTCTCAGGCTTGGGAATAGGGGGAGGGAAGTACCCCTTCACCCATCCCCGAGCCCAGGCCCGGATAGCACCATGCCCCCCGAGCCCAGCGGATAGCGCCCCCCTGAGCCGGCGGGGAGCATCCTTAGGCCTGGCAGTTGCCGGCATCTTTGCCACCAGCAGCGCCTGAAGTTAGGGCCCCAGATTCTTTCCCCACCCAGGGCCCCACTTTCAGTAAGGTCGGTCCTGCCACCACCTACCCCAAACTACCCAACCCACTAACCAACGTTTACCCCCCCATCACAAATCCCCACAATACAAATATAGTGCCCCGGCCCGCGGTGCACGATCCAGGGCGCCTACTGAAGCTGGACCACTTGTCTAGGGGCGACTCCGGATGTAAAGACTCATAGCCGCCTCCACCTCTCCGTCCGCGAATGGCCTGCCAATGGCTCTTCATCCTTTGGCTGCCACCCAGAGGGCGGCGCCCTCAGGGTAGCTCCCCTTTATGCTGGTAGTTTACCACCCTCCTGGTCCCAGAGGGCTGCATCTAGCCTTTAATACAGTCTTTTAAAAATCCAGTCATGTGCCCTGGCCCTGCCATCCTCCTCCAGCAGGGGGAGGGGGCTGATAGTACGTAGGGCCACACGATGACACAAATCCCTGGAGCTGGATCCTGGCAGTGGCAGGTGATGGTGTGTGTAGAGCGGGACATTTCAGGGCCGGGCGGCAGGTGTAGTTTCCTATTCCCCTGTCCGACCCTGGTGCCTAAGGGCTGGAGCCCTCTGGGGCCACCCCTGGTAAATATACCTGTAGAAGAGGTGGGGGAGGGGGGAGCAGGTGTTAGCAATCAACCTCCTCAGACAGCACATCCACCTCCAAGCAGCTTCCAGTCCACAGCCCCTGCATGTTTGAGAATGACATGCCCAAAATTTCTGGTTTAGAGCTGATTTCAGCCATTGTGACAGATCTATGGGAAATTACTTGTATAATAATTACTTGTACAGTGTTAAACTGTTTGAGTGTTAATATGCTGCCTAGGCAAGCTTGAAGAAGTGTGCAGCACCCGGTGTGGGTGGATAAAGTCAGAAGTCAATACATTTATTTATTTATTTATTTATTTCAGTAATACCCCAAATAATAAAAAAGAGCCTAATCATTAACTGTACGGGTTGCCACTATCTGTGCAAGTAATCTCTCAGCCCAAGCTTCAAAAAAGGCCACCTCTTTTGTTACCGCCGCTTTTTTATCCTCTAAGAGAGAGATTCTTTTCTGAAGAGGAGACCATAATGTTTCTAACTTAACTCTTTCCAGGAGATTTGCCCGAGGCTGATGATATATAGAGCAAATTCTCCTGTCGCTTCTCCCTCCATAACATTGCTAAGATTCGCCCTTTTCTCTCTGTCCCCTCTGCCAAAACCCTTGTTCATGCCCTGGTCATTTATAGCCTTGATTACTGTCACCTCTGTCTCACTGGCCTCCCCCGCTCTCACCTTTCTCCCCTTATCTCGGTCCAAAACCCTGCTGCCAGGGTCATCCACCTTGCCCATCGCTTTAACCATGTGCAGCCCCTCCTCTTCTCTCTTCACTGGCTCCCCCTTCCTGAACAAATTCTGCACAAGCTCCTAGTCTTCACCTACAAAGCTCTTCACAACCTTGCTCCCCCCTTATATGCTCCCCCCTTATAACCTTCTGATCACTCATGTGGGGGAGTTGTTTGCAAACAAACAGCTTTATCTCCCAGTCCGATTGGTGTCTGTGTCCTGCTGCATCCTGCTGCTGCTGCACTACTAGGAGGCAGAGGCAGAGGCAGAGGCAGGTGAGGAATGGGGACCAGAGGCAAAGAGGGGAGGCAGAAGAACTTATTGGGGGAGAAGCTGGCTGCAGCCTGCCGCGCGGGTCCCCTGCTGGCGGTGGGGCCATGTGCAGCCACACATGTGGCACATGCTTGGGGTTGGCCCTCGGGCCAGGTCTGCAGAATTGGGCCTAGAGGAAGAATTGGGGCCCTGGGGGACCGAACGTGGGCATGGACCTATTGTTTCTCATAATGGATTTGTCCACTGCAAACCAAAAGTGATAGATCAACGTGAGCATGCAGCACGTGATGATTTCATGTAATTGCTGTTTTCTCATGAGATTTAATCTCACTACAAAATAGAGAACATGGGCAAGCAGTCTTAGTTCAAGCTAAACTGGAGCAGGTAGAGATAAATCTGTTGTTTTTGGAGATACATTATACAGGAATTGTCTTTGAAGACAGCTATTTTGACATACTTCTGGTAATTCTTTGTAATAATAATAATTTTATTGTTGAAGCCATTTTGGCCATAACAATCTTAATACAAAAGCATAAATACAACAAATTACAAAGAAATACACAGGCTGTGAGATAAAACCACCTAAAGAGTCATTACAGTCGATATACAAGGTACAAAATAAAACAAATATGAAAATAAAAATGCTCTATCAAGTGCACCTTCTTCAGTATTCTTCATAATTCCAATCTATGTTAGAACCGTTTGAAAAAGAGGTCATAAATGGGGCACCTAAAAATATAATGGGGAGGAAATAAAATATAGGAGATCCTCTACTTCACCTGACCCACAAATACAAAGCCTGAATGCAACCATCTTTTTTTAATATCTTCCCTGAACGTATTCTGATTCCATGATCTGGAGTATTAGTTTACAAAAGGCCGTTCTTAAATAGCCATCTTTCAATACTTTCAAGTAATTATCAAGTTGAAAGCTAGTCTTGTACAATCTCAGGAAAGGGACATATTTAGAGGATAGACGAGAACTTAATATTTATTTATTTATTTATTTATTTATTTATTTTTAGCCCGAAAAGAAGGAAGGGGAAGAACAGGTGAATTTTCTTTTCTCCAAGTAACAATTTCATTACTTGTGTGAGTAGCACCATCTGCTGGTATAGTAAAGAGATGCACTGGATTAAGAAATAATGAGAAATCCTCACTGGCTCCCAATAACACACAATGTTTTTCTAGCAACCAGAAAAGTGCTGTTTTGTGAATGGATCATAACTGGCTTGTCATTGCAAGATAATAAAAACACAATATCCTTCAGTTTTAAATAAAAATGGGAAAACACAGCACACAATAATTGCTGGAGAAACAAACACACTGATAGTTATAATTAACCCCCCGAGGAGAGCTTCTCCTCCTCCCTCATTTACTAGCTTTTTTTCCATAAGTAATCACCGGCAATATTAAAGTTGGATATTTCTGTAAGCAGTCCCAGATTTAGAAACGTTGGAGCGGGGGGGGGGGGGGGGGGGCTGCAAAATTATGATGTCAACTCACTCCTAATATAGGAATGTTTCACAGTCATCCTTGATAAAGTAAAGGTGACATAGAATTGGGGGGGGGGGGTTGTACAAATTATTTATCATCTAATTATATTGTGTGTCACAAATATAACAAACATAACTAAATAAATGGAAGTATAGTCTTTACACTGTAAAGACCATACATTTTACAAATTAGATATTAGAACAGGGACAGGGAATCTCAGGCCAGGGTGTCTAGCACACGATATGTCCCTGCACAACTGGCCTCCTCAACGTCACTCTCTCTTGGGAATGTAGCTCAGTAGTCACTTGCTTTTTGGGAATTAGCTCAGTCCTTTAATCACTATACCCAGTTCTACCAGTCTCAGTCTCTCTATCTGCAGTCTGTATATATTTATTTGATTTGATTTATTTATTTCATTATATTTCTACCCCATCCTCCTCCTGTTCGCAGAGGGTGAGCCGCATCTATATAGATAGCGATAGCGATATAGAGAGAGTCATCTGCCTCTACCTGTTACCGGGGGTAGGAGAAAAGGGTTCCATGTACACGCACACACAACGGCCCAGGGGTATCGAGGTCAGCACGGGAGCGACCGCGGGTAGGATGCCCGTCAGGATAGTGTGTGGGCTTTACCTCTAATTAAAGAGAACGAGCCCTTATCATCATCAGGCGCTGCTGACCAAGAACCCAAGGCTGCCCCACACTTGTCAGCAACAAACAGTACAATACAAAAGGACCAGGGGGTGAGGGGTTCCACCCCAGGGAGTGCGGGGCCCCGGAGGGGGGGAAGGGAGAACAGACACGGGTCACTCACTACCAAGGCCAAGGGCACCACACAAGGGTCAGGAAGGGCTCTCTCTCTGGTACTCACTCTGCTCGCACTCAGGATTTCACACGGGTCACGGAGGAAGGAACACACTCGCTCGGGCAATAGTCGGGGTATCAACACTCACAAATGCTCTCACGCTCGCTCACGGTCACGCTCAGGCAAGGGGCCGGTTTCCACAATCACCAGCGCCGCTTCTCAGGCGGCGCTGGCTTTTATTCTCTGAGCCCCGCCCCGTGCGCGCCCGCAGCCGCTCTGAGCGGCGCCGCGGGGGCGGGGGAATCCCCACAGCGTAATTGCTTGCAGGGGACGTGGCTATTTGCCGCACCTGGGCCCCTAACGGCGGCGCTGCTTGTGGGGGTGTTCCCTGCGGGGCCGGAGCCGGCCCCGCCCAGCTGGTCATTGGCGGGGGCATGGCCATAGGCCCAGGCCCTCCCTTCAGTGTTTGTGGGGGCGTCAGAGGAACGTCCTCTTTCCGGCGTTCTGCCGGTGGCGAATCCCCGCGGCGCGGCTCTCCCCGAGCCGCCGGCGTCGTTGGAGAAGGGGCTCTTGGGTCCGGTGAGCTGCTGGGCTGGGTCGAACGATGTGGGGGTGCTTTGGGGGTCCCGGCGCGGGCCCAGGTGCCCCTGACACTACCCTGCAGCCTTGTCCCAGTCCTTCTGCTGTCTGGGCTGCTGGCTCATCTGCCTCTTCACCATGCAGCCTCCTTTGTTCAGTTAACACATACTGAGCCTTCCCAAGCCTTCCCTACCCAGGCAATCCCCTCTGGGTGAGGCTTGGTTCTGGAAGCGGAGCTCAGCTCCTGCTTCCCCAGCAGTCCCCCCAGCACCGATCTTTGTCCCAGGCTTTATATTCCTGGGCTGGCTCTGGCCATGCCCATTCACAGCCAAGTTGGCTCAGGCGTCCCTCACTCTGCCTAGCGCCTGCAGTCTCACTAACCCAGTCCCCTGGCTGGTGCTAACTCTCTTTAAGGGCCAGCCGTTTGTCCAGGCTGCACCCTGCCACAGTGTCAAATGCGGCCCATGGTTAATTTTTTTTTGGCCCCTTTCCTGTTCCTGAATCTGGACCCTGGATCTAGTTCCTGCCCCAAAACATTGAAAGACTGAGCTCAGGGTAAGGGAGCAGAGATGCGGCTATGTAGACCGGATAGGGGACAGATCCATGAGACAGATCCATGACCTGGACCCTTCCCTTCCTAAACACGCTGATTAAGCACTCCTGCTCTCAACTTCTATACAGCCCTTGGAGCTTGTACTAATTTTCAGATTGGCCCATCATGGAAGGGAAAATATTCCCCACGCCAGTTTTAGAATAATAAGAACAATCCAAAAATAGTTATAACAAGAACAGAGATCCAGTGGCACTTTAAAGACTAACAAATATTTATTTTTGTCATCACGAGCTGACTTCCTCAGATGCATAGGGTATAAGGTGAGGTGCAAGTAGAGTAGTGGACAAGTAGCAAGACTGACATGGGAATGGAGAGGAGGATAGTGTTGGTCGAGTGGCACACGGTGAGAACTGGAGACTGAGTGGGATTTGGAGGAGGAGGAGAGGCATGGGGTTGGCTATGGGACAAGGTGGAAATGGTAAGTGTAGTGGGATATGAGGTACATTACTGTGTGGCCTGAAGCAGTGATGCGGTGGGATGTATGTGTGTGGTGTAGTACTGGAATATAGGTCAGAAGGAAGGGGCTGAAGTGCTCTCCTTTGAGAAGAGGGCACCACTCCTTTCCTGCTAGCCGCCTACAAGGTCTTTTTGTTGCACAGGACAGATGAACCTGCCCTGGTCAGTTCTTAATATATCTACCTCCGTGCTTTGCTTCCCTTTCACTCCCCACAAGAAATTCATCTCTGCCTGCTATGGGCCCACCCTGGGGAAGGGGATATTTTTTTTTTCTTTAATGTTTAAAAATTGTTTTTATATTATGTTGGAAGCCACCCCGAGATGCTGTAGGCATGGGGGGGGGATGGGCGCGGCGGCATATAAATATAAATAAAATAAATAAAAAATAAATAAAAATAATGCTCTGCTGCTCAGGCTCCGCTCATCCTACGTTTCTGAACATCCAGGCTTCTCCTGCAACTGTCTTTTTGGATTGGTTATGTATTATTTATGTATTATGTATTATTTATGGTCTAATGTGGACCTTATGGTATTTCACTTAATTGTAAGCTGCCTCGAGCTTCTTGTGAAGGAGAGTGCGGGATATAAATAAAAAGTGAAATGAAATGAAAGTGAAACTGCCAACATTGGGTACTAACTGGCTCTGTGCCAGTAGAGCAGAAACTAGTCCCTGCAAAAATGTAAACCACTGAATTTTGGTACTCCACTCGACCCACCACCTTTGAATACTAATTGGTGCACAGATTAGTGGCTGCCCACTCCCAGTGGGAGGAGAGCTGAGCTAGTCACCTGTATGCATGGCAGTGGAGCAGCTACTATATGGGCCTGGACCTGGTACTAGGGATGGGCGAACGTGATTCAGAGTTCGGACCGAACTCGACTAGTTCGGTCAACTGAACCGAACTCTATTTTCAAACTGAATCAAATTTCCGAACTTGGTTCTGTTCGCCCATCCCTATAAGATAATATTCCATTTAGTTCAATGGGGTTTGAATTTCCGAACTCTGTTTGGAAGTTCGGACCAAACTCAAATAGTTCGGTCGACCGAACTGAATTTCCAAACTCGGTTTTGTTTGCCCATTCCTACCTGGTACCACCTCTTTCACCACCAGGTGGTGCCCTACAGTCAGAGCTGCAACTACCCTGATCTGTATGACAGAAACACCTCCCAGCACACACTGATCCTCCGCTGGTTACATGTTCCCCACAGGCACACCCTAACTCAGCCCACTAGGTGTATGGTCCACCTTTTCGTGCCCCCTCAGATACACACTGACTCACCCAGCTATAAAAAGGAAAATGTTGCCACAATTAATTTTTGATGTTCAGTTAAACATAACATCCCCTGTTCAGGCCTGCATGTTACACCAGTGCTTCTCAGATTATTTTTAGTTTATTCATGGACCCCATGTGTTGGGGATCCCACTTAAGTCACCATGGGCCATGGTGCTCCTCATGCGAAACCTGTGGACCTGTATTTTATGCCAGTGCTTCTCATTTAATATTTTCATTTCAGATTTCTTTGTGTACCCAGTGTATTGGATCCCGTCTGTGTTTACCTGGTTCCAGCCCTCCCTGGCTGTAAATTAGTTGGGATCTGATGGGACGCGGCATTTTGAGGATCAAAATCTTAGCCTTACTGGAGCTTCCCCTCCCCCCTTATTCAGGTAGATAACCAGGGCCTGATGCCCTTCTCCTGCTGTGTGTGGAGTGTTGTGGCTGGGGAAAGGGCGGAGAGATTGGAGCAGCTGCCTGTCACTCACTGGAGCTTCCCCTCCCCCCTTATTCAGGTAGATAACCAGCCGAAGGGCAACACCAAAGGGCATCGGCCGTTGGTGGGGCCATTTGTGGGGCTACCATTGGCATTGGCACCCCCCCTCTGATCGGTGACAACTGCTGATTTGGAGAGAGTGGGGCCACGGCATGGAATAGAGAAGAGTGGGAGGAAAGAAGATGTGGTAGAGCTTCGCGGAATAGATCAGGAGAGTGGTACTAAACAGTGGATCTAGAAGGATGGCGGCTTACATCATTTTGGTGCCTGTACAGCTGGTGGCAAGACTATCTGAGAACCAGGAGGATAGGGGAATGGACAAGCTGCAGCGGGCGGCGAGGGCTGTTGCAGAGAATTAAGAGCTGGGAGCGGAGCCAGAGCCCTATAAGGGAGAAAAGTGGAGAGTCAGTCTATGGCTGCGCTCTAGCGCACGCCTAGGTCACGCAACTTGACCTCGGACACGAGTACTTTCTGGACTTACACCTCGCCCATAGTAGCTCGTGGGATAACTTCCCCAGAGAGGACAGCTTTTGCTTCCCTGAGGTCCTTGGTTTTTGTTTTTCATTTCTGTGTTCCCTTTCTCCCCCGGTGGGGGGCACTTTGCTGACCCACTGAGTACCGACAGTTTCGTTTTTCTGTTTGGGGTTCTTTTCAGTGTTGCTCTCCAATTGTACTACTGTTACGCTAATGCCTCTTGGCTTTTAGGTGAGCTGCGATTTGGGGGAGTATAACCCCAACCCTGGGCTGTGCTGGGGTGGAATTCCAATAAGACAATCTGTAAGGTATCCCACTCACTTAGTGCAGCTGTGTGGGCAAGGGACAATAATCATGGAGCTTAGGTCACGAGTAATTGGGCACAAACCATCGTTGGCTGAGGAGATAGTGCAAGTGGATAATAATTACTATGGGACATATTCTCCCCCCCTCAGTCAAGCTAAGCTTACTCAGTTTTCCAACCCAGTAGTAAGAGGGAAAGACCAGGAAAAATCCCCATGGGAACTCCCCGCCCAGGGTACAAGCGGAAAAGAGAATGTCTGACCAATTTAATCTTGCTGAGATAGGGTTTTTACCACATATGGACAATTTAGAGAGGTACCTTAATTTATTAAATTCTAAATTTGATGATCTAGCAGTTAGGGTGGACCTCGATATGGATACCCATTTCAAAGAACTAGAAGGCAAACTCAATTATACGCACAAACTTCTTTTGGCAATGAAGATCCTGGTAGGAGGGCTATGGCTGGAATTTTAAGCATGGTAAGGCAAAACGGGAGCACGGGAGGTCAGAGGTTTAATGCAAAGGGAAGTAGCCACTCAAACTTTACCCCCCCAGCAGGAGCAGGAACCAAAAGCCAAGTCGGAAAAAGGCGCTGTAAAGAGCTCAGAAACTCAATCGCTACTTGCACTGGGGCGGGGGGTGGTGGTCCAGGAGTGCCAAGAATGCGGCCAGAGGGGTCGCATTCCCCTTTGATATTAATCCTTACACTTTTAGAGACTCTCAGCACAGAGAGGGAGGAGGGGCAACGGATAAGGAGGACAAGATGGTCCGAGGTAGGAGGCCCAAGTATCGCACAATTACTGTTCATGGCTGAGGGACATACGCTCAGAATGGATATTCTGATGGTGCAAGACCCATTAGCATATTGGGCAGGGCTCCAGGAGTTGTTAGGGAAGCTCTGCACCTTCATTAAGTTGCCGCCTTCAAGGGGTACTGGTTTGAAACATGGGGAATCCAAAGGCTGGTATGATAAGGAATGTAGGGTTTTTAAAAAAGATCTAATTAAAGCAAAGAATAGATGAATTAGACACAGGGTATATAGAGATTGGTTTTTTTTTTATCCAATTGAGGAGGCATTATTTGAAACTGTTGAGGGAAAAGAAGACGACAAAGGCCTCCCAACTCTGGACTGAAATTCAGGTGGTGGCGCGTGTTTGGGATTCCAGGAAATTCTGGAAATTGGTAGGTGGCTGGGTGGCTGCCAGGGGGAGAGGAGGAGGAGTGTATATAAGGGAGAAAGTTTGGGTAGCATTCTACTCTGAGATGTTTTCTAGTTACATTTTGCCCCTCAAAAATCCCGACAGTGAGTTGAGCCAAGTGGAAAGAGCAGGGGACAATTTTGTGTTCTCTCCCTATGTGACGGAAGAGGAAGTTAGGGTGGCAATAGATAAACTGGCGCTGGCTAAGGCAGCAGGGATTGATGGGACCCCGCCGGAACTTCTTAAACAGTTTAGTGCGTGGTGGGTTCCTACTTTGGCTAGGTTTTTTACTATTCTGAATGCTAGCAAAATGATATTCTCAGAGTGGACAGTGGCAGTGATAGTGCCAGTTTTTAAGCAGGGGAACCCATATGATCCAGCCTGTTACAGGCCGGTCAGCTTTCTACCTATTCTGGGCAAACTGTATGCGAGAATATTACTGTCAGCATTAGAAAAGTGGTCTACTCTGGATCATCCCCTTAAGGAGGAGCAGGTGGGATTTAAGAAGGCCAGGTCAACACTCCATAACTGTTACGTGCTGCAACACCTGATAGATAAATACACAGGAGTCAGAAGGGGGAGTCTATTTGTTGCATTTATAGACTTCACAAAGGCCTTTGACTCTGTACACAGAGCTCAATTATGGGATAAATTAAAGAAGATGGGTATCCCTGGGGATCTGTTAGAGCTGTTAATTAAGCTTCACCAGGATACCAAGGTGGTGGTAAGGCTGGACAGAGGAGGGAGAGTTTCACAGCAGTTCCCCCTAGGTCAGGGGGTTCGGCAGGGATGTTTACTTGCCCCCCTCCTTTTTAACTTTTATATCGATGATCTAGTGCCCACCATCGATGGGAGAAACCCAGTGCCGCCCAGGATAGGAGAAAGGGCAATATCTAGCTTATTTTATGCGAATGACATTGTTATCTTTTCGCAAACGAGATATGGGCTTCAGCAAACCCTATTAGCATTACAGGGCTACTGTAAACAGAATGCCTTTTCCATCCAAGTCGAATGTCATGGCCTTTGGCAAAACCAGTAACAACTTGAAATACAAGTGGTCTCTTGGGGGACAAGAGCGGATATGAGCCAAGGAGTATACATACTTAGGAGTGGTTTTTGCCAGGCAGAATTGTTGGAAGAAGCACTTGGATAGGCGCATTGCTAAAGCAAAGCAGGAAGTGGGAGCCCTCTTAAGACTATACTATGCGGCCCCAGTAGCCTCAGTGAACCAAATGCTTGAAGTTTTTCAAACAAAAGTGGTCACTGGTCTTACCTATGGGGGAGAAATAATGGCGTTGGCTCAGGGGGGCAAAGTGGAAGTTCCCCAGAATGCTTTTTGCCGGGCTATTCTTGTGGCCCCAAGAGCAACCCCTTGCCCCATGCTGAGATTGGAATTGGGGCTTCTGCCCATTTCTGCCCACCTTTATCTTAGATTCCTTTTTAAAAAAAACCAGTTGTTCAAGGAGGGTGCGGGGATGGCACGAATGTGTTATGTAGAGTGAAAGGAGCACCACAGGGTGCCCCAGTATCAATGGATGAGACACCTAAAAAAATTAGCTGCATTACTGGCCCTACCGTTAGGCAAAGATGGGGTCCCGGATGAGAGACTTGGCAAATGTGACCTCAGATCAAGAGTAGAAAGATGGGCTCAACAAAAAGATCTAGACCTGCTGCATAATTATAGCTCTGCGAGTAGATATTTAAAGGTGAAAATGTTGTTGGGCATGGAACCTTATTTAAGTCTGATACAGGATCCCAGAGTGCGCAGAATAGCCACGTTGGTACGTTTCAATCTTTTTGACACCGAGGAAGTAAGGGGGAGGAGAGATTTAACTCCCAGGGAGGAGAGGACTTGTAGGTGGTGTTTGACCTGTGTGGAATCATTACCACATATGCTTTTGGTATGCCCACAGTATGAGACTTTAAGGGAACACTGGATTGGTGATTTTATTCCATCTAGCATTCAAGACCTGGAAGAGATGTTTTTGACCTTAACAACTAGCGCTGATGTCCCGCAAATTAAAGAGTTGGCCATGTTCATGATGGCTGTACAGCAAGAGCGCAGAGCTTCTTAAGTTATGGACATTTAGTATGCTGCGCTTGTGCCAAGGGCACTACTGAGAACCTTTAAATGACCTGGGATTGCTAATTTAATTCAGATTTTATCGTTTTAATGTTATAACAATGTCTGCAAGGGTCTGAGTTGTTTTGCTCAGATCGATTACTGGAATTTTAATTTTGTTTTTTATGTTTAATATGTTATTACTGATAATAGCAAAGTGTTGCTGGTCAATACACTTACTACTACTACTACTACTACTACTACCTTAGCCTTACCTTAGGCTAAGGTTCAGGCTAAGCAGAAGCAGCCCCCAGTTCTGTTCTGGACTTTGGAGTATCACCAGGAACATTTACAGGACTCTTGACAAAATTCCAAGTAATAAATTGTTCTTAAACCAAGGAAATTTGGACTGAGACTTTTAATGGGAGATAAATAATTCCTACAACCCCCCCCCATCCCCGAATATTATGTCACCTTTACTTTAACAAGAATGACTGAAACATTCTTATGTTAAAAGTGAGTGGTTCAGTGGACGGTACCATCTTACAATGGTTTTGTTCCTACCTGGTACTAGGGGACTGTTCATTGTCCCCTGGGGGCCTCCTGTGTGGGGTCCCGCAGGGTTCTATTCTGTCCCGCTCCTATTCAATGTATACGTGTAGCTGTTTGGGGAGATGGTGCGCACTGCGCAGGTGGGGGGTTCAACACCTAGCTTTACTTTTCTTTTTCAACTGACTCAGGCCCTGTAGTCTCATTACTATCCTGATATTTGGCTGCTGTGGGGGATTGGATGAGGTCGAGTCGACTGAAACTCAATCCTGACAAGACAGAGGTAATGCTGGTCAGCAGGGTCAGTATTCTGGGGGAGGGGGAATCCCCCATTATGGGGAAGTTCGTCCTCCATTGCTTACATCTGTGGGGAGCTTGGGGTTACTCCTGGATTCACAGCTGCACCTGGATCAGCAGGTGTCGGCTGTGGCCAGGGATGCCTTTCGCCAATTACATCTGGTGAAGAGGCTCCACCCATATGTCTCAGACTCGAATCTCGCCACTGTCATCCATGCATTTGTCACCTCGAGGTTAGACTACTGTAATGTGATCTATGTGGGGCTGCCCATGGTGATGGTCCAGAATCTGCAACTCGTGCAAAATGCAGCGGCCCGTCTCCTAATGGGGGCGGGCTGCAGGGAACACATTCAGCCGATGCTTCAGGCATTGCACTGGTTGCCAACTGTCTTCTGGGCCCAATTCAAGTTGCTGGTTTTAACTTATAAAGTCCTACATAGCCTGGGTCCAACTTATCTGAGGAACCGTCTCACTCCCTGGTGGCCCCTGTAGTCATCTAGGGGTGCCTTCCTGGAGGTCATGCATTTTTGGTGAGTCTGGACAGACAGGAGGGCATTCTTGGTGGCCGCTCCATCACTGTGAAATGCCCTCCCGGTGGAGCTCCACCTCAGCCCGGATCTCTTTACTTTCCACCGGTGTTGGTAAGATCTGGTTCTTCCGCCAGATGTTTGTCAGGGGGGAGTGGGAGGGTGGGATGGGTTGACTGGTTTTGGGGTGGGCGGGTACTGATCTATGAATTTGTATTTTATTGTCAATTTTATTTATGTTCTTATTATTTTATTGTAAGTCATCCCGAGTCACCATATGGTGACTGTGTGGGGTAAAAATGCATTTATAAATAAACAAAATAAATAAATAAAACCATTTTTTTCAGGGGAACCCCAACTTTTCTGGATCTGGGACTGCTTACAGAAATATCCAAATTTTATGGCAAAGTCAAAGAAAAATGCATTTTCAGGCCCATATTTCTCCTGCCCATATTAGTTCTCTCCTTTGCTTCAGTTGCCTCAGAGTGAAATTCTGTTTTAGGATGGAGGGTTTGTTCCCATGTGGGGAGTGCACTGAAGGGAAATGCTGACTGGGTGACCCTGCCTATGCAGAGCTGGTTTTCCATTTCTGCTTGCCAGGTGGCAGATGTTATTAGGCAAAGGGTTCTATGCCTGGCAGTTGTCAACAAGTATTTTGACCCTCTAGTATGCCCTGACAGACCTGGATATACAACCTCTTTCACACACCCGAGCAAGCAGATGGACAGTTTGCTTGCAGTTAGTTGCCAAGGCAGGTGTAGCAGGTTTTGCATGCAATAGTAACAGGGTTGTACCTGCCTGGAGGCCCAATCTCCCATGCAGCGGAACATAAGAAGTTCCTTACTGGGTCAGGCCAATGGTTCATCGAGCCCAGCATCTTGTTTCTGACAGTGACCATTCTTGGTCACTTTGGAGAAGTATCCACCAGGTCATAATGGAGTGACCCATTCCCTGCTGTTTACTCCCACACTCAGAGGTTACTTACTCTAACCTATTTGACTAACAGTCGTTAACGATCTTTAATAACTTTGTGTCACCTCATACTTTATTCCTTTTTCCAAACCATTAATAAATACATTGGACAACACACATCCCCTTCACCTGGTGCCAATCCTAATTAATCAAACTGGTGAAGAGAGCTAACTGCACCTTGTGGCAGCTCTGTACATGGGATAAATTTCACCCTAAAGAAGCCAGCCAGGCTTGTCCACTAGAGGTGGTTGAGATGAGCCATGTTTGAAGAAAATGAATTATGACTATTTAAATTAAGTCAGTTCAAACTTTTTCCATAACTAAATTGAGATAAGATGGTTTCAGGATCTGCCAACTTTAAACACTGCTAACTTCAAAGGTAGTAGATGCAGAGTGTTTTAGAAGCTTGGCTAATCTGTAAATCAGAAGGAGGATTAAAGCATCATCCAAGCCAGGAGAGGACTGGGATTGTAAAGCTATTCATATTTTAGACTTGGGAAACCTGGGAAAACCTAACCTCAGGACATTCTGAGCTCAGCCCATATGCCTGTTGTGATGCCTTATTAATCTTAGCTTATGCTCCTTAGTCAGACCCTCAAGCTATTCCCCCAATTTTTCATACTTCAAAGCTGCCTAAAACTTAAAAGCTTCTGAACTGCTTGAACCGATCGAAAGTTTTAACCTGGTTTAAAAAGCTTAAGACAATCTAAGGCCTTTGACTACTTTAAACGCTGTACAGCATTCTGATAGATAACACTATTTAATTATTTACTAAATTTATACCCCGCCCCTCCTGAATACAACTCGGGGCGGCTTCCAACAGTAATAAAAAAATACATATAAAAACAGATATAAAACAATTTAAAACAAATCAGAACAATTTAAATGTTTTAAAACAGGGCCCTGGGATACAATTTAGCATAAAAATAATAAACAGGGTAGGGGAGATAACAAACCCTAACCCACTCTTCCCCCCCCC
>QEPC01015155.1:21325-83276 GCA_003113815.1 Sphenodon punctatus | reverse complement strand
TCAGCCTCCGAGAGCGGACCATCCTAACTGGTCCCTTCCCCTTGTGGAGGGGTTTGCTAGAAGACTGGCCTGAAGGAAGAGAGGTGGAAGACTGATGCATGTGTCTGTGAGACACACTTCAAGAATATCATCTACTTTCCCCTATTATCAATTAATTATTTATTATTATTATTATTTTATTTATGTATATAGCACAAGCAATGCAGCTGGTGCTGTACAATTAGAGATAAGTTCTTACCTGAGGGACTTAGCATCTAGAAAAGACAAAGGAGGGGAGACAAGGAAGAGGAAAACCTAGGGAGAGATGGACACATTCATGAAGTTGAGAAGTCACAGATGAATGTGCTTAGCTTAGTTATGGGGAGAAGGGATGCTGAGCGAGAGGACAGCATCCGTAACCAAACTGGGGGAGTGAGTAGCTAGGGAAGGCCTGGTGGAAGAGGTAGGTTTTGAATCTTCACAGCTAATGGCGATTAGACAGACAGCTGTTGAGGATGGCAGATATTTCTTTTTTAAAAGATTGTTGGTCCATTCCTAAGCTGGTGTAAATGTCTGATGCTCTGTTGATTTAGGTGAGCTGGTATTTTTTTATCATTTCCCTTTTGCAACTATGGAGGCAGGAATTGTATCTGGCATTTGGAAAAGAATCTAGGATGGGAGTTTGAAAAGTTTCTAGGGGTGTTTTTACATGTGATTGCACTGAGTGCCACCACGCTTCAATCTTGCTTGGAGTGAGGGCCTTCACTCTGGGCAGGATTTGGCCTGACTGCTGAACAAATGTGATGCTGGCCGGGATGGGGAGTGGGCAGGGTGACGTGCGGACATGCATCTTCAAGGCCCTGCCCCCACGCTGCTCAGAGCAGCCTGCCCCCCCCTCCCATGGGCAGCTGCAGAAGCCTATCAGGCACAGACCCGGACTAGCACTAAGCACGTTCAACTGGGCTAGATTTATAGCACTACTTGTTCTATGGACACATGGGGAGGGAAGGAAAGGGTGATGAAGGGGATGTAGATACACAGTGCACCATTCATGGGAATAATGCCATCTTACTGTATGGTGTCTTTTTGGAGGGTGAACTTGATGAGGATTGTGAAGCAGTATATTCTGAAAACACTGTGTATGTAGTATTTGCATTGTGCACTATGCAATGTTAAAAACGAAGTGCAAGACACATTTGTGGAGACGACCTGAAATATCTTTGGAGAGGCTGGGAGGGTTTGTTACTAGTGGTCTAGAGAACAATTTGAGCTGTGGTATAATTTTCAGAGAGGTATATGGTCTATAAGAAATGTTACTAACCACAAATTTTTTATGCACACTTTGCAGTTTAACCTGCTCAGCCACCACTGTCGGGTGAAACAAATGATTGGTGTGCACCCTGTCATCACAGGAAGAACAGGATCTTGAGCTTCTGAGAGAGCTATGCATGGATTAGCATGGGGTACATGCTGCATTAGCTGCTAGACACCAAAGCAACATGGACCTTTGTGAAGACTTTGATGAGCTATGTTCCCAAACAATCATTCAGTTACAGAGAGTTTTGCCAGATCTTAGATATTATGGGGGCTGTTATTAGATTATCTCCAGATGCTTTTGCTGCCATTGATGAACTGACTCCACCGAATCATAGGGGTTATGCATGTTGTTTTTGTTATTACAATAATGATGATGGAAATTGTCATTTTCATTATCGTTTTTGCAATAATGAAAATGACAAAAAATAATGAGGTGTGTTGTTGCAGTTGGGGGAGGCTTTTGCTGGAGTGGAGACTGAAGGGAGAGCTGTCCTTGCCCTGCCAATTGCTCATTGGCCCCCCTCCTCCCACAGGTATTTCTGCAGGACCTGGAGCCCTTTGGGTGCTAGACCTTGGGCGACACCCAAAGGATGTCGACCATTGCTGGGACCGTTGGCGAGTTGTGGCAGCTGTGGCTGCACCCCCTTTGATTAAGAAGTCCTTGGAGAACCTAAGAAGATGAGAACTTAAGGAGCTTGAACAAGCATTGCTAAGGGGTCAAGCAAGGAATGAAAGCCAGAACCTGTGGACTGAAGCTACCATTGGAGACATCCCACCCCACTGAGGAAGTAGCTTGGAGCAGGGGCCCAGAGCCAAGTGCGGCTGCACGCTGAAGGGCCCCAAGCCAAAGGGTGTGGCATTTTGGGACCCTTGGAAGCCCTGGAAGCTTGGCTCTGGAAAAAGGGGATCATGAGTATCTAGTTCTAAAGTACAGTTGTGCCGGAACAAGTGTCATTAACACGTATTGGTGCAGAGATTCAAGGTCTGGGGGCTGCTATTGCATCCTTCCATCTGGAGCCTGGCGTGCCTGCCCAGTGCCCCATCTGCAAGGGCTGGGGCTCGGAAGGCACACCAGATTCCAGCTCAATACCCTATCTGTAAGGCCAGGGTTCAAGTGCTGTTGCTTTATTTTCCTAACTGGAGTCTGGTGTACTTGACCAGAGTCCTGTTCGTAAGAGTTAGAACTCAGGTGCTTCTGTTTCATTCTTATAACTGGAGTCTGCCTAGAGCCCTGTTGTAAGGGTCAGGGTTTCGGAGTCTGTTCAATTATTACTATGGGTGAGCAGCCCTGCCACAAATAATATGACCAGTCATAATATAAGAGATCATGGTTGGTTGCTTCATTAGATCAAAAGATCTTCAAAAGATCTTACCCTCTACTGCCAAAAAGAGAAGTTTGGCACCCAAGGAGACTGGCTTGGACATCCCAGCTTGTAAAGGGGGAGAGTGCTCAGAGTTTCCTCAAGGGTATGTGAGCTCTATACAGCCACAGGAAGAACGGAGGGAAAGGATTGTCGGCTCTAGCCAGTCAGGCTCTTCAGCTACCATCCTAGCAGAACATGTTATGCTTACTGCACAGACTGTTAAACACATTTTTTCTCAGTTAAATCTGTTAAGTTTAAAAATGGATGACCTGGTGCATACTGTGGGGATTGGTATTCCAGGTAGTTTTAGTTCTGAAGTAGCTCAACCAACTGTCCCACAGAATGTATGTACCCCTGTCGACAGGGTCCAGACCCTGAGGTTGGAAGCAGTTTCAGAATGGGATATTGCATTTAGGGTACCATCCCCTTTGGGACAGGATGAGTTGGCATCTTACAGAATGGCCAGGCATAAGCTAGCTATCACAGCGCTTCCCATGCTCCAGGGCAATTTGCTCTTTTGGAGTTCGCCTTTGGAGGCTGCAGAATACTGACTAAGCTCCCTATAACAAGTAAAAACATTAGAAGGATAGATATCCTGTTACAATCTAGGGGACTTCGTGAGGCCAGTCAGAGGCAGCCACCTGGCATGGCAGGGAGATGGAGGCTGTAGGAGGGAGAATGGGGAGTAACCCAAAAGACAGGCAGACACATTCACCGGCCAATTACTGCATGCTTCCAGCTTTACAGGACCAATCAGTAGTGGCTTTGAGGCGGGCATAGGGGGCGGCCCTCAGGTGGGCATAGAAGGGACATAACTGGGACTTTGGGGATAGCATCCCAGCAATCAGGAGACGTAGTTTACATATCCAGGCTAGCCAATTATCATCACAATCACATCCTGCAGCATGGTGACAGAGGACATAAGAGAATCTCTATTGGCTCTTTCCTAAACAGGTGCTTCTGACTTCCCAGTAACAAGTGGAGGAAAGATGTTGGGATGGTCACAGCACAGAATGAGGATATTTGGTTGAAGTTTCTGCTGGCCAATGGCATCACAAACTGATCTTATAAAATTGGGACTCTTTATCACATCTTTCTGATATTTAGCAAAATTGATCATGGAAGTATGATATACATCCTTGCAAAATTCCATGTACACTGGTTGGACTACAAAGCTGTTACAGTCAGACATACATTTATAAGTTAATTGCTTATACCACCAGGACCCTTTATCCAATCCTTCTGAAACTTGGCAGAGATAGTAAATATGGGAAGAGGTACAAATGTGCAAAGTTTCATCTACATTAAATGTGAGGCAAAGAAGTTACAGCTAAGAATGTATATGACTTTCTTTGCAAAATAATATAATTCACCTGCTTATAAAATTGGATCCTTTACCCAATCTTTTTCGATTTTGGTACACTTAATGCCTTCCATTGGAGGTACAATTCCTCCATATTTCAGATAAATATAATGAAAAACAAAAAAGGTACAGCCAAAAATGTGTTTTTCATTGAAACCAATGGAACACGAAAACAAAAATTTGATATTTATGAAAACAAAAACGACAGATTTAAATAACAAAAACAAAAAATGAAAATGACATGGGCCCCTGGTGCACACCTCTAGTGAACTATGGGTAACACAGAAAAGTGAGGATTGGTGGCAGATTATCATGTGCCATTCATGGGACAGTGTAATTGTTTCAGAACTTTCACATGACACAGGATGTGTTTGAAAAACCTATGGATGTCCTGCATCCCCACCACCACCACCAGGGTTCCTGTATGCGTACGGTCATCCCTGTGGAGAAGATGGCAGCCATTACACTGTGGAAAATGGCAACAACCGAAGGATATCGTTCTGTAGCTGCATACTTTGGCATGGGTGTTTCCACTATGTGTACCATTGTTTCTGAAGTATGCCACACAATTAATGCTAAGAGTGATTCAATGTAGGGATTTGGATGAAATCATGAGTGATTTTGAACAACTCTGGCTTCCTCACTGTATGGTGCTATAGATGAGAGTCACGTATAGATTTTTGCACCTGCAGAGGAGAATGAGACGTATGTGTGTAGGAAAGGGTAGCATTCTATTGTTTTATAGGCAGTTGTAGACACACAAGGCCTTTTTACAAATGTCTATGCTGGTTATCATGGTGGTGCCCATGACTCTGCAGTGATGGCATATTTTAAAAAAATATATAGTTCCAGCCTAATCCCCAGGCTGTGGAACCTCCCTCCTGGTGGAGGCCTGGGTGGCTCCAGATCTCCCCTCCTTCCATCATATGTGTAAAACCTGGTTGTCCTACCTGGCTTTTGGCAAGGGAGATGGGGGTGTAGGGTGGGATGGGAGGTAGATGGTATGTAAGGGGGGAGTGGGTTAGGGAAGGGGGGGAGGGTTTGTTGATCAGTGCTTTCCTTTTTAATGTGTTAACTTTTTAAATGGTGTTACTTCTATCTTTTATTTTTGTTTATTGTGTTGTAAGCCACCCCAAGCTGCCTGGAGCAGGAGGGGCGGGGTAAAAATGTTTTAATACATAAATAAATATAAATAAACCTGAACCAATTAAAAAGTGTCATTTTGCGTAGTCAAATAAGTGATGTAAACGTTTCCTGAGAGATTCATAGTCCATTGGGACTGCAGCTAAGGACTGAAAGATTGTTTCTTTTTTACTAGTCTGCATAGCTCCCTTGGATGTGGATGGTCCGCAGGTGCTTCATCCTCAGGTATAGGAGATGATGCAGTCTGTGGAGGAAACTGTTGCCATGTAGGACCTGGGTTGTTGTCATATGCCGCCCCCCCCTTGCTATAGGGATGAATTGGTTATACTGTGACTGCAGTGTCAGACCACTCATTTCCAGAAATTGCTGGAAAGCATTGGCCATCATCTTTCCTTGGCCACATACCTCTGCCACTATGGTTTCCAGGGCAGTGGTTCAACGTCCACTATCCTCTAGCAATTTCTCGGCAACTTTTAGTCTGTGTTGATCTATCTGGATGATTTGAGCCTAAGCCTCTGCGTTTCTTCCTTGGTTCTGTTCCTCCAATTTGCTTCTGTTTGACTGCTGCTCCACCATGGCCTCCCTCTGCTTTGCCAGCTCTGCCATGGTGGCATCACTCATTTTTGCAACCTGCTGTTCCAGAAGACTCGCTGCTTGCACTGAGCCTTTAGATAACTCTTTGGCTATAGTCATTCATGCAATTTTCTTTCTATTCTTCAGTTCACACATTCTCATTAGTGCTGAAACTTGGTCTTCAGAAAACTTCAGAAATCACAGAAGATTCTGGTCTTTGGTTCAGAATGTCTGAGTTCTGAAGACCAAGGCTGGCTGGAGTTGAGCTTCTGGAAATGAAACTTAGTGCCATATTTGGTATGGAAGGGGAAAGTTGAGTGATGGTAAGTCAGATGGCAAGTTTTGATTGGCTTGCCAAGCCAGATGGCAAGTTTTGATAGGTTTGCAGGGTGAAATAAAAGTGGCTGCACAGCCATTTTTCATTCTCTATGGTGAATTTGGCTGTGTGCTACACTGCTGATCTGTAAGTAATCAGCAGGGGGCACAGGGTGCCTGGCCTGGTATGACATGGCATGCCATGACTTGTCCTTATCCTGTCCATAGGACCAATGCTGGGGGGGTGGGGGTTATGTTTTCTGCCTGTCAGAACACAGCACTGGGGCCTCCCCGGCACGTCCCCTTCCTGCAGTGCACAGGGCCCCCCCGCCACGCATACTGTCATGGTGCTGCCAGCGCCCTCCGTTACCCCAGCAACCAGCCTGGACATGGGAGACAGGGCCCCGCCTCCCATGACCCCGCACAATGTGGGGTCGGCACCAGAGCCGCCGCGACGTTCAGCATGGCTTCAGGTTTGCAAAGGGGTGGGGCCACCTACATAAAAGCCGGCGCTGGGAAGAAACCGGTAATCTGAGGAGAAACTGACCCCCTTCATGAGAAACTTGTGTGTGAGAGAACTACCATAGTGCTACTGAGTCAGTGTCCTGTCTATGAGTACGTATGATTTCCCTACTTGTTCATTCCTGCCCTAACTGAGTGTTGTGCAAGGTGAATGTGTGGTCCTTTCCCTCCTTCCCTCAGAGTCTTCTTCCCCTTGACCCTGTGTTGAGTGCCTCCGCCTCCCTGCCCATGTTTCTTGGGACCTGAACCCCTCACCATCTCACTCCTACCTGCCCTGGCCCTCCCCGTGGTGTGTGAGTGTGGTGTCTGTATAGTAGAACAGAAGCCAGGAGGCACAGATCTGCTTCGGTGCTTGGCACCCAATGATGATAGGGGCCTCGTCTTGTTGAGACGTACAGGGCCCATATACTATCCTGATGGGCATTTTGGGCCCTAGCGGCCTGCCAGTGCCAAGGTATAGCTGAAGTGTGGCCAGCACGATTGTGTGTGTACTGCCATGCTTTAAAAACCTTTTTTTTTTTTAAATTGGGTACCAGTGCCACATTGCTGCCACCTGCAGCTTGGTTGGCAGTACCATGAGGGAGAGTGATCGCTCTGCCTGGCTTCACTTCCCTTTGCCTGGGCTGTTCAAGTTACCAGCACCACATATCACACCAATCAATGCCATGCCTTTTTAAAAAATAAGCATGTGCCACTGCTGTTCGCAGTGCTTGGCACCACAAGGCCAGAGGGATCTCTCTGAATGGCTCCTGCTGCCTGGGCTGTTCAAGTTACCAGTATCACAGTACCAATGCCATGTCTTTTTAAAAAATAAGTGGGTGCCCCTAGAGGTGTGGGATGTGAATGTCTGTCTAGTTTCTTTCTTGTGGGTGTTATAATATGTCTTCTGGGCTGGCTAGCTTTTGGTGGGATTTCTGCATGCAGTTGCACTGTTTTGTGGGGTTGTATTCTTCTTGAGTGAAAGTCCCACTCTTGCTAGCCTGCTTTTCTGTGCACTGCTTGATTGGCATAATGATTTTAAAGTGGGTGCACTCCCTCCTGATGGTGGGCCATGCTGTGGGTATGCTACTGTTGGCTTTTTTAAAATTTCTGCACGTAGTTGCATTTTTGTGGAGTTGCCTTCTTGAGCGATTGTCCCATTCTTCCTAGTCTGTTTTTCTTGGTAGTGGATTCAAGAACTTTGCCAAGATATGACCAGCCAGGGCACTAAGAGAATACTTTCAAGTTTCTTTCTGGTTAATGGTGTGTGGGGAGGGGGCTTGAATTGTATAGGTGGGCTGGGCACACACAATGGAGGCATTTGGCACCAAGTAGTTCCGAGTTCCAAAGTTCAAAGGATTTCCGAGGTCTGGAATTCAGAGTTCTGAATTTTGGGTCCTTGGAAAAAGTTCCAAAGTACTCGGATCGAGTACCTGGAACTTTGGAATTCAGGCCAAGTGCCCAGAAGTACTATTCAGTTGAGTCCTAATTCTCTTCACGGGTGTAGTGACTTGTTGGCTTCATTCAGCTGTACCTATAGGGTAATAACAAGAAAACATATAACTGTACATGGTGTTCTTAACAAAGAGTACATAATGCTTTCTCTACCCTATGTACTGTATGGTATGGAACAGCATGTTACATTTTTAAAAAGTAAACATTTTTAAAACAAATTTGCTCATTCACACCTCAGCAAGTAGGGGGGCATCCATGTTCCTTAAATATATACTCTTGCCCCTGTACTTTGTCCCATGCAACAGGTGAGATGACTGGATTTATATAAAAATCATTAATGTCCTTAACCTGTACTGCTGAAGTATGTGCTTGTACAACTTCAACTGTACCAAGCTCTGTGCAGGAAAGTTCATCTGGAAGGTTTTCCTCAGTGATTTGATCCATGTCAGAAAACAGTGAATTCTCATCATCCACACTTTGTGCTGTTGTACCAGGGTCTAGTTGTTCGACAGTTACAACAATCTCTTCATCAGGTGTGGTGGAGGTAATGGACAAAATATCTATGCTACCCCCTTCTTCTTCCTCATCATCTTCCTCACCATCTACCTGGTCAGATCCTCCCCTTGGAACTCCAGAGCCACAAACCTTTGGGCGTAGAACCCCTTTGCGACTGATAAGGAATTAATCCAGAATAGATTTATATTTCCATGTTTTCCTTTGATTGCTGGCTTTGGAATTATGTTTTTTAACATGTTCAGACAATATAGTGAAGACGCTATAGTAATGTTGAGAGTAGCACGGCATGACAAATATACCTTGCTTTTGCCTCAGTGCGAATGTAAAATGACTCTACATGTGTGTAGTGATACTAGGGTTTGTGTATCAAGGGGTGAGGTGCTTGGAGAACTGAAGGGGACATATTTTACAGAAGTGCAAGGGTCCAGCCACATGCAAAGCTTCGTGGGTGCAGGAATATTTTCTGTACTTTAGGTGTCGAAGACACCGGGCTGCTTTTGCAGGAGGGATGGGGTAGAAATCTATTAAAATAAATAAATAAATAAAATACAGACGTTAGTGATGCAATACAAGCACATTTGTTGGCTGCAGGCTATCACCAGATAATGTACCCATGCACAGCACCTCACCCCCACATGCACCCACAGTCTCTCAGTTGCTCACACAAGCACTCTCTCACAAGCAAACACACGCACCCAGCCACAAGATCTGGCCCCAAACGCATAGATTCTCACTGGGAGGCACACAAGCACCCCCACTCACTCATGGTCTTACACTGCATCCAAACAAACAAACATCCATATCCGTGGCCTTCAACAGACAGACACAAAAACAGTATTACATACTGTTTCACAGTCATGTGCTCTAAATAGCAGACAATCACGCAACCAAGGGCTCATACAAGCAAACACACAAACACACACACACTCACAAATGCACACACACACCACAGTGTCCACACGGACCACTGTGTAAAAACCTTGCTTTTACTGCTGTTGCCTTTCACCAAAGTGGCCTTTTACCCATGGCCTTACACAGTGCTTACACATTGATTTCAAGTGCGTTTAGTGATTTGGCCTTCGGTGCTGTGGCCTTTCACCCAACTGGCCAGACCCTCTGTGGCACCTGGCTACCTTCCTGCCTCATCCTGGGAGCTGGGGGCACACATCGGGCTGACTCCTTTGGGGGAAGGACTCATTCGGCCCAGTACACCCTAGAGGAAACTCAGCACTGCTCTGACCCTGAGCATTTACTCCCCTGCGAGCTGGAGGAGCCGCCACCACCGGCCAGCTGATCTGGCCACACGGCACCCCCCTCCCTCACAGCACCATTCCTCCACCACGGCACTATTAGCTCCTAGCTGGGGGAGCCACTGGCACCAAGATGTGGGTCCAGCATGGCCATTCCTGGCCCTATTAGCCAGGTGGTGGTTGGGGATCTCTTTTCCCATCCTATCCTCCCCCTCTGGTCGACTCTCATGCGGTGGCAGGGCCTCTCCACCCAGTGGTCGGAAACTTTAAAAGTACTTTTATTGCTGTGGCCTTCTGTGCTGTGACCTGTCCCCCAAGTGGTCTTAGACCTGCTTGGCCTGCAGCACAGCCAATGAGAGCTGCATGAACCTGAACATACCGGCGGCTATTTCAAAGTAGTCCTTGGATGCGTTCCTCCCACCATAATTCAAAACACACTTTATATATAATACCAATGCTAGTAAACCTTTGACTGGTTGGCCTGTCTAGGAGACTTAGGGTGCAATTAGAGCTGAAATGAGTATTTGAAAAAATGAGCAAATTTGTTGAATGAATCCGCTCCAAAATGAAAATGGCAAAGCAGTTAATAACTACTACTTGTTTTTGCTCTGCTCGTTACTCATTTTGGTTATTTTACATTGCTATTTCATTTTTTTCTGATTCAGTTGTTTTTGTTTTTAAGTCATTTTAGTATCTTGGTCATAATGTTTGGCAACATTAGCACTCTTATGCATGTGTCATTGCTGAAAATGATATGACCAAAATACCAAAATGAAATACCCCCAAAAAAACAGATATGTGAGCACCCATTTCAGGCATGTATATTTGAACAGCAGCCTGAAAATGTGCGTAATACCTGCAAATAATAAATCTGCAATCCTTCAGCATTAGAGTGTATGGGGGGTTTGCCACTGACTTCAATGCGTGGGGGATTGCACCCTCAGAATAATCTAGGGAGCGATACTTGCCTCCTGAAGGGGTTGCCTGCTCTTCTGGAAGCTTGTGCCAGGAGCACTTGACTCCTGAAGGAACATCCCATTCCCAGAAGCTTGCAAGGGCATCACTTAGTTCATATGAAGCGTGCCTGATTCTTGAAGATACTGTTGGCCTCAGCACACGGTTCCTTTTCCAGGAGCCTACAGTGCCAGCATCATTGAAAAGTTGGCTTACTACCTCAGCAATAACTAAATCTAAATCTGAATTGTTCCATATTGTACTGGCAGACACCTTGACAAATCAGTTAAACAAAAAATAAAATATACATCATATAAAATCAACAGAAAAAATACAAATAGATACAGCACTTACATGTCAATTCCCAGACACCTTCCTTCTCAGTGAAGTTGCTACCATTGCAAATGATGCAACCGCTGGGTTATATATTCCTTTTTGTCTGCTAACAAATAGACCAGTAGTCCTCATCTGGATCTGCTACAATCCAGTCCCACTGTTAGGATTTAGGGAATTAGCTCTCTTTGGATCGGGGGACCCACACACCCTGGTTTGCACATATGAGACATTCACATAGAAGGGATCTTAAATCATAGTTATAGATTTATTTAGTTGTTCACACATTTATAAAGCCCAGTCTGTAATGATCCAGCAGCAGTTACCTAGCTATACAATATCCCAAACCCAAAGTCAGTCTTACATGTCTTGAAAGCTCAAAACGGTGGATGTCATCTGTTAGGAGCAGGAGATAGGTGATGGCCTGGTCTGATCAAGTTGTAGGACCCCCTATGGAGGGGTCCCGGAAAGGGTCAACAGCCCACGAACACCAAGTTAGATGCCAAGCGCTGAGACAACGTTCTGGTCTCTGCTTCAGTCTTTTATAGTGTTTAGGGGAGATGTTGTTCTTCAGTATGCATATTCCAGGGTGCTTGATTGTGCAATGTGCTTGCTGGTATTCATCTTACAGAGTCTGGCTGTCATCTTCCTTTCCCATCCATCTGGAGCCTGGGTGCTAATGATCACATTCCCAGTTTGTTTGTTAGTCAGGGTGGGCACTTGATAACAGAACATCTTTTTCCCTCCCTTCAGGCAGGGAGTAGATACGCCTTTGTTATCTGTGCTGGTGCAAAAAGGGTGATGGCCGCTTGAATGGCTTCTGCTTGTCAGTTGGCAACTCCCTGAGCAGAAACATCTCCTCCTTCCCCTCCAGGCGTGAAGGAGATATTCTTCAGGGGTGTTCAAGCACCCTCCCATCAAGCCCCTTTGGTTTAGTCTTTGTCAGTGCTTTGTTCCAGGCTGGGTGCGGTTGGTCAGCAATATGATGTAAATCACTGGTCTTGCAAGACATGATGATGTGGTTGGGAGTTTGTGAAAGTCATGTGAGATTATTTTCCACACAGCCTACCTGGCTATTTCTAGAGATCCTGCCTACTGGATCAGTACAGATAATTCAGAGCTTTGGTACAATAGTTACATGCATTTTCAAATATGGTCATTGGTTCCAGTATATTAATTCTCATAGTATATTACATACAATTAAATCATAACACCACCATCTTGTTCATAAATGGGACAGTCAAAGAGATAATGGTACAAATCCTCCACCTGACCCAGTCCGCAGAAGCATAGCCATTTGGAATATGGAATACCCCTGAAATGACCCAGAGTGACTTCAGTCCACGTGGACTGAATTCTTAAGGCAGTGAAGGTCTTTCGATGGGCTGCATTAATGAGCCAACCTAAATAGTTAGGTCCCTCACCTAGAGGCAGCCAATATTTATATAATGCTGACCTTTTTAGACATGCCGCCTTCACCCGAGTAACCTGTAGGTCAGTGTAAGCCACTCTGCATCTTAATATTCTAATCACCCCCTTATAAGGCAAGTTTATCAGAAATTCAGGAGAGAAACCGAAGCGACTAACTTTATACTCAACCCATTCCCACCAGGGGTCAATCTTATGCCAAAAAGGGCTCATCTTTTCTTCTAGACATATTCTAGGTAATGACCTAGAGGATGAATGATAGATTTTCATCCAAAAGCACAACAATAAACTTAAAATTCTAACTTCCATTGATTTTGACCCATTTCCCAGTCTCAATACCGCTGAAGAGCTTGCTGGAGGGGCTCCCAGAAGGGCTCATAAGTACTTATTTTGGAGTACCTCCAAAGTATCTGCTAAAGATTGAGAATAGCCCCATATCTGGGCCCTGTAGCAAAGCTGTGAAGTTAACTTGACCTCAAAGACCTTTGGGGCTGGTCTAATCAAACCCCTGTCTTTCATTCTAAAAAATTTAAGCATCACCATAGTTAAAGATGTCACAGCTTGTTTAACTACTCTACAGTGCTGGGCCCAGGAACCATTAAATGAAATATTTATCCCTAGATATTTAAAGAAGTGTACCTGCTCCAACTTGTGCTTATTAATGAACCAACTGTACTTTTTATATCTAGATGCAAAACCCATCAACTTGTTTTTTTGATAATTTATCACCAAATCCTCTTTGCTGCTTTTGGCTTCAAAATCAGATAAGTGATTAAGTCCCAGTCTACTTGTGGACAGCAATGTAGTATCGTCAGCATACATGAGTATTGGCACCCTATGATTACCAATTCTAGGGGACATATAGCCCTCCTTCTCAGAAAATTTGATGATTAAATGATTGACATACAATTTAAATGATGTTGGCGCCAATAGGCAACTTTGCTGAACCCCCATGGTAGTTAATATGGGCGCTGATAGACTACCCCGAAGATTGATACGCACTTGTAAAGAAGTGTCCGTATATAAAGAAACCGAGATAAGTCTATAAGTCAATAGATAAGTCTATACATTTCTGCCATAGCCTACCCCGATTTATCAAGTTGAATGTTGCTGTGCAAAGTACAAATCATGAAATCGAAATTGTTCGTTGCTTTTAAGTGAGCTAGTACAAAACAGTGGCCTGTAGTACTATTCTGAGCACAGAAACCAGCCTGCTCATCAGCTAATATTTCTTTTTCCGTTATCCACCCCAACAATCAATCCAATAACAACCTAGAGTAGATTTTTGAAATTATACACAAAAGACTTATAGGCCTATAATTTTTAGTGTCAAAACCATCACCCTTCTTATATATTGACACTATCACCCCAACACTCCACTGAGCTGGGATTGATCCTGAGCTATTTATTAACATAAACAAATTAGCCAGAGCTACAACCCACCAGTCCAGGATTTGAAGACTTCCCCCGGTATGAAATCAATACCAGGGCCCTTCCCATTCTTTGGAGCATTAATGGGCCCCCACAACCTCCTCCTCCGTAATGGGATCCCACTGAGGCACATCAACCAAAATTTCACTAGTGGAGAAACTTGCAACTGGCCCACTGCATTAAAAAGCTTTGAGAAGTGCTCAACCCAGAGAGATTGTGGAATTTTCGGTTTGATGCAGTACGAATCATCCCTCCACACACTATTTGCTATCTTCCAAAAAGTAACTGAATCTTTACACTCAAGGGATTTTTGAAGAGAATGCCATAGATTTCTATTATAATTTAGTTTCTTCCCCATAATCATGGCTTTATAAGCCCTATGTTACTCATAATACCGTGATACCACCACTGGATCTTTTTGGTGCTTTGGTCATCTGGCTGTTATCCGCAATGTTGATTTAGCCCTCTTACATTCAGAATCCCACCAACCCCTTCCAATAGAATTTTTGGGAGGCCTATAGGAAAGCTCAGTAAAGAGGGAAAGGGATAAGTCATCTACCAGCAAGTCCAATAAGTTGATTTCGACCTCCACTCTAGTAGCCTTAACCAATCCCTCCCTTAATCTCATGACAGCTGCCAAGTATAAAAGGGAATTAACAAACTCCTCTGCTTCAGCTAACCAGTGAATTCTACAGCATCCAATGGGCTTAAATTCCACCCTTGGCACAGGGTCGCGTCATGGATTTACATAGCAGAGCAATTGAAGATGCAAAGAGTGGAAAATGATCGCTCTGTCTGAGAGCCTACCTTGAAGAATTTAATACAAATATTCAGAGAGTGGGAAATAACACCAAAATCTATAGCACTACCTCCTTGTTTGTTAATAAATGTGTCATTACCATCAAAATCCCTACAAAAATTTCCATTCAAATCTTAAAGGAGTGATTCAACACAAACTGGTAAAAGGTTTCCCCTGCCCTATTTACCACTTAATCCTTAGAGGATCTTGCCATGTTCCAGTTTAAACCTTCCTTGGTTAAATCCAGCTGCAGCATGTTCATAATTGCCGAATTATTAGGACCAATTCTTGCATTGAAGATCCCTAGAAGAATAACATGTTCCACTAGTGAATTTTCCATACATGAGTCTAAGGCTGCCTCAATTTCTTGCCAAAAATGGAAATGCACCTGCCTTTGGTTAGCCATACAAGGTGGCAAATAAACATTAATCAATTGAAACGAATCAGACGGGGATGGGGGCTGGCATCTTAGGAGCCAGGAGACATCTAGAAGATTCTCCCATAACTTCACATGCCATATCCAAATCCAGTGAAAACTGAATTCAATTCCGACTAAGTAACCATCATGCTTCACAGCTTTTTCATTCAGATGAAATTCAACCCGCTTCTTTGTATTCCATGTTTGAATGCAATGTTCTCTTTTCTCAGAAAACCATCTTACAAGAAATACCTCTTCTGTTTTTTCAGAAAAAAAAAAAAATGAGAAAGCCAAAGGAGGTGCTAAAAACATTACTCCAAGCCGAGTTTTCTCACTCACCCACCTGCTGCGAAACCAGCTGGGGAAAATCTTACTCAGCTGTAGTGGAAATATCTTTGCTCAGTTAACTGAGTTAGCAAGTAAAGCAGATTGCGTGGTGATACGCAACTATGATATCGTGCTTCTCATTTGAATGCAACTGTCTCTTTTGAATTAGGTTTGCATAATATGAGCTGTTTTTACAATGCATTAAGCTACGTTATATTCAGTTACATCAGTATAGTCTTTAACTTTCAACAGCTAAAATGAAATCTGAATTAAAAATGATGAATTCTCTTTTGAGATATCAGCTCCTTACTCTTATTTATGAAAACTCTGAAGTAAAATGTTCTTGGAATATTAATCAGTGCATAGAATTAAGCTGAGCTCTTTGTTCAGTGTCTGACTGTTGTTTGTGAGTTTAGTCTTAATCTCAAATCAAGCTGGAGACTTCCTTAGCATAAATGCCTGAATAGAAAGCTTCAGGAGTACTGTTTTGGAATATTGTTTGTGTACCAATTCAAAAGTTTACAAGTGAAGCACAAATGTCCCTTTCTAATTCACCCTAAAGAAGATTGTCTCCAGAATGAAACCCGGCCTAACATGATTAGTCTGTAAGTAGGGTGGCCAGATATGCAAATTTTAGAGGACACTTTTATGAGAAATACAGGTTGCAGGGCTGCATTGAAGCAGCCCTGCAACCTGTATTTCTCATAAGTGTCCTCTAAAATTTGCATATCTGGCCACCCGATCTGTGAGAGACACTAGGGATGGGTGAACAGATTGTGGTTTGGGTTCGGCCGTTCGGTTTGGCTGTGTTCGGTTCGTCCGTTTGGTTCGTTCGCCGGGTTCGGGTTCGGCCGTTGCGTTTGGGTTAGGCCATTTGGGAAATGTTTTTATGTGGGTTTTTTTGTTTGTTTTTTATATGGGTTTTTGGTTTTTTATTGGGTTTTATATGGTTTTTTTGTGTTTTGTTTTTGTTTTTATATGGGTTTTTTTATTTAATTCTTAAAATCTAATATATATATATCTATCTACACTAAATCTAACTCCTATTAACTATTCTAAATGCTATGAACTAAATGGATTATCTAATCAGTACACAGGCCTACTCCTACAAACACTAAAACTAAATCACTAACACTATCTCTAAGCTAACTCCTACATCTATCTATCTATCTATCTATCTATCTATCTATCTATCTATCTATCTATCTATCTATCTATCTGGGATGGGGGGAATCACAAACAACACAAGGAGGGGTACAAAACTGAAATGAAACTTAAAGCAATCTAATAATCCTACTCTAAATGAAAAAACAGGGGAAGGGAAGGGAATCTGGGATGGAATATATGGGAGAGGGAAAGGATTAAATGGAGGGGAGAGGGAGGAAGGAAGTTTGAACACAGGGAACACGGGGAGGGGTAAAAACAAAAAATAACCACTTAATCTATCTAAGCTAAGCTAAATAAATGAATGAGAATATGGGGGTAGATGGTTTGGATGGGTGAAATGGGAGGAGGATTGCAATTAATTGGGGAGCTGGGAAATGCTGGGAGAGGGACCCTTCTGAAACGCCTGCTGTTCAGGAACAGTGACTAGCTCAGAAGGTGTTAGGAAGGGGGGAGGCAGATAGTTTTATTTCTTGAAAGCCTCTCCACCCCTGGTGCCTGGAAGTCTGCTCCTCAGTGACTACCCCTCCCTGTCATGTTTGACCTTCCAGTGACCCTTTTTTTGCCACCCAAACTCACCTGAACGCGATCCGAACTGACCGAACTGTTTGGTCATTTCGACGTTCAGAATAGAGTTCGGTTCGGTCAGTTTGTGTTTGGATTCGGGTTCGGTCGTCCGAACAGGCCACGTTCAGGCCGAATTCCGAACCGCGTTCGCACATCCCTAAGAGACACTAGATCCCAAGCATAAGCTAGAATAGAATCAGCAATTAAGTACAGTTCACTCAAAGTTTGGGCTGTTTAGAAAAACAGAATTTCCCTCCTGTGGGAAATTCTGACATTTTGGGTATAAATTTTGTAGCTGGACTATCTCATGACAGGGTCATCAAAGAAACCAGAAGCAGTACTAGAGTGCTGGAGCCTGACTGCTGTGCTTTAAATCATGGTGAATATTACTGGATGTTTTTAGACAAGCACATCTCCACCCAGTGTCCACCATGCTTGTGTGAAAACCCCACGGGTAACCAATGATTAACCGGTGAGTACTGGAGTGGGTAATGTTCTTGGCTGAATACTCCCAGAAAACTTTGTGAGACGTGTGGTCATATAGTGGGAAAGTGGCCTAGAGGAGTATGGCATTTTCCCCTTGGAGACCTATGGTTGCTCTTAGATGTGCGTGGCGAACACGCTGCATAAAATCACGCTGCGTGTAAATATGCTGTGTGTGAGATTTAGACGTGACATTTTGTGGGTTAAAGCCAGTTGCGCGTTCTTTTAAAGCTGCAAACTAAATACCTCGATGTCGAGATATTTAATTCACTGCTTTAAAAGAATGTGCGACTGGTTTTAACACATGAAATGTCTAAGGGCTCTTTTTGACGAGCTGGTCGCCGTCATGTGACATTTCAAAATCCAGTGACACGGGATTACATGAGACAGAAGTTGGGGATCACGCACAGGAAAGGTGGCCATACATTATTTTCCGACCGCGAATTAAATACCTCATACATTGAGGTATTTAATTCACGATCGGCAAATAATGCATGACCGCCTTTTGTGCGTGTGATCCCCGACTTCTGTCTCGTGTAATCTCACATCACGGCATTTTGAAATATCACATGAGTGGGCTGAGCAATGACGACCCGCTCGTCTAAAAGCAGCCTAAATCCCACATGCGGCATATTTACATGCAGCATGATTTTACGCAGTGTGTTCGCTGTACACGACTAAAAGCAGCCTACGTTTTCCAGGATGCTTAGTTCAGTTACAAGATGGTGGTTGTATGCAAGACAGATCTCCATAGTTCCCAGGCTGGAGATTTCCAATGTAATATTTGACAGAAATCTTCTGAAGACTCCTACTCAAAGACACAGGAATCTGCCGCCGTGCCCACCGCCACCGGACGTTTCCAGGGTGTGAGGGAGAGGCGGGGCCTCTGCCTCTCCCTCACTCCCTTGCCCCATCTGTTGCCTGTCTCAGACTGGCCAGGGAGTGAGAGAGAGAGAGAGAGAGAGACAGAGACAGAGGCACCACCTCTCCCTCACTCCCTGGCTGAGACTGATAGGGGCCTCTGGGGCCTCTGCCTCTTACTCCCCAACCCTCTCCTACTGCTTGTCTCTGACTCAGTCAGGGAGTGAGAGAGAACCAGAGTGCCTGCATCTCCCTCATTCCCTGGCTGAGATAGGCAATGGAGGGGGCCACGGAGTGAGGGAGAGGTGGGACCTCTGCCTGTCTCTCACTTCCTGGCTGAGACAGGCAGCAGAGGGAGCCAGGAAGTGAAGTAGAAATGGGGCCTCTGCCTCTCCCTCACTCCCTGGCTGAAACAGACATTGGCTGGGAGCTGGGGACCATGAGTGCGGCCCCCCCTTCAGGAGCAGGGCAGCTGCCTCAGATTGCCGTGTGGTAAGGCTGGCCCTGGAGTCACCAGCTTCTCGTGGTCAATGATATTAAAGGCAGCCAACAGATCTAACAGAATCAGAAGGGTTGACCGACCCTGATTCAATTCGTGGTGGAGGTAGTCAACCAAGGCCACAAGCCCAGTCTCAGTGGCATAGCCTGGATGAAAGCTGGACTACGTGGGATCTAGAAAACTGATGTGGTCTAGATGCCCCTGCAGCTGCTGAGCCACAACCTGTTCAATAACCTTCCCTAAAAAGAGAAGGTTAATGCAGGCCAATAACTGGCAAGGGAGTCAATGTCAAGTCATGTTTTTTGAGCAGAGGCTGCACCACTGCCTGTTTCAGGCTGGCCGGCACTCTGCCCTCCCAAAGCTAGGCATTGACTATCCCCTCCAGCAATGGCCCAACGTCTCCCAGCTGGCCTTAACTAGCAAGGATGAACACACCAGTTCACAAGAGGTGACTCTAACTGCCCCAGGAACATCCTCTGCATCAGTGGGCGATACCCACTTAAACTGATCCCACAAAACTGGACAGGACGGAGCTTCCATAACCTCTGGTTTTCCTATTGTATTAAGCATGGTTTAAGCTTAGAAAGACAGTGGACATGGGTACTTAATTTCCTTACTCATTGTGAATTGCTTACTCCTTGAGCTGGTGCTGATGTTTTGCATGTCATATGTTTTATGTTTGTAAAATTGTGTTGGCCTTCGACTTTACAATAAATATTTAAGTAAGTAAGCGTGGCATTTGACTCATGGTGAATCTGAGCGATTTTATCTGTGAATTAATCAATGAACATGTCACAGTGGGCACAGGAAATTCCAGTTCCATGTGGAAGGAGGCTGGACTGACCAGCCCCCTCACCACCTGGAAAAGCGTCACTGGGCAAGACTTTGCAGATGCTATGAGAGCACCAAAGAACCCCTTCTTTGCTACCCACACAGCCATGGCATAAGTTTTTAAACTAACTCTATGTTGCAATCTGTCGGCTTCAGCACATGAATGGTGCCATCATCGCTCCAATCGCCACCCTTCTCACTTTAGCTTCCGCAGATCCTCCATGAACCACGGAATCCTGTGGTACTGATGCTTAGAGAGCTGATGCCTAGGAGCCATTCGATTGATAGCCTTAGTCAGCAAGGTGCTCCAGAGAGCAACAAGGTAATCGAGCAAGCGGTCATCAAGATCAGAGGGTAACTCCCCAAGAGCATTCTGGAACCTCTCTGGTTCCATAAGTCTCCAAAGGTAAACCAACTGAACTGGTTCCACAGCATTTCTGCCCCTGGAGAGCTGTGGAACCAGTTCATTTGGTTTACCTTTGGAGACTAATGGAACCAGAGAGGTTCCAGCCCCGTTGGTTCCCAGCAGCAGTAGTGGGAGAGATGGCAGTGGCAGCAGCTCTATTCATGACTGAGTGGCCAGATGCTTTTAAATCTTCCGGGATGCAGAAATCTCCCCGGGAAGCCCTTGCCATGCCCCCTCTCCACCTACAAAGGAGGAGGGAATTAAAGAATGTCACCTGGGACCCAGCGCAGGTGGTTTCCTGGAGTGGGGATGAGCCTCTGGAGGGGGCTCCCAGACTAGTGGGTTCCTAGCGGCGGCAGCAGGAGAGATGGCAGCGGTAGTGGCAGCCCATTTGAGAATGAAGACAAATATTTTACAGAAGGTAGTTCCTTATCCTAATTTATAGAAGCTTGGTTAGGGAAGGGTTGGGGGAGGGAGGGTTTAGTGGGTTTTTTTAGATGATTTATTGATTGTAAGCCACTCTGAGCCTTAATGGGAAGGGCAGCATATAAATGTAAATAAAAAAATTAAGGGGGTCAATTCTCAATTTGTCAATGGGATTTTTCAGATACAAAATGGGGCCCTGTTTCCTTTCCAAATAAACCTGTTGGTACAAAAATTTGGATCCCCCTTAATGTTAGTACATTTTACCACTCTACCAAATTTGGCAGGGAAGTTATCAAGTAGAAATACCCCAACACACATATACCTCCACAGATTGGGTAATGACATTAGCCTTCTTTCCATAGAAACCATGAAATGTGGTCTATGAAGTAGTCCCCTTATTAATTTTTCTGTAATTAGAGTCTGGCCCTGGACCTCTCCACCTTCCGGCTACAGTGTAAGACTTGAGAGTTCCACCAGGCTTATGGTGAGGGAGAGGGGTAAGGGTTGGAGAGCTGAGGGTTAAGGGGAAGGGCCTTCTGTATTTTTGGTGCTCCACTATGGATTTTGTACTGTTTTATGGTTGTATTTATATTATATTTTTATGTTTATTATTCTTATATTTATATTACTTTATTTTACATTTTTAATTGCATGTTGTTAGCCACCCCGAGCTGCTGCTAGGAGGAGGGTGTGGAGTAAAAATCTGAATAATAATAAAAATAAATAATTAATAGTATTGACAGCTGCTGTTGGCTTCAGCTGCTAATGTGATGCTCAGGCATGAAGTAGATGAAAATCAGGCAATTAAAATATAAATGAATCAGCCGCAACATCATCTAAGAAGCAGTACAGTGGTGAATAGATATCAGAGAGACTAAAGAATGCTCCACATCCATTTTCAACGAGGAATGGAAAGTTGAATGGATGGAAAAACTCTACCAGTGCCTGATAGCTTTAGGGGTTTGAATGACAGCCAGCAATCATCATTAAAAAAATCTGTTGCAATAACCCAGTTTGCTTCAATAAAAAGCTTAAATGAAAAATAGATGCTGTCCTGTTTGGGCTTTTCTTTTTCTTTTCTTTTACTTTTCTTTCTTTCTATCGCACTTCTGGTATTACAAGATGATTCAAAACAGATGCATATTATAAAATTGTGCTTCAGGTAATACCAAAATGTTAACTCCTCCTAAATCTGAGACAGTCTGAGTGCCCACCGCCCCCGGAATATGTACTTTCTTAGTTTTCGTTTCTAGTTATTGTAAAGACGTTGTTATGGAAAGTAACCCATGCGGCATAACTTGAAAAACATTTCTTGAATTAGCTGTAACAGTGGTTTATATTGGCTGTAAACTACATTCTCTGTTTCTCAGGCCAAAATGTAATCTTATTGGCTCATAGCTCGGCCTTCATCTTGTCCCAATACTATCTCTGCGTCCTCTACCCCCTTCTCCCAACACCCCCCCAAGTGTTCATTCTGTTTCTTTGGATCAATTTGACTCTCCCATCTCTAGGTACCTTGTGCTGTATCCTTCTGAAAGCTTGCTTCTTCTGAATCCCTCCTAGTTCCGCTCCCATGGGCTCTTGATAAGCTCTGTGCTTTCATGAGTCACTGCTCTCTTTCTCTCAACTTCCTTTTACCCACTTGGGGCTTAATACTATTCTAGTTTGCTGGCAAAGCTCCCAATGAATTGAATGGTGCAGGAACAGGTCTAAGGGCGTTTATAGATGAGACCAAAAAGGCGGCTGATCCTTTGATCAGCCGCCTTTCTTGGTGCTCGTCTACAAGCTGGGGCTGCTTTTTAATCCGCATCGGAGGGGGCAGGCGATCCTGCCCCCTCCGACGTGGATTCCCAAAGTGCCGGCTTTACGCTGCACTTCCTGGTTCCGCGGGCGAGTGCGCATGCGCAGAAGGGTGCGCATGCGCACTCGCACTCTGCGCCGTGTCTGAACAGCAGAGGCTGCATGGGGGGAAAAGCCGGCATTTGACGATCCCGCTTGTAAGCGGGATCGTCTATAAACGCCCTAAGATTATTTTCAGTTCTTTCCTGTTCTTGTGAAAATCTCATATACTTTGTTGATGTTAGGGCTAGCTGGGTGCTAGGAGAAAAAAGAAAAACCAGCTGAAGATATTATTTCTAATTTGTTTTGTCCCCATTCAGTGAATAATGTACTGAATGAATAGCTCCGAACCAGCTAAAAATCTGGTTAAATAATCTTGTTTCCAAAAATGTTACTGAATAAATTAGTCAATATTTAAACAGGCAAGATTTGCTGACTTAACCTTCATTTAACACTATCCAGTAACCAGCTGGATCTATCCACTCTGGCAAGGACCAGTTACTAGGCGCCTTTAGATACAACAGAAATGGGTGTTTGGATGTGTGTTGACCCTATTTTTTAGCCATGCGTATGTCCCCGTGTTTACTGCATCGTGCTTACTACCAGTGCTTACTTAAACACTGAACGTTAGCAATGACGCGTAGCCTACCACAGTTTCCCCAGATGATATCGCATCATGTGCTGCTCCCTCCCCTCAGTAAAAAGCATGCTATTCCATGATACATTGCTCCCTCCTTTTGCTACACAGTGCTGTCACTTTAAAATCCCCTCTCTTGGTAATTGTGAATCTTTTTTAAAAAAACAAACAAAAAAAAGAAGGTTGCTTCCTTGTAACCAAGGTTCTTCAAGATGGCTGCGTACATTCTCACAGAGGAATTTCCTGGATCCATGTGAAAGACACAAAGAAAGAGTACGTTGACAGGGGACAGGGTGAAATAATGGGGAGCAGGGAACTCTAAATGAGTGCACATGGGGACAGAGTCATGTGGAATGAGGCCATGTCCGAGGGGTCTGGCCATCCCTGCTGGGACTGTGGAGACGGGGAGGCGATGGAGTGCTTCCCAGCTTCTCATGACTGGGGAGGGGAAGCGGGCACAGCTGAAGCTGCTGCACCCTCTAGGCGACTGCTGAGTGGGGATGGAGGGCTGGTCAGCAGCAGAAACCAAGCTCTCTCCCTCTGTTGGGCTTTCTCGCCAACCTGGTGAGGGAGATGGTTGCTGGCCCTCCATGTAGGAGCAAGACAGAAGTGGCTTCAGTTTTACAGGAAGTTGCAAGACAAACCCAAGCCAGTCTGTGATGTGTTGATCTCTATGATCGTTCTCCGGAAGTAACAGCAAACACTTCACAAACACATAATAGCAAACACATCACTTTAAGCACGTGTGCATTCCAGACACAGTAAGTAGACAGAGACATCTGTGAAACCAAGGAGGAGTTAATGGGCGGCTAGCAGGGGGCAGACCAGTGGCCAAAAATAGTGACAGTACTTAGAAACAATGCACAGTCGCATGGCTGACATCTTAGTCGCCTGATCACCGTTGTGTTGATAGGCACCCAAGGAGTGGTTATTGTTTGGTGAGTTAACCAGGTTTTACTGATTTACTGCATTATACCACAGTGTGCTGTTTACTGTTTGCCCATAACACCTTTACTATTTATTCCTCACTCCAAGTCTGTTTTCAGATTAGGAACAGTAATGTTTGGTTATGTGGTAACATGGGAATGGTAATACCCAGTAAATTGGTTAACCACTGATATATTGTCTGGTTATTTGGTTTATTGGTAAACCATTCTGCTAGTCAGTTAATGGCTGGATAACCACCCAACAATGCAGAATGATGGATATTAACTGTGGATAATAAATTTACTATTAGTTTCAGTTCTCGATCCAGCTCCATAAATTACCCTCTGAAGCAACACAAATCTATAGAAATATAGCCCATTTTAAAAAGAGCATGGCTGAGGGTGGGTGGGTACAGTGTGCTGGATGAAGTGCCCATGCATGTCCAGTGGGGGCTGGGGGGGGAAAATCAAATGGGCCAGGATGGATGAGTGATGGGTCTGTCCCCCCACCCATGTACGGTTTAGCCTACCACCCATGGAGCATCCCAGATTTTCCCCTGATGCTTCATGCTTGGGCATGAGTGGGCAGTGTGTGGGTCAGGGGAGTGCATGCCCACCCATGCCACTTTCACCTGGGCTCTCAGGTGGGTGGAGGATGTGTGGACCTGCGTGGACGCGTCCTATTTAAAAATGGCCATTAATGGAGATATAATTATATCCATCTATGTACATGTTTTGGGAAAGGCTGTTCTTTATCGAGTAAGGGAGGACTTTCAATATGCACAATATACTACAACCTTACTGATGCAGGCTAGGACATCAGAATTTGATAGTTCCTGTAGTTGGCAGTGTTGCATTACTAATAGTTAAAATGATGTTGATTTTATTTCCACATTTTAGGAATCTAGTAATGTGTTCAGAAATAAAACTAAACAAACAACAACAGAAACTGTACATGCAAAAATTCAATGTTTTAAATGGGTACAAATAATGAAAATGTTATTTTTTTAGGGAGGGGTGGCTTGGATTCTATTTATGGATAAAGTAATTTGTGGGCTATAGAGGGGAAACCCAGAGCAGATTTTAATGACGAGAGTCATGAAATTCAGCATGTGTTTGGAAGCCATTTAGTGCTCAGAAGTATTCAATGAAACGTTTTCATTGCTACACAAAATGAAAAGCGGCTGCATTTCCCCTGCAGTCATGGTATCCCAATAAAGACTTCACAAGCAAAAATGCTATCCAGAAACAGATTGGAATACTTTGCTGCAGCTGTGAAAGTGAGTCAACCAGGCATCTGTTGAAAGATGGCTGACATGTTTTAATGATGCTTTCCTAAAGTGACATGACTGTATCCCTGCTTTTAGATGTAATACAATATAAGTCAGCATACATGAAGTCTATTGTATAGTAGTGGTGTTTACAGCACATTTTATTACTTGATACTTCACTATAGAAATTCTTTTTAATGATGATAGTAACAAAGTTTGAAACCTAGGCCTTTCCATGATGCATTTAATAAAGGGGACAGGAGAGCTAGGCAACATCTCTTAACTTTTGGCTCCAATTTAATTCCCTTTTCTAAAAATCATCTTCTTAAAACAAATAATTGTGAATATAGTGATGATTAATGATTAGAATGGAGGACACACAGTTAGTTTTCTGACACTGTAGTGCTGGGCCTTATCTACAGACTGGAAGATAAGTAGATACTCATGAGTACCCCCTTGCCAGATTAAAAGACCATTGAGCTTCATCATATTTCTACCTCTGTAATATCATGTTCTTGGCTGATCCACCAATCAGGCCATATTTACCAGACAAAGCCGCCTCCTTCAGTTTCCACCACTTCTTCCACCATGTCAGCTGTCCATGGTGGCACCAAGGCCGGAGGCCCTCCCCACCCCCCCGAGATGGGCTGGGGTCCCCCTTGGAACCCTGGAGTCTGACTGCCCGGGGGAGAGCCCCAACTCCTCCCCCCCCCCGACCAGACCATGAGGAACCCCTACCCCAGCCACAAACCGCAGCACAATAAAACCCCCAGCAGCAGGCATAGGCAGCAGGAAAACCAGCAGAAACAGTAGGGGCGGGGCCTGCACCTGTGCAGTGCTCTGCAAGACTCTTGGAGCAATGAGGAAGGAAGGAGGGACTTAAGGAATAAAAGGAAATGAGAGCCTAGCTTCCTTGCCAGTAATCAGAGTCTGAGAGGCTGGAACTACTGCATGAAAGCTAAGTGTGCTTTACTTGGTTGCTATTGTATTTGATCCCTATTTCCCATTGCCGCCTTGTGTGTAGAGTATAAGTGTTTTGCCCTCGTTGCCCTGTCTTTGAGTGAGTGACTGGTGAAAGCTGAGTGTGTGGAGTATGTTGCCTCTCCCCTCCCTGGGATCATCCCTTCCTGTGGACTGTGCAAGTCCTGCCCTTGCCCTGTACTCCCAGGATCCCTTTTCCTTCCTCCCTTTCACCATCCACAGCACTATTCTTCCCTCTCCCCAACCAACCCTGAGTGCTTGTGCTGGGCTGTACCAACCACTTTACCAGTGGTTTGTCAAGAGTGCTGATCCTTGTGATGACAGAGGCCTGACTTCTGTGAAGTCAGTAGGCCATAATTCTATCCTGAAGGAATCTTTAACCACGTGTGCAACCCATCAGAGTCTAGGAAGCGTGTCTTTGAACTGATCCCTACTCCTTCCCTTATCTCCCCCTTCCCACTGACACACCATCAGTTAACTGTGATATTACAAAAGAATGAAAGAGTTTTATTTTAAAGTAACAAGAACTAAGTTGCAACAAACTTCTTATCTTACCTTGGAACTTTTCCCTAACTTGCTTATCTTGGCAGTACAACATAAAAAAGATAACTCCAGTTAATTGCTATCTTTTTGTTTAGTAAAATGGCACATTAATAATGCAACATTTCTGGTTTTGAGCATGATTCCAGGAAATAGTTCACAGATGTTTGTCACGGAATTCAGTTTTGTGTAGGTGGCTTTGGAAACTGCAGGAGAGCAACAACGTAGAACTTGATTTGGAGGCCTATCCCCCCTCTTGCTACTACGTGTTAATCATGAAGGCTTTGACAGTACAGTTTCAAGGTAACTGAGATTCAGTAGGAGATACATGGTAAATGCTAAGGCTAGTAGATGAACAAGCGATAATAAATAGCCAAATAAAACCAGATTTCTCTTGGACAAGATACAGTACAATGGGTAATCTTTCTCATGTATTGTGAAAGTGTTACCCAAAGCTATAGATATTTTAGCATGCAGCTAAATGCAACAATCCATATCACTTCAATATTACACAAATTAATATATTTGATCCCTTATTTCTATGACAGAACTTAGATGAAACCAGCAGGATACACCTGCTCATCTGCTCCTATTGTTTCACAGCCCAAAAGGTAATAGCTACCAGATGGGGTATCAACTTTTGATAAATTTCTTACCAGAATAAGGGATCCTTCCAGTACAGTAAGGAAGGCACTTTTACTTGTAAGAATGAAAGATTCTTTATTATTTTATGCAGATCTATCACTTTGGGTGTTTTCAGACGGACACCTGCTCCGCTCCTGCTCCACTCTGGGTGGCTCATCCATGTAAAGGCGGGCCACCCTGGGGTGAGACGGAGCAGGCCAGAATCTGCTATGGTCCAGTCCACATTTGGTGTTTCAGGATATCCCAGAGCACTACAAGTGGAGCAGGTCACCCAAGTCCAGAGTACCAGCTGGGAGTGGAGCACTGATCCGTCTACTCTCAGATGGACTGCTGCAGCTCTGCTTCCAGCTGGGGGTTGCCTCATCAACAGGCATAGAGCTGTGGGTAACAGCCTAGAGCAGCTGGTGATCCACCTCACCTGTAGCTCTGTGAAGCAGCAAAGGGGGAGCTGCGTGGGTAACTATGGTCTGTGGTGGTGGGTGCCTCTGTTTTGAACCCGCTGCAACCAGAACAGACCCAGGGGTGCTCTTTCAGAGCAGACCCGGGGGCGGTCACCCCCGGGGTCCATCTGAAAACACCAGTTTTAATAGTATTGTATGTACGACTACAAACAGTTGTCATATCTGTTCCTTTTGCCAATTATGTTTTAGGAAGAAATGTTCTATGTTTTAAGACATGGGACTGGGAACTTGGACTCTTGGTTTTGCTTATATGAACATATCTGAACCTGTTTAAACAAACATTTAATGGAAATAATAATACCTCACTTACAGGGATGTTGTTAGGTGTGCTAACCTGGAGGGTGGAAGAATTGCAAGTCTTATTTTCTACACTGCAGCAAACATAAAACGTAGATATTTTAAGAATTTTTGTCTTAAATATTTATATCAACGGCTGTGACAAACTTGAAGTGACCAAGTAGAAAGTAAAATGTCTTTACTTTTAAAAATACAGGTCTTTTAAAAACACAATGGATGAAATCCTGATCACAATGAAATCAACATAAGTTTTAACTCCATTAACTTCAGTGGAGCCAGGCTTTAATATTATGTCCCGGAATGGATACTTCTAAATTTTTGTTCTAGTAAGTCCCTTCTTATGAGTCCACACATAGGGCATTTTTAGACACATGTTAAAGTTCCAGATGTTTCAGTCTTCTGGGTTTACAAGTCCACAAGTAAGTTCCGGATTCATTTTTCTCACACACACTGCCCTGAGGCAGTTCTTGGATGCATTCTTCACACAAACACTGCCCTGAGGCAGCCTAAAGTAGCCTCAGCTATAAACGTGACAGGCTGCCATGGAAACCAAGTGACCACAGCTGCCTGGAGCAAAGCAGTTGACCAGGAGAACCTTTTACATACAAAAGTTCTGGGAGAAGTTTCACGCAGAAGTTCAAAGATCTGGATGTTTAAGATCTGGATGAGTGATTTTTAGACACAGAAAGTTCTGGATGTTACAGCAAACATACAGGAGAAATGTGTGTCTAAAGACACCCATAATGATACCAAGACTCAGTATTTTAGTTCCAAAAATTTGAGTTCACTTCTTGATAGCATACCAAACCCATTCAAACAAGTTTCCTGCTAGTTCATGATCCCAAAACAAATAGACCTTGCTTGTGATGGTCTTAAAGTATTGTTGGAAAGAATGCTGCTACTTTGAGGCTCCCTTTCTGCATTGTTTTTACTATGGGAGAAAAAGAACCTTTCGTGGCCTGAATTAACAATTCCAAGATATGGGAAAGTAAGGATTGTCTTTCTTTTGTATAAAATATCAATTTTTTTCTTTGGCTGGAAATAAAGAATTTTCACAAGTATAGGGCTCTTAGGTTTTGTTGTTTTTGTTCCCATTCTCTCTCAGTACTCTATAAGCACTTTCCCTTTAACTTGGGTCTTATTAATAACCGACACATAATGAGCTACATCTTTGAAATGCCATAGGACCATTAATTATTCCTACCCTTACTTTCAAACAGTTCAGGGATTTTGTTTTACAAAGAAAGGCATCAAATCTTCTGTTCTTGTTGTTCCAAAATGTGTTGCGTATGGCTTGCTCCTTGCCACCGTGGAGTAAGGTAACTGATAAGCTTTCATGGATGTACTTTCCATTAAACATGTGGCACTAGAAAATGACTTGTTCTGGAAAATGGGTATTTCTTGTCAAATTTATTTGAAGTTAATGAGTTGTGCTCATGTAATTTAGGACCTAGTTTGTCTGTCCAAATTTTTATTCGGTGATGATGTGTAAACTTGAAATAATCCATTGAGACTTTCAGTTCTATGCTAAGTTTATAATGCCATTGGCTGCGTGGGAGTGAGAGTGGTTTGTGTGTGTGATTTTATTTTTTTTACTTGAAAACTGAACAAATGTGTTCAGTGCGTCACTGAGGAATAAAATAATTACACATTACATATGGCATTCCTTGAAGTGGGGGAGGGAAGGAAAATTAACTACTTTCCATCCGCAGTTATAGGATTAGAATGGTGAGACTGAGAAATGAAAATAACAGCTGCCAATGACTGAGTGCACTTAGTTCTTGGTATTGCCAGAGAATAGAATTCCAGGAAAGGCAATTTCAAATAAAGAAATTCTTTAGTTACAATATCTAATTAGGGTAGGAAAATCCAGGGAAAATGTCATACCTAAGGTCAATGGAAAATTAGCTGGAAAGAACATCTGTGGCATATCTTTAGTGCACTGATCTGGAGTGAGGACTAAAACTAAGTTTTTGGGTTTTTTTTAAACGAGCAAGGCTTCCGGGGGACGGGGGTGGGTGGGAGGTTCATGGTCGGAGCATGGGGTGGCAGCGCGGCACCCATGCATGTAAAGTGCATGAGGAGGGCTTCAAACAAGTGGGTCCCAGCCCGGCTGCCCTGTCCATAGAGGCAGCCACTCTGGCCCACATGGGGCACTCTGGATTTTTCAGAAATGCTTCATGCGTGGGTCGCAGGAGCGCGCCTCCCCACTCACCAACTTCAAATAAGCGATTGGACATGTGGACAGTGGGGGGCCATGCATGGACGCATCTCATTTAAAAACACCCCAAGGTTGAATTAGATGTGTTTGATGGGAGAACAGATGGGGTGATTTTTCTGGTGTATGAAACTTTTAATCTTTGCTTGGTCACTGGTTCAGCCTAGTTCAAGTTGACACTGATTTGAAAAAAAAACTATATAAAAAGAGATGCATCTTGATGTAGCTTACTATGTCTTAATGGACACAGAGTGTCCAAGACTCCCAAATTGTAATGACTATTAAATCTGGGGAGCTTCTCAACTGCTGTACTTCTGGGTTCCCAACTACACAGCAGTTCAGATATCACAGTGGGTGTTTTTAGAAGGATGCCAGCCCCACTTCTGCCCGCTTCACCCCTGGTGCAAGCTGTCCATCTAAAGTCAGCCTGCCAGATGTGCAAGCAGAGCACGCTGTGCCTGATCCGGGGCAGCCCTGCCAGTGGTGCTCCAGAATGTACTGGAGCACACCTTGCTGAGTGAGGAGGCCAAACCCGGACAACAGGCAAACATGGAACACCTGTCCATCTAAATGGACCTGTGAGCCCCAGCCATACATGAACCCTCCTGTATCATAGATTGTTGGTGGACAAAATGGCCAAACTGGCTCCCTAAGCAAGGGCAGTCATGTTGTTTCACTGTACCCAACCGTCCCACCCCAGCCCTTAAAGGAACAAGCATGAAATCCAAACATGTATTGGCCAAACACACATACGAACCCTACAGGGAGAAGGGAGGTCAGCACTAGCAGAAACCCTGGAGGATAGAGGAACAGCAGCAGCAGGGCCCATGGACAATGGAAAGCAGGAGCCTCTTCATTCAGGTTCACAGCTCCGAGCGGATCCACAGCAAGTCCAGCAGCCAAGGGGAGGCCACTAATAGGTATCCCTCCTGTGCTGTCTCCAAAGGCAAACACTAGAAATCCAAGTAACACAGCAACATCGTGAGCCCCCTCTAAGTGCAGGAATAGTCCCCCAACCAGCCAGCAGAAGGGCATGCTCTGGTCCGAGGAGGATATCCGGGTGTTCATAGCCCTTTGGGGGATGAAAAGATCCAGGGTCAGCTCAAGAAAACCCATAGGAATGCAGCAGTATTCCAGGGTATCTCAAAGAGGATGGCACAGATGGGGTATAAAACGATGCTGGCAGTGGACAAAGGACAAAGAGATCCATGATGGCAACCACAAGTTCAGTTGTGGAAAGCAAACAACCCCCTACTATGACCTGCTGGACCAGTTCCTCTACAAGGTCGGGGTGACTGTTGCTTCCCAGCTGCATGGAACTGCAGTCACATGGGTCTGGGAGCAGGTGGATGATTGGGGTGTGCGAACACTGAGCGGTTCGGGGTTCGGTCCGTTCGGGGTTCGGCTGAACCTGAAACTGTTCGGTTTGGTCTGTTTGGACCAAACTAGTTCAGGAGCGAGTGGGGTGGTACTGGTGGTTTTCCCTCCCCCCTCCAGGCTACACAGGTAGAAGGGGTGCTGGGGAGCACCTCCCCCCACCCTTGCCCAGCCTGGGATTTTTCTTAACCCCCCTGGCATTGCCCACAGCCCTACCTGGGGGTGCCAGGACTCTGGCCCTGGGTCCGGCGGTGGCCACAGAAGCAGCCACAGGTCCAGCAGGGGAGGCACTCTGTAGCACTTCGGGCTGCTACTAGGCCTTCCGGTTTGACCCGGAAGGCCTAGTAGCGACCTGAAGTGCTCCAGAGTGCCACTGCCACCAGACCTGGGGCCGGAACTCCATCACCACCAAGTAGGGCTGCGGGCAACCCTGTGGTGGGGTGGGGTGTTAAAAAAATCCCAGGCTGGGCAGGGTGGGGGGGGAGGTGCTCCCCGGTGCCCCTTCCACCCGTGCAGCCTGAAAGGGGGGGGGGAGGGAAAACCTTGGTCTTTGTATGGTTACTTCAAGGTGATTCTAAAAGCAATATCTGTTTAGAGCATCTAGTAACCTTCACATGCCTGTTTTGGTCAGAGATAACAGAAACATGTCATCTGTGTAGAGCAATGAGGATACATGATGTTGCCCTATAGAGGGAGAATGGAATCATGATCCTGTCAAATACTGCACCAGGTCATTAATGAAAAAATTAAACACGAGGACACAGAGGAAAGCAGTGAATAGTCCCTTTGACAGAGGGGTCGGAAGGGTGAATGGTACAGAGATGCCAGGCCTAGACAGGTGAAGTAACTACAGAGCACCATGTAACTACATGACAGTCGTCATATACTGTGTTCACAGGTGCCGGGGAGAGCAATGGGCATAATGGCACCAAGACACACCAGCTTTGTGTAGGATTGGTGAGTCTTCCCACTGGGTGGGAGGACATCATGAGGGTGGTGGGGGTGGCTGTCAGCCAGATCGGTGGTGGATGGATGGTGAAGGCACCAGTGGGTACCAGGGCACGAGCTACCACAGGCGGGTGGGGGCTACACACTGAGTTGAAGGGCCTGGAGTGGAGCGGCATCACCTAACATCCCACCTCCCTGTCTCCTTCTGCAGGTCTGCCACCACTGGGGCTACAGCCTGACCAGCCAGGAGCACCCAGAGGAACTGGGAGTGGCATTTATGGAACAGGCGGCAGAGGGAGGACCTTGCCAGGGAGCTGAAGGAGGAACCCACATGCTGGGCAGATGAGATCAGGGATGTTACTGAGAGCATGTCCCAGTAGATCAGGAGTACGGATGAAACTCAACCCACCCCCCCTCCCATTTGTCCAGATTGTAGGGGAAGAGCTGAAGGGAAGAAGCAGATGCAGCACAGCTCTTCAGCATTCTATTGGCTGCTGACTCCTGCTAGCCAATATAATGCTGAAGGTGTCTGCTGAGTCTGCCCCCTCCATCCTTTTCTCTTCCCTCCCAAGTGGAAAGGACTTCCAAATAAGAGGGAGGAGAGCTGAAGAGAAGAGTCTGTGAGAACTGTGTGAACGCGGCCAGAGGACAACTATTGCATGGGTGTATGCAGCTCCGGTTTGGGTCACCCACACGCTGGTTCCGGGGCTCCAGCCTGTTTCCTGTTAATCTAAAAACACCCAATGTAATAATGGGTTATCTTGGACTGCTTTCCATGGCTTTTTTTTAGGACATTAAAAAGTACCTTAACTGGTAGAGATGGTGGGTGAGATAAGTGTGAGGATTTATGTACATAATCTTTACTGTACCTTTGAAAGTTTCAATCTGTAACACTGGTGGAATTTTCAGCTAAATGCTGGAAGGGCCTTTAAGCCTTAGAGTGCAACCCTCCAGTGGGTGGAGGATTTACGTCCTTTATGTCCCATTGTTAAAATGCAATTTTTTCCTTTGTTTCTCTTGGCAGATATGCTTTAGGGCATGGTTTCCTTCCTAAAGTCCCAATAAAACAGCTTCCTAAAACTTTTTATCATGCAGATTAAATCCACCAATGAGCCCATTTGCTCATTCCCCCTCAAACTTCCTGCCACTACCCACTACCTCAACTTCTAAAAACTTTTTGTCTAAGTCAAAAGTTGTGGAGGATGTGAACATTCCTATCCCCCTTGCTCTAAAAGTTGGATGGGATGCATCCTCCCATACCCTTTCTATAATTACACCCACGTTTACATCTAAATTATTGAGAAACAGAGAGAGGCAGTCACACAATTAGCATGAAATAGTATTAGCTGTTGTATCACTTTCTGACCAAAATGCTATTGAGTACCATTAATCATCATTAAAAAAAAATCCCTTCACTTGATGCATGTTGTAATATAGCATGGGCGGATTCACAGGGGGGGCTCAGGAGGCTTCATCCCCCCCATTTCGTTTTGGCTTTCATTTTAATTGGTTTTAATGGAAAAAACATGTTTTTGGCTGTGACTTTGTTGTTTTTCAATATATGTGGCTGAACCTTGGACTGCATATACCTCCAGTGGACAGCATTAAGTGTACCAGATTTCACAAGGATTGAATAAAGGAGTCCAATTTTAGAAGCAATTGAATCGTTGGATTGAATTGATTTGGCTTTCATTGTCATTGGTTTAAATGGACAAAAGAAATTCAGCTGTAACTTTATTGATTTTCACTATATGTGGCTGGAACTTGGGATGCATATACCTCCAATGGAAGGCATTAAGTGTACCAAATTTCACAAGGATTGAGTAAAGGAATCCAATTTTAGAAGGAATTGAATTATTTTATTTTGCAAAATTCTTCATATACATTCTTAACTGTAACTTCTTTGCCTCATATCTAATGTAGATGACACCTGGCAGTTTTACACCCCTTCCCATATTTACTATCTTTGCCAACTTTCAGAAGTATTGGATAAAGGGTCCTGGTGGCATAAGCAATTAACATATAAATGTATATCCGACTAACATCTTTGCAGTCCAACCAGTGTACATGAAATTTGGCAGGGCTGTATATTAACACTTTCATTATCATTTTATTATCATCTCTGACACATATCAGTAAGCTGTGATAAAGGGTCCCAATTTTATATGCCTGCACAGCATATGCAGAGAAGGAGCCTATGCCAGGGATTCTCTTACATCACTGTGGTATAAGATGGGTTGGTGATGCCAATTGGCCAGCAGAAATGTCAACCAAATATCCTCATTCTGTGCTGTGACCATCTCAACATCTCTCCCCCACTTGTTACTGGAAAGTCAGAAGCATCTGTTTAGGAAAGAGTCAATAGAGATTCTCTTATGTTCTCTGTCACAGTGTTGCAGGATGTGATTGTGAATGTGATGATAATTGACCAGCCTGGATGTGTAAACTATGTCCCCTGATTTCTGGGATGCTATCCCCAAAGTCCCAGTTATGTCTTTTATGCCCTTATGCCCACCTCAGGGCCGCCCCCAATGCCTGCCTTGAAGCCACTACCGATTAGTCCTGTAAAGCTGGAAGCATGCAGTAATTGGCCAGTGAATGTGTCAGTCTTTTGGTTTGCTCCACATCCTCCCTTCTACAATCTCTCTCCCCCTGCCATGCAGGGTGCCTGCCTCTGACTGGCACTGCATGTACTGCTATTTATCTGAATAATGGTTTTCACAGAGACAACATCAATTGCTTATAAAATTGGGGCCCTTTATCAAATTGTCCTGTATTTTGGCGGAGAGGACAGTGAAGGTATGTGATACATTCCTGCCAAATACCTTTTAAACAGGATGGAATATACAAATTATACAGCTGGAAATGTATTTTCAAGTTAATGTCTTATATCATCAGGACCCTTTATCCAATCTTTCTGAAAATTGGCAGGAGTATCAGGCTTATGGAGGGACATAATATTCACAGGTGTAATGCAAATTGGATGCACAATAAAGAAGTTGTAGCCATGAATGTGTATGGAGCTTTTCTGAAAATCGCAACATTCAATTGCTTCTAAAATCGGTTTCCTTTACCTAATCATTTCACAAATTGATACACATAGTGCCCTCCACATGTTTAATCAGAATTGAATAAGAAACAAAAAAGTTACAGCCAGAAATATGTTTCAGGTTTTTCCCTTTATTTCAAAAACAAAATGTCATTTTCATTTCTATTTTCATTATTATTTGTCATTTTTGATATTGCAATTATGATAATGAAAACAACGTTTGTTGTTATTGTAATAATGAAAATGACATGCACACCCCTACAAGGGTGCATGATTTGTCCATCTCTCTTTTATTGTTCTCTTTGGGTATGGAGCGCAGTGGAGATTTGCTTCCTACCTGATTGGCTTGTAAGGGGGCATTTCCCCCCTTTCTTTTATTGCCCTCTTTTGCACAGTGAGGATTTGCCCCACATCTACTTTGGGCTTAAGGGAGCATTTGCCCCTCCCTGATTTATTTCCCCCTTTGGCATGGGGTACAATGGGCTTTGGCCCTAGACTTTGTATTTTCCTGTAGTGAGACTAGGGGAAGGGTTATTTAACCATCTGTGTTTGATGCCCACTTTCAGGCGGCAGCTGGAGTCCAGCTATCCTATCCACTGCTCCACTGAACCTGAGTCCCCCTCCCCTGTTGGAGCTGTGGCTTGGGGGGTTTCCCATGGCTTTGGGGTGAGGGATAAACTGACCTAACACTGTTGCTCACTTAGTAGGGGGTGGGGCTGGAGGTGGGGCCTGCTCACCTGGGCGGAGCTATACTAACTTTGGACTTCAGCCCCCCCATCCACATCACTTCTGGATCCGCCCTTGTATAGGTTGAATCGCTCCACACAATGGAATAACATTCAGATAACAATAGCGTGCTCTGAAAACAAGCTGTTTTCTAGTGCTGAAATTCAGTCCTTGGAAAACTTCAGAATTCCATTCTCCGGTTCTGAATTTCTGAGTACCACGACCAGTCCCTGGAAAACTTTGAAGCCTTGATTGAGTGCTGAGACCATTGCGTGCATGGCAGAGTGACCCAGATGGTTGTTGCTAGCTTCTGTGAGCTAGGAAAGGAAACTTAGTGCCATATTTGGTAGGAGGGGGGATATGGGAGGGAACAGTTGAGCGATGGACAAGCCACAGGACAGGTTTTGATTGGCTGGCAGGGGCAAAATAAAAGTGGCTGTAGTGCCATTTTCCATTATTTTTGGTGAATTTGGCTGTGTGCTACACTGCTGATACGTAAGTAATCAGCTTGTGGGAGGAGGGATGCCTGGCATGGCATGGCCTATCCATAGGGAATTCGCAACTATAGGGGCAAATCAAGAAGGGAAATTCCATTATATTTCTTTGTCAAACGAAATGCTTACAAGCGACTTCTGAAAGAGAAAAAACATGACAATTTTAGGTCTTTATGGTTTAAGTTAGCTTTAGAGTAAATTTATTTATTTATTTATTTTATTTTACTATTTTTATACCCCGCCCCTTCCTGCTCAACAGCAGCTTAGGATGGCTCACAGAGCTTCAATAAAACACATATAAAATATCATTTAAAACTTTTAAAAGAATAAAAAGAACTAAAAGGGCAGAATTCCCCTCCCCACCCACCCCACCCTACCCATCTCCCTGTCTAAAGGCCCGGCGGAACAGCCAAGTCTTTCACTGTCTACGGAAAGAGGGGAGGTCTGGGGCCAGGCGGTCCTCCGTCGGAAGGGAGTTCCACAGCCTAGGAGCAGCCACCAAGAATGGCCTCCCCATCATCGCCACCCGGACAACCCGGGGGACTTCGGATAAGAGTAGTGTTTTTCCCCTGGAAATTGATAAATGGGGTAAATAGAAGTTCTGGGGTGGATCCCTCTCGGCGTATCACTAAAGCCAAATGTGATTCCATTTTTCTACTTCAAAGCAAGTGGCCTCCCCCAGCTCCCAAATCCTTTCCCTTTGAGTCTACCCGAATGGCCCCTAGTGGTAGGTAGGTAATCAATTTTATTTGGGCAGGCTCATGGCTGTAGGCCAAACACAAACACACAATGCATAAAAATAATAAACTAAAAAGAGCAGCATACTAGCAGTAGTCCATACAGGTTACATTTTGGTCGATCAAAGAAAATTAAAGTCCGATCAACATAATGAATCAGACGAGGTAAACTCCAGGAAGTGTTTCCACCTGACAAAAGCAAGGGTAAAAAACCTGGCAGCAGCACAAATTTTCTCTTGATTTCAATCACCCAGGAACTTAGCTTTCATAAAGTCATCCGTCCAGCTCAAGTAAGACCCCAGAAAAGGCTGCAAAATTTCAGTGCGCAAATTATCGTATAAATGGCACCTAAATAGCACATGGCTAGTTGATCTGACCTCCTGTTGGTTATAGGGACACAACCTTTGGGCTATAGGTATTTTCTTAAAATGGCCCTCTAGAAGCTTCGTTGGAAGAGCATTTAACCTGGCTGCCATTATTAACTAGTGGTAACTAGTGCAGAGATTGAGTTTCTTCTCAATCAACTTAGAAATAATAAAGCTCCGGTATTATGTTTATCCAGCTTATATTTGCCATAGGCAAGCCTTGGAAAGTAAGGACAGCGGTAAGGAAATTACGTGGAATGTTAGGAAAACAGATAAGTTAGAGTCTAGGCTAGAAATAGGGATAGTAAATGTGAAATCAAATAAGGGAGACTCTCAATTACGAAAAGGCCCAACCCAAAAGCTAATAGGTTATAAATCATCTACACCCAATATAATAACTCTGGGTGAAGGGGAGCGGCAACAACAAAGCGGGAGTCTAAGGGAGCAAAAGGTAAAGGGAGCCAGGATTAGGGTTAGTAAACAGAGCTCACCAGAGAATATGGAAGTGCAAGTACAAGAGGAAGGAACAGATAGAAAATATGGCAGCCCAAAGGGAGGCTAGGGGTTGTGGGGCTTTGAATGAGCAGAGACATATAAGTCAGAACCCCCAAGTAGATTATCAAGAAAGGAATCAGTCATCTTTGTTAAGTAAGATGACAGATCTACAAAGGCAGATATATAAAGCATATTCACAGGGAAACTGTCAAATATTAACAAAACAAAAAGAGAGTGCTAATAAGGCACATAAATGGGCCTTTAATGATGAGCTGAGTAATATAATCACAACAGCGATAGAGGATAGACAAGTATTTAGTACTGCCTGTGTGGGAAGTAGGCAGGAAGGGACCTGTATGACCGAACTTGAAAGGTCTTCCACGCCGACGTTAAAGGTGCCCACCCTTATACAAATCTCACATGATTCTATAGTAGAATCTCTAGCGAACAGTACAGCTAATAATCCGTCTAGCCATCTAAGCATGCCCACAATAGAAGGGTTAAGTGTAATTTCTAATTAACAGGGGGAAACCCCAGCCCAGACTGTCTTAACTGTAAATGGCAATGGAAAGAGTTTGAATAATTTGTTAAATATAGACTGACAAGATGTGGGGGATCATTATAGTATCCTTTCATGGAATATTGCTGGTTGGACCAATAAGCAAAATGATTCCTTTTTTCAAACGTTTTTGCAAATGCATGAGATAATCCCACTTACAAGAGACTTGAATGGCTGTAGAAGACATCTTGCATGGATTAGATGGATATCAAGGATGGGTAGAACAAGCAACTTTATCATCAAAAAAGGGTTGCCCTTCTGGTGGATTGATTATTTATGCAGCATTAGTACTAAATGCTCAGGTGACACAAATAGCATCAAATAGTGTCAATATATTGGTGATATGATTAGAAAGCAAGAAAATACATAGACCATTTCTCCTTATTAATTGCTATAATCCGCCACAAGGGAAAGATGCTTCCTTTTGGTCTAGGCTTAGCGATCTAATTGATATTCATACAGAGGAATATCTGAATGATGGTATAATATTAATGGGGGATTTTAATACAAGGACTGGGCCAACAAACCATGCCATCCTTAAAGCATTGGATCACCCTGGTATAGATGACAAATGTTTACATTACAATACAGAAAGAATATCTAAAGAGAATAAGATTAATAATGCAGGAATCCTGTTGTATAAATTGGTTTTAGACTTAATGTTAAAAATTCTTAATGGGAATATAACGAGATGAAGTGGGCGAGTTAACATTTCTAAAGCATAATGGTGGAAGTGTAGTGGATTACATGTTGCTCTCCTTAAATCTTGTACAAGATATAAAGTCTTTTAAAGTAGATGAACAAATAGATAGTGATCATTTCCCACTACAGCTGGATGTTTTGTGTTTAATAACACCATGTATAAAAACTGAATATGCACTGACAGATGAATTGAAGCTGTAGGGGTTTGTAGATTGCGGTGGACAGCTGATTTGAATGATAAAGTCCAAGGTTTTATTAACTCCTCACAGGTACAACTGTTAGGGGGGAAATTGCAGACTGAGAATGATGTTCAAATTGCACTGGACCTTTAGAGTCAATTTGTAGGGGTGGTACAGCCCTTAGTTACGTATAGGCCCTCTTCTTGTCCAAAAAGAAAAGATAGAGGAGGCTGGAGGGAGGAGGATTGCGCAAGAGCAAAAAATATTTTGTTGCAAATGGTTATAGCTCAGAGGTATTCGAACTGTACAAGAAATTTGAACAACTATAACATTCTACATAATGAATATAAAATGTTATTAGTAAAGAAAAAAAATAGTTTTGTACTAAGACAATGGCAACAGCTGATGGTGGCTTGGGAGAAAAAGGACTCACATACCTTTTGGTGCGTGGTTAGTAGTTCCGACTCCCAGAGCCAAATGTATAAAGAACCAAAAATCCCGGCCTCTCTATGGACTAAACATTTTCAAGAACTATTTAATGGAACAAACCAGCTTTCCTTTCAGGTAAAGGTGTCAGAGGAAGTTCCAAAATGGAGCCCTATAACAGCAGAAGAGGTAGCAGATGCAATCACAGATTTGAAACTGGGTAAAGCCTCGGGGTAGATCAGATTCCAGGGGGGGTATATAGACTATTGCCAGATTGGTGAGTAATAGTCCTGGCCAATCTTTTTACTCTAATGAATGATACAGCACTAATACCAGAGACATAGAAGCTTAGCATTATAGTACCTATACATAAAAAAGGAAGCAGATTGGTCCCTAAGAACTATAGGCCAATTAGCTTGTTAACAATAATATCTAAATTATATACAAGACTTCTATTGAAGCGGCTCATAGCCTGGGTTGAAAAAGAAAATATTATAGCAGAGGAAGAGGCAGAATTTATGAAAGGTAGAAGTACAATGTATAATATATTTTTTATTAGATCATTTAGTTAGTAGATATAGAAACAGGGGATGGAAACTTCATGCAGCATTTATTGATTTATCATCTGCCTTTGATTTAGTCCTTAGGGATAAACTATGGAATGAGTTAAGTCAGCTGAAGATAGATGATCGACTATTGGTATTGATTAGAGCTTTATATACAGGTAAAGCTTTGAAAATCAGGGTTAATAATAAGGAACTGCTGACAGAGCAGATACAAACTTCGAGGGGGGTCAGACAGGGATGCTTATTAGCCCCGATGTTGTTCAACATGTATGCTGTCTCTTATACACATCTAGATGTGTATAAGAGACAGGGACTAAAGACTTCGATAGAAGATTTTTGCATCAAATGTGCGGCTTGTAATTTGAAAGTTAACAATGGGTGAAAACAGACATGACGCTAACCACCCTTTAACCACCCTTGGTGGTCATTTATGCATGTTTCAGGGCTGCATAGGGCACCAATACAGCCCTGCAACATGCATAAATAACCACCAAGGGTGGTTAAAGGGTGGTTCGCGTCATGTCTGTTTTCACCCAATGAAAAAACTAAAATCATAGTCTTCTCCTCTAGTTATAAACCAACACACTGGTTTATGGCAAACAAAAGGATCGAACAAGTAAATAATACAACTTGGACAGCCCATTACACAGCAATTCGACAGTCTTGCAAAATAGTAACTAAGGCATTACTTAAATTTTTCTTCACAAAAGGTAGGCATCATATTGGAATGGCAGTGAAGGTTATAGACACTAAGTTAATCCCGAAACTGATGTATGGTGTGCAAGTCTGGGGGAGGGACTCACAAGCTGTCAAAGTTCTGGAACCAGTTATGAACACCCTGACTAAGGAAAATTACTGGGACCCCGCCATCAATGCAGAGTGCATTATTGAATCTAGAGCTGGGAAAAGTATCCCTGGGGGCAAAAATTTAATTAAGTATAACTGCTTTTTGGTTAAAAATTTTGATTTACCAAATAAATCCTTGCTAAGAATCGGTCTACAAGATAAAATGACAGATGATTGACCTAGAAAAGATCATTGGAGAAAAGGACTTGAAGGGATACTTAGACAGATTGGCCTCTCTATGGAGTGGTTTTATGGGCTAACCGGAGAAGAAGCAAAAGGTATGGTCAAAGAAAAGAATCCTGGATATAGATAGGCAAACATATAGGGCCATAGCTGCTGGTTCGAGGACTGCACCTTATTATAGATATTGGACACCAGCATTACACGGTGCAATCTATATCAAAACTCTTATCAACCCTGAGTTAAAATGAGCATTTCTGGGGCTGAGGATGCAGATATTTCAATCTGCAATAGTAGAGGGAAGATATGAGGGTATTTCAATGACAGAAAGGATATATCCCTGTCAACGAGCAATAGAAGATTTAATACATTATATTTTTGAATGCCCATTTTATATGAATGCTAGAGAAAATCTCTGGGCTAGGATTGATATGGATGAGCAGAGACCCACAATACAAAAATTGATATGGCTACTAGTAGGAGACAAGGATCAGGAGAGAACAAGGCAGGTGGCAGGGTTTGCCTTAGTAGTACCAAAGGTACGGGCTGCTAGGATTAAGTTACAAAAGAAATAATCCTCTTTTTGAGCTGATATGGGGAGTTATCTGAGCCATACAGGGATGCTCTAAGTTGAGTCTTAATATCAGCCAGAACAGTATTTAATGTCCTAATGGACAATGCTACTGGTCTGGGGGATGCTGTTAGCCTACTGCTACTCTAGGGTCTGATGGTTGCAGGGGTCAAGTATTGCCAATATAAGCCCCGGGAAGGGCAAGGTAGATTGTTGTTGTTGTTTATTATTATATATATTTCCTTTTTTAAAAAACTAATTGGGGCTTAGTTATATTTATGCACTATTTTAACTGTGATATAAGATGTGTTCTGTAAACTTTGTATTTTTGTTACGGCCTGTGGCCAAACAATAAACATAGACTGACATACATTTTTAAAAAAAACTAAACTCCGGGTGGAATTGTATTCCCCCAGAACTAGTGGGAATTGTATTCCCCCAGAATTGTTAGTCTTTTCAATCATGGTGAATCCTAGTTTTAACTTCCCTTTTTATCCAAATTGATAACACAGATATGTTTCCCTAAGCGGAATGTTACCATAATTATCCCAATATTTTAAAAGGGCGATAGGTCTACGCCAAAAAACTTCAGACCAATAAGTCTCCTCAGTATAATTAGCAAGCTCTATGCCAAACATCATTTACTAAAATTGACAGCTTGGCTGGATGAAGAGGAAATTTTAGGTTAGGAACAAGCTGGATTTAGATCTGGTCGTTCAACAATTGACCATTGTTTTATAATTTCACATTTGATGGAAAAATATATGTCTAAATATATGTCTAATCAGGGTTCTCTTTATGCAGCCTTTATTGATTTAAGGACTGCTTTCAATTTGGTTCCCTGTGACTGTGGAGCAAGCTTCTTAGTACCTCTATTGATAGGTGGTTGCTGTTCTTAATTGGAGCATTATACGCACTTACGCAGATACCTCCCTTAAGGTGAGGTTAGGGTTTGGAGGACAGTTTTCTGATTAAATTAAAACCTTTAAAGGGGTAAGACAAGGTTGTATTCTGACTCTGGCCTTGTTTAATTTATATTTGAATGATCTTTTGGATGCCTTAAGCTAGACTGGGGCATCCACCACTCTTGGGAAAAACCCCTGTTGCTTGCCTTCTATATGCTGATGACGCAATCGTCTTGGCACAAACACCTGTAGGCCTTCGTCTCTGCGAAAAATTGACTGCGTTTTCAAATTACTGCCACATCAATTTGATTCAAATTAATTACGGGAAAGTTAAGGAGAAGGCATCTGAACTGAACTGAAATATTTATTACTTAGCCATTGGCCATCGTAAAAAGGGATAACAGACAAACGTAAACATAAATAATATCCATATAAATGCATACAGTCACCAGGAAAAACATAAGCCATACTATTAAACTTTGTATCCATCTGTAGTAAAAACAGGTATAAAAAACAAATATAAAACAAATATAACAATACTTCAAGATTCCAGCTTCTGATTAGTCAGAGCTGCCGTCTTATTTTTTAAGGCTGTTGCAAGAAATCTAGCAACTCCCTTTGTGATTTTTGGGTCCTGATCTCTTAAAAGGAAAATCACAACTGCCTGGGAAGGACAAAAACCAGGGCAAAAACTCCTATTAACAAGGAGGGGGTCAATATACAATAGTCTACAGCCCTGATAAGCTGGGCAGTCCAGTAATATATGAGCGATTGTTTCAGGAGCTGCTTTTTTTTTTTTTTTTTTACAGTTTAGCAGACTGTATTGACATACCCTTTCATAATGTGGGGTGCCTTTTAATCTCCCTTCAGTGAAAGTTGATGGAAAATCATTAAACCTTGCTAATGTAAATGCAACTCGGCTATGCCATCTAAGTTGGTTTGATAGATAGGAAGGCCCTTCTACCGGGGTCTGGAGAGCTATACATATTTATGAAACCCTTTGGCAAGCACTGAGCTCTCTTTGAGTTTGAAGTTCCTGATCTTGTACTCTGTTTCTAATTTCAGACCATACCCTCGGGAGGGGGAGTGAGAAGATATAAGCCATAGAAAAGTCCAAAGAATGAAGAAGTTCTACAACCTTAATTGGCCACTGGCCGCACCCAAGACCACCCGTGACATTGAGTTAGTCTGAATTAAATTTAGGTGCAACCAGAATTTCAAGGTAGCCAATTTAGCTATTGTTGCTACTGAACTAGTTCCTGACTCTAGTCTCAATAGGCTCATCAGTGTACTTTTGGGGACAATCAGAATAGAATGCAACATTCTGTTCTGTTCTATCTCCAGTTTGTTAATCATCCCTAAACCGCAAATTGGTGCACCATACAATAGTTGTGGTATTACTTAACTTTAAGTAGCTTTAGGGCTGGCTTAAATAATGGCCCCCCCCGCCCAATAAAGGCAAACAATTCCTTGGTACGTGGATCTTGCCGTAGCCTGAGCAGATCTAAAGTGTGAGCTCTGTGAAGGGAAAGCGGAAACAATAATTCCCAGATATTTATAGGAACGGATCTGTTCAATGCGATGGGATTCCATAAACCATCTATATTGCGGCACAGATTTACCTATCACCAGAACCTTAGTTTTCAAGTAATTAATTTGAAGCAGTTCCTCCTTACAATAGGTACAAAAGGCCGCCATCAATCACCGCAGCCCTATCTAGGTATATGATATAAGTGCCGTATCATCTGCGTATAATAAGATACAGAATTACTGTGATCCCAGCTCCACTGGATGATACGAGGGGGTCCGACAGGGCAGCATTCATATTATTCAAATACAAGTTAAACAATAAGGGTGCCAAAATGCAGCCCTGTCTTACTCCTTTACTGACTACAATTGACTGTGTAAGATCATCCTGTCTGTTCATTCTGACCTGCAGTGTTGTATGAGCATGAACAGCCTTAAGTAAGAACAGCCTACGTTCAATCTGGTATTGCTCTAATTTTTCCCACAGACTCTTCCCTACTTACAGAGTCAAAGGAGGTCTTTAAATCAACAAAACAAATATAAAGTTTTGTTTTTTTCCCTGATTGGGCACATTTGGCAATCAGTTGGTCCAGGACAAAAATATGGTCAAGGGTGGACATACCTTTTTAAAAACCTGCTTGCTCCCTCCCTATAAGGTTTCTAGAATCAACCCAAGGCTGCAATCTATCCAACAGGTATTTAGTATATAACTTGCCAACTATACTTAAGAGGCTAATTGGTTGATAGTTGGCAGGTTCTTTGGGTCCCCCTTCTTAAATATGGGCACCACCACATTTTGAGACCAGACACTGGGAATTCTGCCAGTGTCATTTATGGCTGTGAATATCACGGCCAAGACTGAACTCCACCATTCAATATTGGTCTTTAGGAGTTCAGCTGGAATGAAGTCAGCCCCATGGAGCCTTCTTAGATTTAAGGTGTGCAATAAGTAAGTATACCGACTTCAGCAGGAGTAACCGGTTCCCTTCCCACTGAGGAAGAGTATTCAGGGCAAAGAAAGTGATTTCTCTGATATAAATGCTGGTCTCTAAGAATACCTCCCTGTAATATGCTCCCACTTACCGGCAGAAATATTTGTATCTTCTTGCCGGACTCCTGAAATCCATGCAGATTTGATTAGGAACCAAAATTTGGACGAGTTACCTTCATTTGTAGCAGTCTCCAGTTCTGCCCAAAATGCCAACTTAAATTGGCTTTCCTTTTCCTTCAATAAATTTTTATAAGCCTTTCTAGCAAGAAGGAATGTATCTACTACCTCCTGGTTACCAATGTCTCCCCTCATATTACGCACCAGATGGTTCGATTCCAGCTTGGCTAATCAACATGATCTATCAAACCAGCCAGTTTTCTTAAGGGTTCTGTGCCCAGAAATTAGTCGCACAACCAAAACAGGATGGAGCTCATTTACAAAGGCTTCATAGGCCTTCAAGATGACTTCAGGATCCTGCAAGTCACTGGTTTGAAAAACCTCAAGATTTTGAGATGAAAATAGATGAGCCGTGTTCTCAAGAATCCGAGGAGACCATTTGGCTCTACATTCCCGACCTAGAGCCTGTGGGGTGGTGAAAGTAGAGACATTGCCCTCATTTTCCCTGAAGAGAAAAATAACATTAATCCATGCCAACAGAGGAAAATGTTTGGAATCAGCAGCTGTCAGAACTGTAAAATCAGCAACATATGGGATCGTGCAGTCAGTGACCAACATATAATCTATCACACTTTTGCCACAGTGAGAAACAAAAGTATATTCGCCATGTGGATCCCCTGATGTCGAGCCATTTAAGATCAAAAGCCCAGTATCTTCAACAAGTTTGTTAAACAGCAGGCCAGCTCTATTTATAACCCCATCTCTGGATGCCCTAGTTGAAGTCAATAAATCAGGCACCATGGGATCCAAAGACCATACACACTCTGCTTGTGCTCCACAAGCAGAGTGTGTATGGTCTTTGGAAGCTCCTTCCCCAGTTCGGGCATTAAAGTCCCCCACAACAAAATAAATTTCTTCAGGGAACAGATCCTGCATTTCACGTATCACGATACATGAAATGATTCCCATATAGAGTCAGTATAATAAGAGGACGTCATCGGTGGAATATAAACATTAAATAAAATAATAGCTGACCTGGAGGGCAACACTATCCTCCAGGCTGCAAAAAAAAGGAGGACAAAACTTCACCAACACAACTGAAGCTTGTAAAAATATAGCTATCATGAATGCTAATCCTCCTCTCGGTCTGCCCCTGGGCTGAGAAGAGGAAAAAAGTAGTCGGAATTGAGAGAACCTCAAAACCGGTCACCGAAAAATTATTCAGAAGCCAGGTTTCCTGTAGGAGAATGCAATCAAAGGAGTGAAAGTAATCCCTAAAATCTGCGTCACCTACTTTATTATTCCAACCGGAGATATTCCATGATAAAATATAGACAATGCTGATTTGGTTGGCTTATGTCATTTTGGGGTAGGGGCCAATACATTCCCTGGAGTAAACCTCAAAAGAGGATCTAGCTGATCAGTTAGTTCAATCACTGCACCTTCTACCATAGGACCCAAATCCTGAGCCAGATCAACAGACTCTTTACCCCTAAGAAAGGATCATTATCTTCCCTCACTTCCAAAAGCAAATTGGCCTGAAGGCCAAGGTCCCCCAACATTTGGGGTACTCTATTATCCCTTACCAGACCTTGAGATGCTTCCTGCGCTATGTTGGAAACTATTTCCAATGCAAGATAAGCTTGGTGGAATTTAACCTGGAAAGTCTTAAGTCTCTCTAACATCTGACTTCGTTCTATAACAGGCAGGGATTGAAAGGTAGAAACCCACTGTTGTTCATTATCTTTAAAGTTATCTGATACCAAATTAAAGCAAAAGGGCGATGGATCCAATTTATTCTCAAATTGTCATAACACAGGAGGAAAAGCCCTCAAAGCAGACTGTTGAACAGGAGTAGATGTAACAACAGAGCTAGATTGACAATACTCAGACTTTCTTACTAGGCAAGTATCCATAGGGGTTAAAGGGTTAGGTAAAGGTACCACCAGATCCAACTGTATACACAAGAGAGAGTCGAGCATGGAATTCAATATCAAACCATCTGTTGGTGGGGGGAGCATGTTGGTAACCACTTCCTCTTCCTGACCATTTAGTCCTATGGAGGAGACCATCTGTTCAGGAACTTTATTATTAGCCCGTGCTTTTTGGTGCAGGTCCATTAGTGAATTACATCCACAATTATCAGGATCTGCCACAAAAACCTTAGAAACTATAATTCTCCGAAACTGGAGGAAGTGCTTTGCTGCAAAAATCTTCCTTACTGGAAAGGAACCTCTAAAATGAATGACAAGTCTCAATGCTTGGTCAGTTGGAGGCAAAAAGTAAAACCTAACGATCTCTGTTGTCCGAATTTTAAGCTTCAAAAGAGTCATCAGATGCCCTCTTTTATATAAGATTTAGTATACCAACTAGGCATGACACCATTTGAGAAACGGAGGATTTTTGACAAAATTGATTTGGAATCACAAATCAGGGAACATCTTTGCATTAGATTTGGGCTTTCCCTGGACTTAGGGTTCATTTTTCCTGTTATAACACTAGGTGGTTTGGGCTTAAAGGGGGAGCCAGTGTATAAATGTGTGTAACTGGTGTTCTAATGTCTTTAGCTACATCTTGGAGACAGGACTGAACCCCTTCAATAGAGCTCTTGGTATCAGTGATACCCTTAAATAAAACATCTACAAGTCTGTTTACCAGCACACATTGATCCCCCATTAATTTCATAGTATTTAAGGAATATTTTGAATCTTGGGAGGAGTGATTTTCCAGAACAGATCGAGGGAGGGCATTGGAAGCAGGGCTGGACCCATCCTCTAAGGCCTCAAAATGGTTACTAGTGGGGATATGTGTCACTAAAGGGGCTTTAGTAGAAAGTTTCCTCTATCCCACATCTTGAAGTTTCAATTGCTTCATACTAGGTAGCCTTAATTCTGGGGATACCAGTTGCTGTTGCCCCCTTTTTTATTTTGCATTATAGCAAATACCACTTCCCTTTAAAAAATGCCTTGCCCTTCATGGGGCTTGTATCAGCGATACTTGACCCCTGGGCCAAACATTATAATATATATCAGTGTATGAATGCCTTAACCTTCACATTTAGTACTTAGCCCTAAGGACCACACACTGTTACTAAAAAGCTTGTGTTTTACAGGACATGACCCCCAACCCCTAGAGGCAGCACAAATCAACCCCTATAACAAACTAAAATACAAAGTGGAAAATACACTTGGATGCCCGCCGCCCAGTGCCAGACCAGCACCTAAGCCCACATGCACAAGAGCGTGCATAGGTGCACTGCCTTACGGCACGCACCTATGACATGGCTGTAGGCTGCACCTCCAGATATAATGCCCCCAGCTGGAGGTCCATCCAGTCCCTTGGCTCTCCGGGTGGTAATCAGCTGTCCCAGTCATAGGTGGGGAACAGGGGGGAAGTCCAGAAGAAAACAACCAAAAACAGAGAGCTACCAAAAGCTAATAATAAACAAAACAAGAAAGAAAAAAGGAACCTCAGAGTCCAAAACACAGAGTGCTCCTTACATCCTTCAGGATAGCTCTTTAATCCTCTGTCAATATCAACTGCAGAGTGACCGCTTCAAAGGGCAGTGGCCCGCAAAAGCACCCGGTCAGTGGCAATGATCTCCCAGAGCTCCACGTCCTCACTGAGAAGCATCAATAGTTGATGGATGGACATCGGTTGGAACAGGTCAAAACCTTTAAATATCTGGGAATGATCTTTCAGGCTTTGGGAAGTTCGTCAGCCTATTTTCATGCAGCAGTAGAGCATTCTAACAAAAGGACTGCTGCGGCAGTCCTACGCTTTTTCAGATTTCAGGGATGGGGTGGGGACAACTTGGTTAGCCCTGCTATAAAAGTGTTTGTGGCCAAATGCTTATCGTAGCTTATGTATGGGGCACAGCTTTGGGCTTTAAGAAAACTGGACCAGTTTGAAATTGTGCAGGCCAAATTATTAAGTTTGCTTTTCTGTGTGCCATGTTGTGTTTCCAACATTGTAATTTGTGTGGAATGTGGGCTTCTGATGGTACAAACTAGGGTATGGTTTTTGATAATCGTATACTGGTTAAAATATTTGTTTTTTCTAGTTCCTGGGTGACCTTTATCAGTGCTGCAGGAGAAAAAACCCTGTTGTGGGTTCCAAATGGACTTAGCTGAGGTTCAATCACTGTAGTTTTCTAAACTGTACCTTTTATTCCTTGGGGTTTAGCAAGTCAAAAAGAGAAAATAAACAACGTCTCTTGGACACTGGCTGGCAGACTGACATTTCTATGATCTCCTCTGCATGTTCTTTATCACATTATTACATTTTGATGAGCTGTAAACCAACAGCAATGCCATACTTGGAATTTCTCACCCCTGGAAAATGGGCAAGATTTGATGCCTGTTCTTTTGCGGTTCTTGAAGGTCATTATATAGGAATCAGTTATCCAGAGCAGGTTTGCCCATGCCCCTCTGGGAGGCTAGAATAAATTTTGCACGTGCTTTTTTCATGTTCATTTTACAATGGTTTGTGACAAAGATTTATTGCTCCTATTATGCCTGCTTATCCGGGGAGGATGGTAGAAAATTATCTGAAGATTATGTTAATAGACCAAGTCCCTAAGTCATCTGAAGCTGTGGCTAGATTTTTATATGTTACATACAAAAAACTTAAATTATCTGTAAGGTTTGATGTATATAGACTATATATACACTAATGGACTGACCCTTGTTAAAGGGAACTAGATTTACTTGATGGAATGACCTAATAGTATGGTAGACATAGTAAAATGTATGTTTTCCATTTATTTATTTATTTATTTCACCATTTTTCTACCCCGCCTCCTCCTTCTCACAAAGCAGCTCAGGGCGGCTTACAAGGTGCATAAATAACAAACATAGTATAATAAAAATAACAAACACATAAAATATAATTAAAAACATTAAAATGCTAAAAATAAACTAAAAGGGCAGACCCCCTCCCCACCCTACCCTACCCTACCCGTCTCCCTCTCTGAAGGCCTGGAGGAACAGCCAGGTCTTACACTGTCTTCAGAAAGAGGGGAGGTCCAGGGCCAGGTGGGCCTCCATTGGGAGGTAATTCCAAAGCCTGGAAGCGGCCACCAAGAACACCCTTTCCATCGTCACCACCCGGGCAACCTGGAGGACTTCGAGTCAGGCGTCCCTGGCCAACCGCAGAGGCTGCAATGCAATCCGGGGCCTGAGGCGGTCCCACAGGTAAGCCGGACCCAGGCTGTTTATGACTTTATAGGTCATTAGCTGCACCTTGAATTGGGCCCGGAGGATAATAAGCAATCAGTGAAGATAATGGAGCACTGGTGTAATGTGCTCCTGGTGACCCGTCCCTGTTAAGAGATGGACCGCCACATTCTGCACCAGCTGCAACCTCTGGACTGTCCCCAAGGGTAGTTCCATGTAGAGTGTGTTACAGTTGTCTAGTCTAGAAGTAATAAAAGCATGGATGATGGTGATCAGATCTGAGTCTGAAACATACCAGATGTAACTGGCGAAATGCTCCCCTCACCACAGCCTCCACCTGGAGATCCAGCTGTGAGTCGAGGAGCACCCCCAGACTACAGACCTGTGTGGCCAAAGGGGGCAAGACCCCATCAATGATGGGTGCCACCACCACCCCAGGTCTACCCACCAACATCACCTCCATCTTGTCTGGATTCAGCTTCAGAAGGCTCACCCACTTCCAGTCCCTGACAGCTGCTAAGCACTGGGTAAGCACCAAGACTGTTGGGTCTTGGTCTGCAGAAAAAGGGAGTCAGAGTTGTGTGTCATCAGTGTACTGATGACAGCACATGCCGAACGCTCTCAAAACCTCACCCAAAGGCTGCATATACATATTGAACAGGAGGGGAAACACAATAGAACCCTGCAGGACTCCACACGTGAGGTCCCAGGGAGATGAACTGCATTCACTGAGAACCACACACTGAGTTCTCCCAGTCAGGAACAAGTGGAACTATTCAAGAACAATTCCACCCACCCCAGCCTGGTCCTGCAGCCGAGCCACCAACATCTTGTGGTCAATGGTATCAAATGCAGCCAACAGATCTAATATAATTAAAATATAAGATCTGCCCTGCTCTAATTCATGGCGCAGGTCATCAACCAAAGCCACAAGCACAGTCTCCATGCCAAACCCAGGGCGAAAACTAAACTGCGAGGGATCAGACCCGATCTAGATGCCACTGAAGCTGCCGAGCCACCACCCATTCAATAACCTTCCCTAAAAAGGGAAGGTTAAAGACTGGCTCATAGCTGGTCGAGGTCCATGTCAAGAGATGGTTTCTTGAGCAGGGGTCACACCACCACCTCTTTGAGATGGCTCGGCACCCTGCCCTCCCTAAGGGAGGCATTGACAACCCCCACCAGCAACTGTATTGTTATAACTGCAGCATCGAAGTCGTGGTGAAAGACAACAAACATATCACAGCGGGCACTGGAAGATTCTAGTTCCAGGCGGAGAGAGGCCAGACTGACCAGCTGCTGTATCACCCGGAAAGGCTCCACTGAACGTGACTTTGCGGATGCCATGAGGGCAGCAAAGAACTCTTTCTTTGCTGCTCGCACCGCCACAGCATATGCTTTTAAACTAGCCTTATGTCGCAATCAGTCAGCTTCAGCACGAGTTTGGCACCAGAGGCACTCCAACCACCATCCTTCCTGCTTCATCCAGTGCAGGTCCTCCTGTAAACCAAGAGGACCTGTGTCGTCGGCATTCCAGAAGTGGACGCCTGGGAGTCATTCGGTCAATGGCCTCAGTCAACAAGTTGTTCCAGAAAACAATGAGGTCATTGAGAGAACGGTCATCGAGATCAGGAGGTAATTCCCCTAGAGTGTTCCAGAACCTCTCTGGTTCCATAAGTCTCCAGGGGAGGACCAACCGAACTGGTCCTACACCTCTCCGGGGGCAGATATGTGCCAGAAGATCGGTCTGGAGGAAATAATAATCCATCCATGACAAGAGTGTAGTTGATACATCCCCCTCCACTGAATCCCCCACCTCATGGCCAGTGCAAAATATTAGGTCAAGAGTATGTCTTCCATCATGCGTCGGGCCCACAATCCTCTGAGACAGTCCCATGGTTGTCATGGTAGCCATGAACTCTCACTCCGCTCTCCCAAAGGTCAGTGTCAGCATGGATGTTGAAATCCCCCAGGACTAAGGTCCTTGGAAACTGCAAGACCAACTCTGACACCAACTCAGCTAGGGCGTGTAGGGATGCTGCCATACAGGTAGGTGTGCAGTATATGAGCAGCAGCCCCAGTCTGTCTCCAGCCAAATCGATCACCAGAAGGATCCCTCCATGCCCAAAACAGTCTGCACTGGATACCTCCTCACAGACCAGGAGTCCTTAAAAATAATGCTGTCCTTTTGAATGTGATTAGTTGGTGTATTCTGTGTTTTTGTTTTCCTGTTTCTGGTCGTACGACCTTATATTGTGATGGCTTTTTGCTGAACAATAAACTAAACTAAAACATAGGGCCAATGCTGGGGGATGGAGGTCACTTGTTCCCACCATGCCATGATTTAAAAAAAAAAAAAAAGTGGGTGCCACACAGCTGCAGCCTGCTGCTTGGCACCATGGAGGCCAGAGGGATCTCTGCCTTGCTCCACTTCCCTTGCCTGGACTGTCCATGTTACCAGTGCCATACCCATGCCAAGCCTTTTTAAAAAATAAGCCGGTACCACTGCTGCCTGCTGCTTGCACTGCTTGGCACCATGGTGGCCAGAGGGATATGCCTAGCTCCACTTTCCCTGGCCTGGGCTGTCTATATACTAGGGGAAATGCTGAGGGTTGCCATCAGTGCCTAATATACTTTGAGTTTAAAGTGGGTGTTGGTGCTGCTTTCACTGCTTGTTGGCAGTGGCACCATAGAGGCCAGAGAGGGGTCACTTTAGTTTTGCTATGGTTTTTGTGGGCACTGTGACTGTGCTTTGTCTGTGGGTTCAACTTTGCCAAGATGTGACTGAGCACAGGGGAGATATACTTTCTTCGTGGTTAAAATAATATGGTGTGTGGGGAGGGGACTTGCCTTGCATAGGTGGGCACTGGGAAGGCACAATGGAGGGGTGTGTGTGTGTGTGTGTGTGTGTGTGTGTGTGTGTGTGAGAATGTCTGGTTTCTTTCTTGTGGGTGTTATAACTATGTCTTTTGGGCTGACTTTTTTTGGCTTTGTGCACTCAGTAGCTGCACTTTTGTGGGTTTATCGTCTTCTTGAGTGATTGTCCAGCTCTTGCTAGCCTGCTTTTCTGGGCACTCCTTGGTTGGCATAATGATTTTAAGGTGAGTGCACTGCTGATGGTGGGCGATGCTGTGGGTACTGCTGGTTTTTTGGGGTTTTCTGCACACAGTTGCACTGTTTGGGTTTGTTATCTTGAGTGATTGTCTCACTCTTGCTAGCCTGCTTTTCTGGGCAATGCTTGGCATAGTTATTTTAAAGTGGGTGCACTTTAAAATCATTAAAGGAAGGAATTCCAAAGTTATGAGTTCTGGGGATTTCTGAGGTCTGGAGTTCCGAGTTCCAAATTCCAGTCCTCAGAAATGTTCTGAGGTTCGGCAAGTACCCAGTTCGGGTGCTCGGAACTTCAGAAATTGATCTGAGTACTTGGATGGCCTAGTCAGTGCAGCCCTACTATTTTCCTCCTGCTTTTTTCCTTTTTATTTTAACTTTCTGACCAGACACTTTGCACTATTCTGACTTATTTTAACATGCATGTCTTGAAACTAAGGAACCAAGTTCTTCTTTAATTGTTTTAGAAAACTCTGGCTGAGGTTTCTTAAATGAGCCTGAATGGGTTGATGATATATAAATAAAATTACATGAAGATAGGTTGAGAACAAAGCACATGTAAGCATCACCCCATTCAAACAAACAAAAGCACAGAGGATTAGAAGAATAGGACAAAGCCACTTACCAAGAGTCTGAAATTGAAAACAGCCACTGACCTAAAGGCAATGCCTCAGCCTGACTTGATTGTTCATAATAAGAAGTTAAATAGTTAGCTTGTAGTCTTTGGTTAAAGTTCTCTTTTAGAGAAGTATGCCCCGTGGTGTGGGTAAATACTTCAAACAGAACAGGAAACAACCTGACCTTTTGCCCAAAATACAAATTGTGATGAATATTTTTTTCATTTCTCTGCACAGAAGTGTCCTGGGAACTGGGTCCAAAAATTGATGTATCAAGATGTCACCAAGAGGTTACTTTCAAGGTATAACCAAATTAGCCAGTCACAAAAAAAATATTCATAATGATAACATAAATTGACTGGCATGGCTGTCACAGAAGGATTGCTCACCTTGATGAACTCTATGAAGAAATAAAGATTTCTTCAAAAGGAGACTGGCGGCCCTCGGGACTGTTTAACCACTGAGACGGTTTTTAATGGAACACACCCACGGAGGTCCACCCATCCTCACCCACCCAAGTGTCCATCTGAAGTTGGGGTGAGTGCGTGCTCCTGTGAACCATGCACGCACACAGAGCACATGCCCACACACAGAGCATCGGGGGAAATTCTGGGATGCCCCATGAGTGGGCATGAGCATGTGGTGTGTGGGTGGGCACACACCCATCGCACACCTATCCCAACATATCTGATGCCCCCTCACTCAATGGAGGTGCATGTGTGTTCCATGTGGTGCACACGGACCCACCTCCCAGCCGTTTCCATGTAAAAAGGTGTGAGACTACTTATATAAATATACTCCCATCTCTGTTGTACTTTTCTTTGCTTCACCTCAGCTTTGTTTTTTCTGTTTATCCACTTTTTTCATGTTATCATGTTTCTACATTTGGAATTTGTTGGTGAAGAGACATTGAGTGCAATCCTAAATCCACTGAAGGCAATGGGACTTGCCTTGTTAGCCTTTGGTACAGAACTTAGCTCAGTGTAGCCCTGCTAAGTGACTAGGGCTTCTAATCATGACCACAAAATTAATTAATGAGAATATTTATTAACATTTGCAGAACAATGAAGATAATGTATTTTATCATCATCAACAATTTATTGAAAGCCTCATGGCCATAACAAAAACAAACAAACCAAGCAAAACAGAGCACACATACATCATACAAAATATAGTAAATCCTGACAACTAGTTCATTTCAAACACACTAAAAAAGACCCTCGTCCCTCCTCCGTTTGTAGTGGCACCTCCTCCAACAGAAAGAATTTCACCTTCCTGGTATAAGCCCTACCTTCTTCTCTATGTTGTTTCAGCTCCAGCTTTTATTTCTAAGCTGATGCGAATGGACCTAACAGCAAAAATTGCAACCACTTTCATTCTTATGGGGTCAGCATCGTTTAAAAGAAACCTTATTTGTTGAATGGATGGGCGTAATTGGTCCCAACCCACAGACTCCTGCAACTATTTGCGTTGTCTTACATAATGGGAACATCTTAGCCGATAATGTACCAGATTCTCTATCTCTTTGCCACACAGACAGATTCTCTTCTCATATGAAATTTGCTCATATCTCCCTTGAAGAACTGCTGTCTGCTTCTTTTGTAGCCTCAAAACAGTAAAAGCCTTCCTAAGAACTGGATCCCCTAACTGAAATATATAGCTAGCTCCCCCTCTAGGAGGGACTAAATATTTGTAAAATGGAGAGCATCTTGAAGTACTGACAATCATCCTCAGATTTTGTCTGTCAATATCAGTAATGGATTTGATAATGATGAGAAAAGCAGCAAAAACTGATCCAACTACAAAAGACTGTAAATTCAAGACAAAATGCAGAAAGCTTTTGCAGCAAGCAACAACAGGTGCTTTTACACAGACAGCACCCCCCTTCTCCTCTGCCTCAGCCCCAGGTGGCCTGTCCGTCTAAAGGCAGGCCACCCAGGAGTGAGGTGGAGCAGAGACAAACACCTGCTTTGGGCCAGCTTTACTTGCAAGTGCTCTGGACTGTGGAAAGGGAAACACGGCAAACAAAGCAGCCTGCCCAAACCCGTAGCACCCGTCGTCCAAGGGCAGAGCAGCAGTCCATCTACTTGGTGGACAGGCCACTGCAGCTCCACTTCAGGCTGGGGGTTGCCCCGGCAATGCCATAGAACTGCTGGTGGCAGCCTAGAGCAGCGGTCGATCCACCCACAGATTTATGGTGCAGGGGAGAGGAACTGTGCAAGGGGGATGTGGGGTTGGCCACCCCCAAAGCACATCCAGGACTGGTCTGTCTAAAGATACCCAGTGTTAAAGGAGAATGATTGTGGTATAGGATATTCCTGTTTTCAAGTTGGGAACCAACCGGCATTCCTTCTTGGGGGTATCAAAAGTACGCATGTTTTTGCAAGAAGGCCCTAACTCTGCTTAGTGTAATAGTGCTCATCATGATCTATAATGCTTGATTTTAGTATAGTACATGGGTATAATCATCATCACCCATTAAAGTCAATGGGGATTTTGCCGTTGGGTTCAGGACTGCAGCCCAAATGTTCCCTAAGTGGGTTTGGGGAAAATAATGATTTCCCAGATAAATCAGTCCTTTGAGTACAGTCAAATATATGACAAGGAAGTCAGGGGTTGGTGTGCACTTTAGTCTTCCCCAATTCTGGTATTCGTTTTTATTTCCCTCATTTATACTAGCCTGTAATACCACCAAGACTGAAAACATAACCCAGAATGGGAAAGGTATAAATGTCCAAACTATTCTTCCTTTCTTTGACAATGTCCATATCTCCCCATTGTGGGGTTGATTCTACATCTGTGCAGTCATTGGAACACACAGATGAGGCCTACAGCTGGCAGCCAAGAGTGTGTGGATACACACACGTACGCAACTCTACGTTATTTCAGAATTATTGAGGTGATCCACCCTGCGCTAACTAGGCTACTTTCTTTTATTGCCTAATACACAGAAAATGCAGTGCCAAGCAGCCTCATCACGCCTAAAGACCTAACCCTCTATTTCCACTGTCTCTGACATTCACAAGCCAGAACTCTGCCTTTAAAACCAACTTCCTCCAGATGTTTCAAAGATATCCTTCAGCAGATGAGTTTTACAGATAATAAAGTTGCACATTGCAATCCATTCATATGGCAGGGGTGGGGGGGGCGGGGGGGACCCCTGGCCTGTAGGCCAAATCTGGCCTGCAACTGTTTTTTTTATTTGTCCCCTTTCCACTTCCTGGATCTGGTTTACAGATCCTTACCCTCAAGGACACAAAGAATGAGTTCAGGGGTAAGGGAGTAGAGATGAGAGCATGTGTTTAAGGATAGAGGGTGGATTCATTGCACAAAACTATGATTTGGATTCTCTCTGTCATCGCTCCATCCTGAACACACTCCTTAAGCGCCACTTTCATCCCCACCAGCAACTCCTTTCTGGTGGAAGGTGAAGGAGGGGTATTTCCCTTCACCAGATACCCCTGTGTCATGCTTGGAGTAATTTTCAAAGTGGCCCATGGTGTGTTAACCATCTGTTTAAATTTCTCAGTGTACATCTCTAGAAAACTTTTTACAGTATAACGTGGGGGGAGGTTTATAATTTCATTGTAGAACTGGAGCTTTTGAGACTAACTATAGAAAAACATATAAGAGCAGAGCAAAACAAAACATGGGAGCATGCACTTTTTTACAGGCTCCTTCTACAGTTACTGGTACTGGGAATACATACCTCTACCACCTTGATCTGCAGACAACAAAAAAAGTCTTGTAACACCTTAAAGACTAACAAGAAAAACTCTTTATTTTGGCATGAGCTTTCATCAGCAAGAGCTAACTTCTTTAGATGTATGAATACCCAAAAGAACTGTGCAATCTTATGAAGAAACTCCCTGGGCATATACAGGAACAAATCAACACAAGTGCACCCCTGGAACCTCAGCCTGGCAGCTGGAGAGAAGTCCATTGAAAGACTTCTTGACCTGGTACTTCTTGAAAGACTTTTTGTTGGGTACTTCTCCCAAGCCACTGTGATTGGCCACTGTCAGAGACAGGATGCTGGGCTAGATGGACCATTGGACTGACCCAGTATGGCACTTCTTATGTTCTTATGGTTGGCATAGTAAGAATGGGAGAAGCCAAAGAAGAACTGCTGGAGTTGTGGACACAATTAAATTTGCAACAGGAAAGAACCAGTGGAGTAGCTCCAGGTGATGCTCAGTCATCACAAATATGTACATCTGCTATAAGAGCAGAAAGCGAACTACTTGAAAATATACGTTTTAAATAAATAAATAAATAAAAATGGCCAGCATTTTCTCTTTTGATATTCTAGTTACTAATAATGACTCATCTTTACTGTCTAAAAGAGAAGGTTCAGGGTAGATGTCTCNCCAGCATTTTCTCTTTTGATATTCTAGTTACTAATAATGACTCATCTTTACTGTCTAAAAGAGAAGGTTCAGGGTAGATGTCTCCTGCACATCCTTTCTGAAGAAGATTTATGTCACCACATGTCACCTAACCGAATTGCAATGCTCTTTTCTTCCTTTACTGTTCTTGATACCACCAGTAATTCTGTGGACTCTACAATTATCGCAGAAATCTGAGATCGGGAAATGATTTTTTGCTTTTTCTCTTTGAACTTCTCTTTTAGTTCTCCTAATTTCCATCTTACCTTTTAACTCCCATAGTTCTGCTCCTTTCAACTACTTAAATTAAGGTTAAATTTGCATTTTCTAATGGCTACCAGGTTGGCTTCAAAAGATTTGAGATTCATCATTAACCCAAACTAGGTTTTTGCTTCCTTCGGTGTGTGTGTGTGTGTGTGTGTGTGTGTGTAATGGACAATATGTGTGAATTCTCTGACTATGGTACCATCCAGGCGGAGCCTAAGGATCTTAGGATGTTAGCAGAAAGTAGCCAACAATAGCCCACACCAGATGAATGTCCACACATCCATCTATTAGGTGGCTGTTAGATGTTTGCCTGCATCTGCCACCCCCTTCTGCAGCCCTCACTCGTCCTGGTGAATGTGGAGCCCACTGTGCAAGTAAATGATGGAAAAGGTGGGCAAATGTGCACCCTCATGGCCACCTCCTGTCTGTTAGGGTGCACGCAACCACTGTGTGTGTCTAGATCCACCAGGACCAAAGAGCCCCAGGCAGAGGAGTGCCTAGGGCGGAGCAAGTGTTCCCTCTGCACTCACTTTCACGTACAGTGCCTGTTTACTTTTGCTTTTTAGAGCACTCAAAAAGTGAAAATAAACAAGAACACAGATGAAGACCACAACAGTGGCAGCTTCCTGTACCTAGGAGTTTCCACAGCTGTGAGTCAGCAGAGGGAGAATCAGGGGTTGGAGTGTGGCGCCTGCCCATCTGTGGTGTTTGCTGCACAGAATCCGCAAGTGCCAGCTGCGCACAGCCTCCACAGAGCAACCCCGGACCACAGCAGGCTAATCTCTCATCTATATTAACACCCTTAATTTGCCAACTTTTACATTCAGTGACACTACCTTCCATCCTTTGTAAATTCTCATGGCAGAAGATTACCATTACAATAAGGTTGGTCACATTCCTCTCTCAGAGAATGAAATTTGCTATATTATAATCACTTGTATATAATGGCTTAACTATACAGTGGAGTCTGCTTAAGTCACTTTCTCTGGCCATATATTATCAGAAATTTGACTTAAGTAAACTGTAAGGAAATGGACCTGGAGATGGAGCAAACCAATTCTCCAATTAAGTGAACACCAGGTTTCTTCATCTCCAGTCCCCCTCGTCCACTACAAGTAGAGAGAACAAATAGTGGGGCAGAGCTTACTCTCTTGATTGCTTTGTGAATGTGTTAGTTTTGACTCTGAGAGTCTCAGGTCAGCTGGACACAGGGGAACTTGGTGCTTGCTCCCTTTGCAGCTAAGGTTGCCATGTATGTAAATTTTAGAGGACATTTGTGAGAAATACAGTTTGCAGGGCTGCACTGGAGCCAATGCAGCCCTGCAACCTGGATTTCCATTAGGGTCCTCTAAAAAGGTGCAAATATGGCAACCCTATTTGCAGCCCAGCTGAGGCCATTTTTAAATGACACAACCATGCATGGCCACCCATCAACTATGAATCCATATCCTGTCTGAAGGTGGTGGTGGGGGAGTTGTGCACTCCAATAACCCAGACAGCACCCACTCTTGGCTATTCATGACCACTCTGGGGCACCGGAGAAGAGGCTGGAGTGCCCCATGTGGGGGAAGGCAAAAGAGTGTGTGGGGACAGGCGCCCATGTGAACCGTGGCACACACCCATGCATTGCAGCGGACAGGTCCGTGATCCCGCTACCTCCCTGGGAGCCTACTGGGAGCTCTTAAAAGGGTAATGGATGCCTGTATCAGTAGCTTCGGAGCCCAGTCAGTGGAGGTGTGAGTGTGTGGCGACTGCGGGCATGGTTGTGGTGGCCACCCAGGGAGCCGCCTGTTAGAAACCTTCCTCATTCACTCCGTGCGCATGTGCGCTTTGCGGCTTTACTACTTAGCAGACATAGGGTGATTTCAGACATTACGTGGTCCCGATTCACCACAGTGAATTCCCAGCAGTGGTGAGCTGTCCAACCACCCCCCATGGTCCAGGAAGGCCCCAAACAGATGTGACAGGACTGGGACCATGGCAGGGAATCAGACCGAAAGACCATGGCCCGGGGCAGTGCAACAGATATGATGCCGAATCCGGGCCATGGTCAAAACACCCAGAAGGGAGGGGTGGGAGGCAGACATGGCCGACAGAGGGCAAAGGAAGTCAAAAG
>QEPC01015152.1:4187-27330 GCA_003113815.1 Sphenodon punctatus | reverse complement strand
ATGACAAGCATCCAGATGAGTGGGTGTCCCACTCCTGGGGTGGGGGTGAAACAGGAGATTTGATAGCAGCGCTGGGGCCCTGCTCCACTGTATCCTCCATCTTCAGCCCTAGCCTTCCCCACCCTGGCTGTGCTGCTTCAGAAGTGAACACTGGAAGAGTGGGAGAAAGGGCCAAGGTGAGGTCAGAGGAGGGGAATCTCAGGCCCGGGGGTCAAATGCCACCTGTGGCTAGGTTTTATTTGGCCCTTTCCCAGCTCCTGGATCCAACCCATGGATCCAGTCTCTACCTCCCCCGCCCCCCAAGCACTTAAGGCAAGAGAGCAGAGTTGATGGCATGCACTCAAGGAGAGAGGATGTATCCATGGCATAGATCCATGATCTGAATGCTCCCCCCTCCTCAGTCCTGAGTGCACCCCTTAAGTATTCCTGCCCCAACTCCTATGCAGCCCACCAAGCTTGCACTAATTTTCAGTGTGGCCTCTGGTAGAGAAAAGGCTCCACATCCCAGCTGTAGGGTCTGGAAGGGTAGAGCAGAATAGGAGACTGGTACGTCTAAGACCAATAATGAAATAATAGAATTCAATGGGTGTTTTTACACACACATTTCTCCTGCATGTTTGCTGTTACATCCTGAACTTTCTATGTGTCTAAATCACAAACCCAGATCTTAAACATCTGGATCTTTGATCTTCTGCTTAGAACTTCTCCCAGAACTTTTGTGTGTAAAAATTTCTCCTGGTTAAATGCTTTGCTCCAGGCACTTGGTTTCCATGGCAGCCTGTCACATCTACAGCTGTGGCTACTTTAGGCTGCTTCAGGGCAGTGTTTGTGTGATTAATGCATCCAGGAACTGCCTCAGGGAAGTGTGTGTGTGAAAAATGAATCTGGAACTTACTTGTGGACTTATAAACCCAGAAGATTGAAAAATCCGGAACTTTAACATGTGTGTAAAAATGCCCATTGTCCTAAGGGAGGAAATCCACAATAATAGCAAAACAGAGACACTATAGAGCTGAAATGTGTAGCAAATGTTGTACCTGTGGGTAATACCCGTAGTATCAGGTAGCCTATCGGGTACCTAATTTGTATCTGAATCCTGAGTCAGGTACCAGACTCCCTGAAATACCGAAGACTACCATTACCAATTTGCTGTTTTACCAACCCTTTCTGACTCCGTTACCATTTGCGTGTCTTCCTGATATGGAACAATCAATGGATGAACAGAAATGGTCAGAGAAATGGCAAATTGATAGTCATAAAAAATGGTGCAAAATGGAATAACGGTAACTCAGTAATGGAAAACCAGTAATTCAGTAACAGTAATGGTAATTACTGTTAATTCAGTAATTCAGGTAACATGTTGGGCACTAAACGCGTGCTGTTTAGTACCCAATCCATTCAAAAAGATTTGGGTATCGCAGTTTTGACAAGTATGCTTGTTTTTGCAGGTATCTATTTCAGCTCTAAGACACAGGAGACTGGACTTTAAGAAGCTTAGAGATACAGTACAGTCTATTTTGATGGGAAGACATTCTGCAAGACTAAAATAGTAGCCAAAAGGCTGAGAGTGCTTGGACTAAAAAAGACAAAGGAGTAAAAAAGGTCTGCCAATTCCTAAGGAAAAAGTAGTGAAAGCTGAACTAAAAGCTATTCCCATGGAAAGGAATGATAGGAAGAGTCATAAGAGACCAATGTGGATGCATACGGAGCATTTTAGTTTACCTGTCTGAAAATCGAAAAAGGATGCATTGCATAGAGAAAAAGAAAGGAAGGGGCAAGTAGCCAGAATTTAAAAAAAAAAAAAAAAAAGAGGTTAGGTTCTTCAAATATGTCAGAGGGAAAGAAAGAAAGAAAGAAAGAAAGAAAGAATGGGTTCACTGCTCAGTGAAAACAACCTTGTAGCATTTAATTTCAATACAAAATCAATTACAAACTATTATCCTGTAGAGTTGCTTTGCAGACAAAGCTCACAGAGCTTCACTAGGTGTGGCAACCTGGCAAACAGCACCTTGGACTTCCATCCCATTCCCCTCTGCGATTAGCATTTCCTGGCACAGAGGATGTGCCGTCTTGATGAATTACAAACTCCAGGAGAACCTCTCAAGAAGCTTTAACCATCATGTTGTTCTCAGAATCAAAGTAGTTAAAGTATGGTTAAATGGGAGTTTTGTGCCATTCACCAGAACCATGTTAGTTATTTAGAATACCTAACATTGATTGAAGATGTTTGTGAGAACACTTCCCAAATTAAATAGAAGACAGTGGTATCCTGTGAAGGGTAGAGAGATTGAGAGCCTCAGGGTGCTTTTACATGTTACGCATTTCTGTGCATTTGTTATTTCCCTGCATGTTTTGGGCACATTGGAATGCTGTGATCTGCATGTTTGGGGCTAAACACACTTTTTAAAGATCTGCATGACCAGGTCTCCAGATTCTACTGTTACAAGGATGGGTGTAACACCTGTAAATCTAGAATGTGGAAAGGGCAAGAAAAATGTGCCTAATTCTGCATGTGGAAATGGAAAATGTGCCTGAATTGGCGGACCAGTCCTCTGGCAGTCATTTTCTGCCAGCATGGGGGGAAAAGGAAGTTATATATGGACTGGGATATCGGTGGTTGTGGCTTTGGCACTGACAGCACAAAAGACTATCAGGAGTGGGGATGTGCGTTAGACCGCTGTCAGGATGCACATCCCCGGATGCTGGCCTGCTTCAACAACTCGGCCACCAGCACCCCAGACAGAGGCATCTGCTTTGAAAAACGCGTGGAAATGGACTAATTTGGTAGCAACAACAACATGATTGTCCTTTATACTCATGATTATCCTATAAAATTCTGAAATGATTAAGCCATTTCCATCCTAGATGTGGACTGAGTGGAACAGCAAGCTCAAGCAATGTGTTTCTCTTGCTTCATGTTGTTTTCAGCTGCTGTAGACTGAATGTGCTAACACCAGGATGCTGGTTTTACTGTGACAATAAAGCAGTCAGAACACAAAGTGGAATAAAAGCAGCAATGACATCGTTAGTCCAACTGTGTTGCTGCCATCTGCACAACAGTCTTACCACTCCTGAGATCTACAGGCTTTAATGAAGTCATTCCAAACCTGAAGTGAGTTTGGAGAGACTCTCAGTGAGCAAATGTGATTGGGAGGATGAGTCTATGTAGATTTACCTGTGTGGTTACAATTCCCTGGGAAAGGACTAGGAGTTGTGACTAAGAACTACATTCTCTGCTTTTGTCCTTTTTAGTGGAGATTAATGGAAACATGAGTGCTAATAAGAGAATTTCTGATGACACAGAAAAGTTTGCAAAGAGCCATGTTGATGGAGAGGTGCCAAGTCAAGCTCCCGCTATTGAAATAATCATGCTTCTCACTGCTGACTGTGAGAGGGTAACAAGTGTTGTACATGGTGTAATCTTATCCATAGCAGGATAGCATGTGGAGGCTTGTCTGGCTTTTGATGCTTACAGCCTGCCTCCACTGTAGCACTGGAATCATTCTGCCCTAACTTCAATAGGGAGAGTGTTGTGTCACCTCACTCTCCCTTTTTATGTGTTCAAAAATCATGTCAGGCCCTTCCAAATTATGAAATTGGTTGAAAAATCTGCCTTTAGGACAAAATGATGGCCTAAAACTTTCAAGCTTTCCTCTCTTCCCAGAAGGAACTCTCTCACCCTCCCTCGCCTCCCCTGCTCCCCTAACCACCTTCGTTCCTTCTCCCTAGCTGCCCCCCATGCCTGGAATTCCCTCTCTGCCCACATCTGCCTTGCCCTCTCCCTTTGTGCCTTCAAATCCCTCCTCAAGACCCACCTCTTCCACTCTGCCCTCCCCGACTGCTCACTCCCCTCACCTAACTCCTGCTGATACCCTCCATCCATACAGTCTGTTACCTGAGGTCTATGTACTCATATCCTCACCACATGGACCAACCAGCCATCATTATTGATGTAACCAAGTCAAGCGCGTGCACCTGGGACCTCGCATCTTCCTAAATGTTACACTCCTTTTCTCTCCCTCTGTTCCCCTTCCTTCATCTCCCCCCATCTCTCAGATTGTAAGCCCTAGGGCAGGGACTGCGTCTATTCAGTTAATTTGTAAAGCGCCAGGTACATTGCTGGTGCTATATAAATGCTTGCTAATCATCATCATCATCATTAAATATCTCTTGATTTTATGGCAAATCTCACAGTTGTAGGATTTGAGAAACACTGACATCAGGATACTTGTGATAAAATTGTGAGAACTAGCAACCCTGTGCAAATCAGGATGAAAATTTAGTGCAATGGACTATGTTTAGAGCTTGTTGGCCTATGGCTTTGGATGCAGGAAAACTTCTAATGCTGCCATAGTAATAGCATGTTAGTTTCAATTTTTAATTTGTCGGTTCAATTAAATTTAATTTTATTAGGCTTTTGCCATTGCCAAGTAAATATATGCTAAAAGCATAGGCTTTTGCCATGGCCAAGTAAATATATATATATTTAAAAGTACAAGTACAGGAAATAAAAAGGATTAAAAAGTAAAAAAAGAGAATGATAATCAGTCAAGGAGGAATAAGCAGAAACAATAGCAACCATGGGGAACTTCAGTTTTATAAGCAAATAACGTAAGATTGAATATGATATCAGGATCCTTTTGTTGAAAAAGCCATAACAGTTTTTCAAAATTTGACAAGTATCTCAGTTTAGTAAAAAAGGTAAATGAACCGTTCGATGTTCATCCAACAGGGGACATTGCATCACACAGTGAAGGGTGATCCTCTATGGCTCCTGGTTGACATGGGCAAAGTCTTAACTCTCTTGGCACCCAGATTCGTCTTCCTACTTCAATGGCTGTCTGCATTGGTTCAGTTCGCAGTCTACTTAATGCAGTTAAAAGTTTGTAGCTCAGACATCATTCCATTTCCCAGTCAGTTTTCCAAAGGTGATATAAGGGGGCTATGCAACAATTTAGAATCAAGGCAAAATCGTTTTGTTGTGCTATATCAATGAGTCTTTGGAAAAGGATTTTTTTAAATCTCTAGATGTGTAAAATCTATCCACATCTCTAGTGTTAGAACCTAGACCTGAGTGTTGGAAATGCAAGGACTGTGAGATCATTGCATCCATTTGCCCAATGCAGAGTTTACAGAGGAGTGTGAGTAGCTAATCATCAATAAGCAGGCAGGAAGCATACTTAAGCTTAAGTAGCTTTATTAGGAAATACATGTAGGATAGGAAAGGCCTACATCTATGCTAAGTCCTAAGACTAGGTGTGTTCAAGAGGGAGGAAGGAAGCTCTCTGAGACACAAAGAGATGAGAAATCTCCTGGGGGAGGAGATTGACCAATCAGGTCCTGACAGGAGTAGGACAGATAGGATGGGGGAAGGGTTCCCTGATCTGTCTGTCTACTCCTGGTGTTTCTAGCAAACAAACAGGATGAGGTGCTTAGGGGGGATGCAACCAAAGGAATGTATTTCCAACACCCCTTCTCATCGTCCCGTGCACCGAATCATTTATGTGCACTGCTGACAATTCCCAATGCTTCTCGTAGCCTCTGGAAATTGTCTCTGGGTAGCGGTTTGGTCAGCACATCCGCTATCATTTCCTCTGTAGGACAATAAATCAGTTCAACAAGTCCTTTTTCTTGCGCTTCTCTCACATAGTGATGCTTGGTGTTGATGTGCTTCGACCTTGGCTTTATCTTTTCCATTTTCGTAAGCTGAATGCAGCTTTGATTGTCCTCATACATCTCAGTTGGCTTTGGTTCGTCTATTCCAAAGTCCTTTAGTAGTCTGTGTAGCCATACTACCTCTTGACATGCTTGAGTGGCTGAAATAAATTCTGCTTCTGTGGATGAAAGGGCAATTAATGACTGCTTCTGGCTAGTCCAACTGATTGCTCCGCCTCCATACAGAAATACATTTCCACTCACAGATTTGCAGTCAGTCTTGTCTCCGGCCCAGTCCGCATCCATATAGCCCATCAATCTGGGGTTCTCGCTTGCTGGTAGTTTTAAGTTTAAATGCATTGTGCCCTTCAGGTACCGTGCTATTCTCTTGACTGCTATCCAGTCCCTTTGGGTTGGTGCACTTACTTTTCTGCTTAGTATTCCTACAGCAGCGGCAATGTCTGGCCTTGTGACGGTGGCTACATACAACATTTTGCCAATTGCAGTTCTGTACTGGTTGTCCTGTGGTAGGGGCTCGTCGTTGCCTTCCTGGCTTAGGAAATTTGTTTCCATAGGTGTCCCCACTTCATTAGCCTCTGTCATGCCTAGGCATTCTAAAATGTCCTTTATCTTTTGTTTTTGATTGAGAAGGAAACTTCCATCTTTTTCTCGTTCTATTTGTATTCCAAGATAGTAAGTGATACCTCCCAAGTCTTTCACCTCTATTTCTTTGTTCAGATTCCTGACGATTTCATCACAATCTCGTTTGTTTTCATGGCATACAATCAGATCATCCACATAAGTTAGAATGTATGTCCTCCTTTTATTTCTGAACCTTGAGTATAGGCAGGGGTCAGCTTCTCCCTGTATGAACCCCTCCTTAAGGAGCAATTGATTCAATTTTTCGTTCCAGGCTTTCGCTGCTTGCTTTAAACCATAGATACTCTTTTGAAGTTTGCACACAAGTTCCTCCTTCCCAGGTTCTTTAAATCCCGGCGGCTGCTGCATGTAGATATCCTCTTTGATATCACCATGTAGGAATGCAGTCTTCACGTCTAAGTGCTGCACTTCCATTTTTCTTGCAGCTGCTATGCTGAGGAGTGTTCTTATTGTGGTGTGCCTTACTACTGGAGCAAAGGTTTCGTCGTAGTCTTCGCCGTATTTTTGGGAATATCCCTTGGCCACTAATCTCGCTTTGTGGCGCGTGATTTCCCCTTCTGCATTATGCTTGGTCTTGAAGACCCATTTGCATCCGATGGCCTTTTTGTTTTCAGGTAGCTTTGTGAGTGTCCATGTTTTATTTTCATTAAGAGACTCAATTTCTTCCTTGGCAGCATCTCTCCATTTGCGCGCCTCACTGGTTTGCATTTTTTGAATGTCTTGCCATGTTGAGGGCTCCTGTGGTTCCTCCACTTTTGCCGCGTAGGAGAATCTCGCTGCTGGCACTCCTTTGTTGTGTCTTTCAGAACGTCTCACTTCTGGTTCTGGTTCTGCTTCAGCTTCAGTTTCAGTATCAGCATCAGTGTTATCTTCTGGTTCCAGTTCTGGTTCTGCTTCAGTTTCAGCATCAGCATCAGTGTTGGTGTCAGTGCCCCCTTCTGGTTCAGGTTGATTGAACATGGTCAAATCAAATGAAACTTCAGCTTCCTCTTTTATCTGCAGTTCTGCAGTCTTTTTCTGTCTTGATGAACTTGGCCTCATTAGGTCTGGCATTTGATCAGTGCTTCCCTTTTCATTTTCATCAAAATAGACCACACTGCTTATCTTCACATTTCCAGTGTCAGTGTCCATTACTCTGTATCCCTTGCATCCTTGTGCATAGCCAACAAGTATCCCTTCTTCACATCTGGTGTTAAGTTTGGTCCTTTTGGCCTTTGGGATATAAGCATAGGCTTTAGAGCCAAACACTCTAATGTGCCCCACACTGGGCTTGTTCCCATGCCATAGTTCATAAGGTGTTGCTTTTGCACCTTTGGTTGGGAGCCTGTTCTGCAGGTATGTGGCAGTCATTACTGCTTCCCCCCAGTATTTGTTTGGCAGATTCGCATCCAAAAGCATACATCTCGCCATCTCTATGAGAGAGCGATTTTTTCTTTCTGCTACTCCATTTTGTTCTGGTGTATGCGGGATGGTTGTCTGGTGTTCAATTCCTTTTTGCTTCAAAAATTCTTTCATCTGTTTTGAAACATATTCACCTCCATTATCTGACCTTAGGATCTGAGGTGATCTTCCAAACTTATTGCTGGCTCTTGCAACATATTCCTTAAATTTCTCCAGCACCTGACTTTTCTCTTTAATCAAGTAAGTGAACGTGAACTTGGAAAAATCATCTATGAAAGTCAATGCATACTGGTTTCCTGCAATTGTTTTTGTCTTCATAGGACCACAGATATCACTATGAATGAGCTGTAGGGGGTGCTGTGTGGCTTCCTCCTTGCTCTGATGAAAGGAGGGCCTAGTTCCCTTTCCTTTTACACAGCAAACACATCTCTCATCTTTAGTTGCACATGAGTTCATTTTAAAATGTTTAACTAGGTCTGGAAGTGCATGCAACACATCTGCATTTCTATGGCCCATCCTTCTGTGCCATTTGCTTTCACAGTTCTTATGTCTGCAATCTTTTGCAGCATTTGCATACTGATCCTGTTGCAAGCAATCTACCTTGAATAGGCCATTTGAATCCAGCATTCCTCGCATAAAAAGCTCCTTTTCCTTTGAAATTCTGCAATATTTCCCTTCAAAATGCACTGCAAAACCTTTCTGTACAGCATACTTGACACTTATAAAATTATGATCCAATTCTGGGACATATAGAGCTTCTTCAATGGTAACTTTCATTTCCTCACCGTTTCCCAGATGACATATGAGTTTAGCCCTGCCTCTTCCTTGACAATAAACTTTCTCTCCATTAGCCAATCTTATAGGAGTTCTATAAGTCCTATCCAGATCAATAAATCTGTCTTTGTCCTTTATAAGATTTTTAGTTGCTCCAGAATCAACAAAGAAATCATGTGAAGCAGTCTCACATTCTATTCCTTCCACATTTTTAAGTTGAGATGCTTTTTCCTCAACCAGGCTGAAAGCCCTATCATGGCTCCCTTTGTTCTTTGCAGAGAAGCTGGGAACTTCTTGCTTGGTGCATTGATATGCGAGATGCATGGTTTCCCCGCAATTGAAGCAACACTTAACTCTTGCAGATCCTTTTGAATTTGCAAAAGGCTTCTTGTTCTCAGCTGCCTTGCAGGCAAGCTGTGAGGAAAAGTTTGGCTGTTCATTAGTTTGAGCCATATTAAATTCCTCAAGTTTCTGAATAACAACATCCAAAGATAGGTTATCCTGCATTTCTATTATCTGACAGACTGTTTGAAAAGTTGTTGGTGGTAAAGAGTTCAGCAGAAATGCCACTATCAATTCATCTGGTAAATTCAGCTTTTGATTTTCCAGTCTCCTGACTAGTTCAAGCAGGCCATTAACATGAGCTGAAAAATCTTCACTCTCATCCATTCTCATATTACAAAGTCTTTTAAGCATTTGTATCTTTGATATATTTGACTTCCCTTGATACAGTCTCTGTAAAATTTCCCACATATCTTTTGCAGTTAACTTGTCATGTATGTACACATGTAAACGCTGACTCACCGACATTGAGATGATTGCCATAGCTTTGTCATTTTTCTCATCCCAGAGTTCTTGTGCTGCCCCTGCATCTGTAGGTCTGTTGGACTCCAGCATTTTCCTTAGGCCTTGTCCTCCCAGTGCCATCCTTGCATTATGACTCCAAGCTTCATAGTTTGTTGCTCCAGTGAGCCTCTCTGGAATGGAGACCTTCAGCATAGAATCCATGGTCACAGAGACTAAAATCTTTCTTTTCTTTTCTGCCTTTAAGATTAATGCTAGCACTCAATTTTACTCACTCTGCGCTGCCTTTTGGGTGTCTGGGCCCATAACCCTGTTGGAAATGCAAGGACTGTGAGATCATTGCATCCATTTGCCCAATGCAGAGTTTACAGAGGAGTGTGAGTAGCTAATCATCAATAAGCAGGCAGGAAGCATACTTAAGCTTAAGTAGCTTTATTAGGAAATACATGTAGGATAGGAAAGGCCTACATCTATGCTAAGTCCTAAGACTAGGTGTGTTCAAGAGGGAGGAAGGAAGCTCTCTGAGACACAAAGAGATGAGAAATCTCCTGGGGGAGGAGATTGACCAATCAGGTCCTGACAGGAGTAGGACAGATAGGATGGGGGAAGGGTTCCCTGATCTGTCTGTCTACTCCTGCTGTTTCTAGCAAACAAACAGGATAAGGTGCTTAGGGGGGATGCAACCAAAGGAATGTATTTCCAACACTGAGGAGACAAGTACTCTAGATACAAAGGCCAACCATGGGGATTGTAATGCAGGCATGCAATTGCTTTCTTCGCTAAAGCCATAGCATCTGCAAAATGCCTTCCAGCGGAGCCCTTCCAGGTGGTAAATAGCTCATTAAATCCTAGCTGTCTCTTCCCAGAGTTGGCTGCCTGCTTTGATGAGTTTGCCATCTAATTTGCAGATAAAAAAATTCTGTTATTTGGCTAGATTTAGATGCTGCTACTTTGGATGTTGGGTGAGAGTTTGGGGTTGGGGAAGCGCAGTCTTGTTCAGTTTACTTGTATCAGCTTTGATTAATCCCACCCACTGATGCAGAGGGTGTGCTTGGAGGGGTGAGGCTGACCAGTTGTGAATTAGAGCCATGCCCTGGGGGTGTTGCTGGCCAGAGTTGTCAATGTCTCCTTTCAGGAGGGCAGGGTACCTGTCAGCTTTAAAACTGTGGTCATCTGTCCCCTGCTCAAGAAGCCATCCCTTGATGTTAACTCCCCAGCCAGCTATCACCATGTCTGTAACCTTCCCTTTTTAGGGAAGGTTAATATTGAATGAGAGGTTGCCTTGCAGCCCCAGGCACATCTCGATGCTTTTGGATTCCTGGACCCATGTCAGTCTGATTTTCATCCTGGGCATAGCGCTGAGACTGCACTTGTGGCCTTGGTCAATGAACTTTGGTTGCAAATTGTCAAAGGAAATTGTACCCTGTTGAATTTGTTAAATCTGTTGTCAGCCTTTGATACAGTTGATAATGGGGTGTTGTTGACACGGTTGTGGGACCTGGCAGGGTTGTGCGGGGCTGCTCTTGAGTGGTTTTGCTCATTCCTGACTGGGAGAACCCAAAGGGTGGTGATGAGCAGTGACTCGTTGTCCCCTCGGGAGCTCTCTTGTGGGATCCCGCAGGGTTCCATCTTGTCCCCACTCCTGTTCAACGTGTATCTGAGGCCCCTGGGCAAGATTGTTTTGAGATTTAGATTGTGGTGATGACACCCAGCTCTATCTCTCCTTTTCATCCAACGCAGTGCCTGGTGCCATTGGGGACTGAATGCGGGTGAGTGTATTGAAGCTGAATCCAGACAAGGCTGAGGTGATGAAGGTTGGCCGGCCATGTGACCTGGGTGATGTAAGGACTCCTGTTGTTGGTGGGGTCCAACCTCCTTTGGTCACTAAGGTTTGCAGCCTTGGAGTGCTCTTGAATCCACTGCTGCTCCTGGATGGTCAGGTTGTGGCGGTGGCCAGGAGTGCCTTTCACCTACATCTTGTGAGAAGACTGCGACTGTTGTCACCATCATCCATGCTTCATAACCTTGAGGCTGGACTACTGCAATGTGCTCTGTGTTGGACTGCCTTTGAAGACTGTTCAGAAGCTGTAGTTGGTGCAGACATTGTCAGTGGCCCGCCTTCTCTTTTTATACATAGCTTATACATGTAACATTGATTCCCATCCTCCAAAACTGCTCTCTAGTCCCATTGGCATTCTGAAGTATGCAGACAATGCTGCTTTAATTTCCAGAACACCAATTGGGTTGCAAAGGGCAAATTATAATTTTGCACAACTGTGTATTGCCCTCTGCCAATGGGATTAGAGAGCAGTTTTGGAGGATGGAAATCATGGTTACGTGTACCAGTAATTATGTCATTCACATAAATGTTAAACTGAAGGAGGGCTAAAATGCACCCTTGTCATACCCCCCTGCAAATAGAAACGTTCAATGTAAATTCCCCCCAGAGTCCATACCCAACTTGAGCCCAGGTGTTTTCATGGTAGGCTATAAGTAATGTAAACAAAATGGGATCTATTCTTAAATGAATGAATATAAATGTTTATTGTGTTAACCATTGGTTATAACAAAATAATTCAATATAAAATATTGAACAAAGTAAAACTATATATTTAAAAGTAAATAAAAGAAAACAGGATACGTTTGGATTCTACACCTCTAAAATCAACAATCTAACCCTGGGGCTTAAGTGCGGGGATCTCTTTGCCCCTGCACAACTTCCTATAAAACTACCACTCAGTTGTCAGTTCGTTTGCTTAATTCAGATATGTCAGGTTTCTGAAAGCCATCCAATTTGCATACTCATAATCACCATTTGATTTTCAAGGTTCAGTTTCCCAAGGGTTGACTCTATTTTATTTGGACTTTCCTTTCCTTCTTTGAACAATGAAAGCATGAGCCATATTTGCTACTTTCTTGACAACTTTCTCATCAGGATTTGCCAGCAAGTATATTATTTTTATGTGTGTATCCCAGCCTGGGATTGCTCCTATTAGTGGGAGTAAATATTTTGTTCTTACATTTGATGACAGGGGGCAGAAACATAAATAATGGGGAAGATCCTCAGGGACCATAGTCCCACATGGGCAGAATCTCAATTCATGAGGGGTCTTAGCATATCACCCCTCAAGAACAGCCGAGGGCATAAGTTGAAATCTTAGGAGAGTAAAAGCTCTCCTTAGCATGAAATTTGTCTGAATACTCAAATAATATTCTTGCAGGTGATATCCTTTTATAAAGCTATACCAGGGTGCTACCCCTGCTTCCTCTGATATCCTCTAAGTCTATCTGCCTATAGATATCTTCTATATGTACTTTACACAGCCTCTTTATTTGTTCAGGGGAGAGGGCAGATAAAAAGGTAAGTAGGCCCATTTTGTCTGTACGAGAACTTAATCTAGCTACCCACTTACACTTGCAGTCGGAAGTCTTCATTTAAAGCCAGCACAGCTTAGCTAATCTGGTCTCTGGCATCTGAATTAGAGATGGGCGACTGCGGTTCAGAAGTTCGGAGTTTGGCCCAAACTTGGCCTGTTCGGACGACCAAACCCGAACCCAAATCCGAACACGAACTGACCAAACCAAACTAGATTCCGAACGTCAAAATGACCAAACAGTTTGGTCAGTTCGGATCGCATACGGGTGAGCTCGGGTGGCTAAAATGTGTCACTGGAAGGCAAAATGTGACAGAGAGGGGGAGTCAGTGGAGGAGCAGACCTCCAGGCACCAGGGGTGGAGAGACTTGGAGTAGCAGCCAGCCTGCCCAAACACCATCCCTTTTCGCCTCAGACCACTGGTTTCGCAGTCTGCGATTGGCCACGGGCTAAGCTGCACGGAGCCAATGGGGCTTGCAGTGAGGTGGGCACAGAAAGAAACAAAACTGATTGCCTCCCACCTTCCCAATGCTTTCTGAGCTTGTCACTGTTCCTGAATAGCAGGCCTTTCAGAAGGCTCCCTCTCTCCCAGCAGTTTTTCTTCCTTCCTATTCCTAATCCATTGCCATCCTCCTATTTCACCCATCCAACCCATTTACCTCCACATTATCATTTATTTAGCTTAGATTAGATACATTTAGGTGTTATTTTTTGTTTTTACCCATCCCTGTGTTCCCTGTGTTCAATCTTCCTTCCTCCCTCCCCCCTCCATTGAATCCTTTCCCTTTCCCTCTTATTCCATCCCTGATTCCCTTCCCCTGTTTTAAGTTTTGGATTTATTTAGAGTAGGATTATTATTAGATTGATTTTCATTTCAGTTTTGTACCCCTCCCTGTGTTCTTTGTGTTTCCCCCTGTGTAATATTGTATATATAGATAGATAGTTATTAGATAGATAGTTACTAGATAGATATACATAGTAGTTAGCTTAGTTATAGAGATAGATAGAGATACAGTGTGTTTGTAGGACAAGGCCTTTGTAGTTAATTATTAGGATATTCCATTTAGTTCAATAGGTTTTAGAATAGTTAATAGCAGTTAGATTTAGTGTAGAGATAGATATATATAAAAAAAGAAACAGCCACTCCAGCCCCAGGACCCACCGTCAGGGTTCTGGGGCCTACGTTACTGGCAGGGAGGGCTGTGGCCAATATGTATCTAGAAGCTGCCACTCTAGCCCCAGGACCCACCGTCATGGGTCTGGGGCCATCATTCCTCGCACAGAGGTGATGTCATTCCACCGCACCAAGAAACAGCCACTCCAGTCCCAGGACCCACTGTCAGGGTTCTGGGCCTACGTTACTGGCAGGGGGGGCTGTGGCCAATACCTAGAAGCTGCCATTCTAGCCCAGGACCCACCATCATGCATCTGGGGCCATCATTCCTCGCATGGAGGCGATGTTATTCCACCGCATCAAGAAACAGCCACTCCAGCCCCAGGACATGCCACCAGGGTTCTAGGGCCAAGTTACAGGCAGGGAGGACTGTGGCCAATACCTAGAAGTTGCCATTCTAGCCCCAGGACCCACCATCATGGGTCTGGGGCCATCATTCCTCGCACAGAGGCGATGTCATTCCACCGCAGCAAGAAACAGCCACTCCAGCCCCAGGACCTGCCATCAGGGTTCTGGGGCCAAGTTATAGGCAGGGAGGACTGTGGCCAATATCCAGAAGCTTCCACTCTAGCCCCAGGACCCACCGTAATGGGTTTGGGGCCATCATTCTTCGCACAGAGAGCCTTTTTCCGAAGGCCCAAACCTAACGGAACATGACCGAACCAAACGGCCGAACCCGAATGCGACGACCGACCCGAACGGCTGAACCAAATGGGAAAGCCAAACTGGATGGAACCAAACGGCCGAACCTGAACTGCAATCTGTTCACCCATCCCTAATCTGAATTAGCCGTATCCAGTAAGTTATTTGCCAAATTTTTGCTTGAGGCTCAATAGAAAGGATTCTGGTTTCTGCCCTTAATAAACACACAGATGTTCCCACCGGAACTCCTAGAATGGCTCTCAGCAATCTATTATGTATAGACTCAAGCTTATGTTCTGCTGCAAAACCCCAAATCTCCGCACCATATAAAGCCTGAGGTATAACTTTTTGTTTTAATATACTTATTGCTGGATGAAACAGCCTTCCTCCTCTTACTCTCCAAAGCTTGATCACCCCATTTACCATACTAGCTAATTTCAGCTTTAGCGAATCAATATGATCATGCCAAGTACCATTGGCTTTAAACAGTAGTCCCAAATATCTATACATTTTGACTTGTTCAAGGGAATGTCCATTAATATTCCATTGTTTGCTCCTCCAATGCTTGACAAACACCATAATCTTAGATTTATCATGATTAATTTGCAGCTTATTTCTGCAACAGTACTTTCCCAGTGTAGTAAGTGATCTATGCAGACCTATCTCAGACGTTGACAAGAGAATCATGTCATCGGCATAAATAAGGATCCCCACCTGTCTCTGACATATAAAAACTGTGTGGTGCTCCTTTCCCTGTAGGCTTGGGACTATATCATTTATCAAAAGATTGAATAGAAAGGGTTCCTTCCAGCACACAGCCCTGCTTAACTCCCCTCATTGTCTCAAATGGGTCTGTATAGTCTCCGGCCAAAGTTATCCTTATTTTAATTTGGGTGTTCTGATAGAGTCTCTGCACCAAAATCAATAGCCTTTTATCAATATTTGTCTCCCCTAATTTTTCCCATAAAAGCTGTCTATTAACCATATCGAAAGCTGCCTTCAGATCAATGAAGGTGGTATATAATTTACTTTCCCATTATATACATATTTGTCTATCAAAAAGGCAAGAGTAAAGCAGTGATCTATTGTAGAATAATTCACCTGGAGACCTGCTTGTTCTTCATGCAGCAGTTGTATTTTGCTTGCCCATTCCTCCAACCTGCTCAAAAGAGTTTTAGCATACAGTTTGACTGTGATGTTAATCAAACTGTCTGGTCTATAGTTTGATGACAACCCTTTATCACCCCTCTTGTGAATGGGAACTACAATGCTTAAATTCCAATTAGCAGGAATTACGCCCAAAAAGTGTATATAGTAAAAGAGTTGGGTTAACATTGGGACACTCACCAGTCCATATGTTCCCTCAAGACTTCCCCTGGGATTCCGTCTTCGCCAAGGGCTTTCCCTGTTGGTAATGCCATAATGAGATCCCTGATGGAATCCTGGGACAGTGGATCCCATGTTGGAAGTGTCAGCAGGTCACAATCCGGATAACCAGAAACTAAACTTACTTTCTTCTATCTTACTAAAGATTTCTGCAAAATAACTTTGCCATGTTAGACCCGGAATACCAGAGTCCAGCCTGCAATTGTCCATATGGTATCTTTTTCTAACAATGCCCCCAAACTTGCTACTGTCTTTCCTCTTTACAGCTTCCTCTAGATTCACCCATAAAGAGTACTGATAAGCTTGCTTTTTAGTCCTTATCAAGATTTTATATGACTTCTTATTTTCAAGCAAACTTTCAACTGCTTGTAAGGTATTATGATTCTTTGCCAACCTAATTGCTTTATTCAATGCACTTTTCTTTTGTCTGCACTCATGATCTAACCAAGATGGTTCCCAAATTCTTAAATGGGACAAATTAACTTAAACATTTTAATTTGTCAGTTCAGGCCCATAGCCAGAGATGACTTGGGAAGGGCTCGTTCCTCTCTCCCAGCCTCTGCTAAGAAGCCTTTGATATGTTGTCTAAAACAAAAAAGGTCTGAGACAAGGAGTCTACAAAAATGTGAACTAGACTGCCCATAAACTGCACGACACATTTTAATGCACAAGTCAACTGCAGCTTTAATAGCTACCTGTGTCTGAGCACAGTAAAGTAATTCACTTCCTGATTTGCTGCTAACAGGCAATTTAATCCTGATTCCATATCCCTGCTGTTGAACCTGGGAAGGCAGGCAATATGAAGTGAAGCACCATCAAATCATTTTTATTTTTTTTACTTTAAAGTTGTTGACCACATTGATAGATAAGTGAGAGAGTGAAATACCTGTTGCGTTATTGTAAAGTGATGCTATATTTGTTCTCTCCCCCACCCCACCCTTTTCCGTCAGTGTCTGGCTAGACTCTGTGCCAGCTGTAGGCCTTGGGGGTAGCGTCTAGCAGGTTGCATGGCCAAAAGCTGTCAAGATGGATATCTATCAATGCTGCTGCCTGAGAAGACTTACTAAAATATAGAATGGCCTATGTCCTTGCCCAGTCTTTTATTTTATTTTATTTTATTTTATTTCATCATTTTTATACTGCCCCCTCCTGTCCAATGGCAGCTCAGGGCAGTGAACAAAACTGAATAATAAAAAACATAATACAAAACTATAAAATACAATATAGTATAAAATATTAGTTTAAACCGTAAAACAGAGGCCCGAGTAAATACCCTTTTCCCACAAAAGAACCACCACCACCCCACTACCCATCGCCCTCACCAAATGCCTGGTGAAACAGCCAGGTTTTACATTGTCTACAGAAGGCAGGGAGATTCAGAGAGAGGTGAATCGCCACCAGAAAGAAATTTCACAGCTGCAGCGAGGTCATCGGGAATACCCTCTTGAACGTCGCAACCTGGGGATCTATAAGAGGCTGCCCCCGACTGACCACAGGGGACAATCCAGGACATGAGGGATTAGGCAGCTCTGCAGGCAAGTGGGGCCCAGGCCATATAGGGCTTTAAAAGGTAATAACCAACACCTTGAATTGGGCCCGGAAGACTATAGGCAACCAGTGCAGAGAACAGAGCACAGGTGTTATGTGCTCCCAGCAGCCCAGCCCCGTAAGGAGACGTACCACCACATTCTGCACCAGCTTCAGCCTCCAGGTCATCACCAGGGGTAACCCCATGTAGAGCACATTGCAGTAGTCCAGTCTTGAGGTGATTAATACATGGATGATGGCGGCAAGATCAGAGCCCGAGATTTATGGCCAGAGATGTCAGATCAGATGTAATTTACCAAACGCACTCCTTGCCACAGTTGCCACCTGGGCATCCAGGTGGAGCTGTGAGTCGAGGAGGACTCCTAGGCTCTGAACCTGAGGGGCCAAGGAGGGACATACCCCATCAATGATGGGGGCCTCCACTCCCTCGCTCTTACCCACCAACATCACCTCCGTTTTGTCGAGATTCAGCTTCATATGGCTCATCCTCATCCAATCCCTCACCGCAGCCAGACACCGGGCAAACACCAAGACTCCTGGGCCTGTGTCAGATGAAAATGAGTTGATGGCTTTCATATTATTATCCTACTGCCCTATATGTTGCTGCAAAGCTAATGAGCCAACAGGAGAAGGGAGAACGATTTGTGAGCTGCAAGTGGGACATCTTGAAGGGTTCAGCAGAGCAGAGTTTGAAAACCATTAGTCTAATATATTCTTACAATCTCTTCCTCTGTTGCTCCTCAAAAACTGGGATTTTGATCAGAAGTATTAAATTGCAATTTTTAAAAAAATTTTAAAAGAAAATTTGTATGAGTCTCTTTCTCAAATGTGCTTGGTGGGTACCTGGATTGATATCCAGGATTATCACAAGTTATAATGTTTTGCATAAGACAATTAGATTGGCAGCAGAACACTAGAAAATATTTATTTATTTATACAACATTTATATCCTGCCCACTCTTACCTAACGGTGACTTGGGGAAGCTTACAATTTTCATAAAATAGATCTGTGGCAGAGTGGTGCCACAATAAGGATCCTATTCCTTTAAGAGAGTCACAAGATGGCACCTGCCCTGGAGAACACTCAAAATGGCCACTGACCGGAAGAGGAAGTTGGAGTGTTTGGGGTGTGTCTAACAGTATAAAGGCAGAGCCAGCCTGAAGGAAGAGGCAGTCTACTCTTGACTGCTGAGGAGTGAACATCTCTACCAGAGGCTGCCAGGAAGGAGGTTAACCTGGAAGGCCCTGAAGGAAGTGTTGATACAAAGAGCCAAAATGAATGTGATACTAGCTAGCCAAAGGACTGTGTGTGGCTGGGTTAGACCTGGTGAAATTGTTATGTGTTTATTCAAGATGGGCCAGAGGTCTGATAAGTGACCTTGGACTTTGCTTATAAATAAACTGTAAGGACTTTATGCCTGACTCTAGATCTTCTTTGAGTCACACTCTGAGAGCACTCACCCACAGAAGTGGTCCCTGCCACAATATCAAGTAAAATAAAACATAATATAAAACACAATATAAATTAAATATAACACTCATAGAACAATAAATAGGTATCCCACAAAATAAATAAATAAAGCCCACCTCCCCATTACCCTACCCACACTCACCCACTCCCTCGCCAAATTCCTGGCAAAATAACCAGGTCTTACACTGTCTTTGGAAGGAGGAAAGATCTGGGGACAGACGAACCTCCACCGGGAGGGAGTTCCACAGCCTTGGACTGGCCACCGAGAACGCCCTCTCCATCGTCCCCATCCGACAGACACAGGGGACTTCAAGGGGAGTGCCCTCTGATGACGGCAAAGGCCGATCCAGAACCCGGGGGTGAGGTGGTCCCGAAGATAAGTAGGGCCAAAGCCATTTAGGGCTTTAAAGGTCAATACCAACACCTTGAATTGAGCCTGGAAGACTATGAGCAGCCAGACTATGTTGGACCAGAAAAGAAAGCTTTGTCCTCAAAAGTTTTTTTTAAAAAACCATTCATTTTGCAAATGTTTCTGCTTAATGTGATTTTCTAATAATTTTAGTTGAGTTAGAAATGTTTACTTTCAATGCTAAAGTGCTCCCAAGCATTCTCCAATCCAATAAAGTTGAGTGCTTGCAGCACTATATTAAAGTTTCAGGTGGAGAATCTCTGTGTACTGCAAGGGGTGAGATACGTTTTGTGGTCCTGAGGAACTTTTTCACATGTGGGTGATGGGAGATACTCTCAGTTCAGTCAGGGTCCAGGATGGTTCCTAGGGCCACCACCTGTCTGTCAAGTGTGCTAGGGCTGGGCCCCCTGCCCCAACCTGCTTGAAAGAACTCTAATAAGTCTGGCACCCCTGAAGGTGAAGCTTCCTGTGAGTGGAGAGTGCCTGAGGCCAAAAGGTATTCTGACCAGGTCCTGGAGACTCTTATGGCTCTAGCCATAAGAGTCTCCAGGAAGGGAGTTCCTGGATAAATGCCTTATGCCTTATGCCACTGGATAAATTGTTTCCAGGTGGCTAAGTACATACTATTTGTGGATCCCCTACAGGAGGCCATAAGAGTCTCCAGGACCTGGTCAGAATACCTTTTGGCCTCAGGCGCTCTCCACTCAACAGTTATGCCAGCAATCAGAGTAGCATGGGGTCTTGGTGCAGAAGAGGTCCCTGCCTGATCACATCCAGCCAAGAAGGCAGAGTCAGCCGCGGGCAGACCTGGAGCTCCTCAGCTCTTCTAGGTCTGAGAACCAGAGGTGGCCAATATGGGGATATGAGTATGACTCGTGTGCTGTCCTGTCTGGTTTTCTAATTTCTGGATGGCCCAACCCAGCATAGGGAAGGGCAGGAACATGTAGAGAAACCCCTGGGGCCATGGTTGCAGAAGTGAGTCTATGGCTAAAGCCCCAGGATCCCTCCAGAAGAAGTAGTCCCTGGACTTGCTGTTCGTGGCTGTAGAAAATAGATCAGGGTTCGGGTGGCCAAACATCTGAGTCACTAGATCAGAGATCTCCAGGTGTAGTTTCCACCTCCCGGGGTGTAGTTTCCACTTCCCAGGGTCGAGCCAGTTCGCTTCAATGTTGTAATCCCTTTTATGTGTACTGCCCTGCTGGAGGGCATCCTAGGCTCCACCCAGTGAAACAGCACCTTGGCTTCCTTCTGGAGGGTTACCGGATTTCCCAGCATGCTCCTAAAACTATTTTGGAGCATGCTAGGAAATGTAGTCCAGCTTTCTCCCAGACAGCATTAGAATTAATGCTATTTGGGAACATGTCAGACTGTATCCAGCATGTTCCCAGAGAGCTTTACCTAATTCAAAGGAGGCAGTAGAGCAGCGTGACCGGCTCCCACGGTTTGGCAGATTCTGCTCCAGAAGACACTAAGACAGCAGCATGCTCAGCTCCTGGTGGCTTTTAGGTGAGTGGCACCCCCCCTTCACTCCTTCCCTGCCCTCTGTTGCCCTCCCTACACCCCCTTCACTGTCCCCCGGAGCCCTATTCCCTGCCCCCCCCCTTCACTGGCCCATGCTGCTGGCTGCGCTGCCCTCTCCCGCCACTCCCTCTAGCACTCGGCTGAGAGTTTTTCCAAGTCCTGAGGCGGGGCTATTCCTCAACCATTCAGAACTCAGAAAAACGAGGCTGAATAAGGCAGTACTCAGTAAAATCAAGAAAAATCCAAGCACTGAATTTCAGCCCTAATATGTACTACTTTGTCCCCTGGAATGGTTGAGCTATAGTGAATCCTGTCTTATTGGAGAAGATTGGACCAGCTAACCCTTGAGGTCCCTTCCAGTCCTCCATCTGTGAATTATTTTGAAAGAAACATTGAGACTTACAAAGTGTGGACAAAAAATGTGGGTTGAGAAGGGAAAGTTAGGTTTGGGCTTTTCTCATTTTTTGAAATGAAAACGGTAAAATGAAATATTAAAAAAGGACAATTTATTCCCAAATTAAAAGTGATCACTAAGATTTAATAAGGAGAAACCTCTTTTTATAAAAACAAGAAAAGTGTCAGGGAAGAGGAAGAAACACAAATGAACACTTGTGGACCAAATTTTGTCTCTGAGGGTATTGAACTTAAACAATGCTACACATCTAGACCGCAGTCTGCACACCACTTACTAGCCTTCAGTGGGATTACTTCAGAGGAAGTGGTTTGTGATAAAATGGCTTTATATTGCTTTTGGGACAATGGGTGTCTTTAGACATAATGTCAATGGGTGTCTGAATGTGTGTTTTAACCTTGATATGAACACGGGTTTGGCCCTGTGTTCACCAGGTGACTATGCTTAGGCACACAGCCCATCTTAGGGCAAATCAATCTTTTGCTTGCCACCCAATCTCAGCACGCAGGCGCTGCCACCTCATTCCCCATGTTGTACCTGCTAACACGCCACGTGATATCATTAGACACAACGTTGGCCACGTGTTCAGCCAAAACATGTAAATTGTCCTTGTGATGCAATGATGTTCACACCGCGTGTTCAAAGGCTGGCCAAATTGGTGTTGGGATTGTTTCGGTGCTTACCACACAACGGCCAAACACGTGCGTAGGGGTTTTAACACCTGATCTTTGTTATGTCTAAAGACACCCAGTGTTGAAAACTTTATTGGATGGCCAGGCAAGCCACTGTCCCTCTGCCTCAGTTTCCTGTTTGCAAACTTGATGTGATGACAGCAGGCCCAGTCATACAGAGTCATGTGTGGTCTCGGAGTACCCCAGCCATTGGGGTTTAGACACACACCTCACTGCTGATCTACAAGCCTAGCTTGTCTAATCAGCTACTATGGGAGTCATGTATGAGCTAAGAACTATCCTAAACTGTATTGGGTTAACTTTGTCCTTACTGCTCATCTCCAGTCTTTTCCCACCGGCACCATCCCATTCTTTCTGAAATTCCTCTTTAATGGCATGGCAATTGCTTTATATTATAAAATTTTATTGGCATACACAAGTTATTTATTTATTTATTTAAAAAACATATTACCCCGCCCCTCCTGCCACAGGCAGTTCAAGGCAGCTTACAACAATAAAAAAACAATTAAAACACATCATAAAAAGGAGGAAACAGAGAAAACAACCCCCACCCCCTAACCCTCCCATCACCCCTCTCCCCCACCAAACACCTGGCAGAACATCCAGGTCTTGCAACATTTCCGAAAAGAGGGGAGGTTGAGGCACGGCGTGGCCACCAAGAATGCCCTCTCCTGCGGGGGACCTCAATCAGGGCATGCCCAGATGACTGCAGGGGCCAATCCAGGACACGAGAAGTGAGGCGGTCTCTCAGATAGGCATAATGCAGACCGTTTAGGACTTTATAAGTTAAAACCAACACCTTGAATCGGGCACCGAAAACCACCGACAGCCAGTGCAGAGAGCAGAGCACTGGTGTAATATGCTCCCAGAGGCCCAGCCCCACTAGGAGACGGGTTGCTGCATTCTGCACTAGCTGCAATTTCCAAGCCGTCACCATGGGTAGGTAGCCCCACGCAGAGTGCAGATTGGATGTGGCAGAGCAGACTGAATCTTAATCCCAATAAGATGGAGGTTAAGGTGGTGGGAAGGGCGAGGGAGGTACTGATTCCTCTCGTAGGGGGTGTCCGTCCTCCTGTATCCCAGCAGGTTCAGAATCTGGGGGTGGTGTTGGACTCGGGTCTCCATCTGGATTGGCAGGTGGAGATGGTGGCTACGGCAGGTGGAGATGGTGGCTAAGGCTGCCTTCCGCCAGCGATATCTGGTATGGAGGCTGCACCCAT
>QEPC01015149.1:23415-33887 GCA_003113815.1 Sphenodon punctatus | reverse complement strand
CCCAATCCATCCCCAGTCTGTCCCCTCCCCCCCCCACCATTTACTCACCAGAGGCAGCACAGCGGGATCCCAGATGGTGCACTGGCTTTTTTTCTTGGGCCTGGAGCGGCCACGCAATCTGCTAGGCTCCACCTCCCTCCCAGAGTCAAGTCAAAGTTTGACTCGACTTGGAGGGAGAACTTGGAGGGAGGAAGGGGGCAAACCTAAGAGCAGCCTGCATGGCAGCTCCCAGGTGTAGTCTGGCCCGGTCACCTGCGTGCATTGCCCGGGTAGGAATTTTAGCCCTGGGCTATCCCTGAAATGAAATAGTGCCCCCTGCAGCACTATTTCATTGCAGGGTTCCCTTTATGTGGGATGGATGGCACTTCTAGCCACCCATTCCGCATAAAGGGAGAACACCTCCATTTTGTCCTCCCAAGGCTTCCTTAGGAAGCCTTCAGGTGGGGGGATGAATGTCAGAGCCATCTCGAAGAACCTTGTTTGGAGACACTGACCTTGAAGGTTGCTACCTCTAAACAAGGTTCTTCGAGCTGGCTCCGCACATTCACTGCGGCGTGGTTGTTTTGTTTTTTTAAGTGTCAGGGCTCAGGGGAGCAGCGAGTCTGACTCCTGGGGGGCCACGGCCAGGAGGGGCATTGCCCCATACTTCCTAGGGGGCTCAACGTCACTGGATCATGACTCCTCCATCTCTCCTGAGACTCAGCCTCTGGACCCCATGTCTGACACATAGGCTGAAAAATAACTTACCCAAACTATTCAGAAAAATAGTAATGGATTCAAAGAATTTCAAGACTGGTTCACTAGTTATTCACTAACCAGAAGAGTGGTTAAATTCATAATCACTTCTATTCATAACCAAGAGTTAAAATTATAGATGATGGACCAAATTCATGCTTAGTGTAATTGACTGAAATTAATGAAATGACACAAGAAATAGATCTTTTGCTCTCTCTCTCTTTCTGAGTATTTTTCAACTAGCTCTGATATTTCTAGCTTCTTTAGTTCTTGATTCTACACTTGGTGTTAGCTCTTTTGAACAGAAGGAAATATCTTCATTAATGAAAACAAATTCACACTTCTCAAAACCCATTTACTTTTCTGCTGCAAGTCATTTTTCTCCCTGCACTTGTTTGTTACTGGAGAAATTTGTGTATTTAAACAAGATATTTCCTTCTTCTCAGTTCATCTCCTCCTCCTTCTATTAAGATCATCATGTTCAAAGTGCAACATCAACTATTTCCATGGCAACAGAGTATCATGATGTCTCCGACCCTAGAGTCTAACAACTTCATTTGCAGGCTCAAGCTGCAGAAAGCGCTGGGGCTGCTTAAGAAGTTTCTTATTCAAATGCAAATATTTTTAGGAATAGCGCAAGTTTCCCTTTGTCCAATTGTTTTCCCCTTTCTGTGTTTGATCCAGTGTGAAAGACGCTGATCAAGTGATGGTTTTGACACACAGAGAACCATGACATGCTTTTGGACCAGCTCAGACAATGTTCTCCTCTCGTCCAGCTGGTACTGCACTGAATAAGTTTTGTTCCCATTTACCAAAAAGGCGTTTGTTTGTTTCAATAGCAACTTTGATCCATTTGTGCTGCTAGCCCTGTGGGGATCCATTGGCAATCTATTCTAGCCCCCCTGCCGCTCTTTACTACCATACCTATGTCACTAGGGCAAAGTTCTTGGTTACCGATAACATGACTTGTCTTTCCCTTCAGCCCAATATTGATTGCAGTGTTCCTTTCTAGAAGGCTTTGTTTTGCTAAACAAAATACAAACCAAAAAAACCCCTAAACCCTAAAACTTTGACTGCAACCACCTGTGGATAAAAGAGACTCTCCAGGGTCCAATTACTGCATCTGCATCCTGTTAAGTTGCATTTTGAATGGAGTGGCATCGTATGTAATAGCTAGTCCAAATTCAGTCATTTCTGGGTTTGTCTCTGAAAAGCTCTCATGTTTGAACAGTGGGCCTTCCCATCATTTAAGGGCAGGGATTATGGATCAACTTTAGATACAAAATGGATGAAGGGTTCCGAATTTCACTTGTACCTTTGCCACCTTGACAACCAAGTGCTAGGTTGCTCTGTCAGCCGCCTGCCTATACTAATTGTGCTTAAGCAGCTGTTAGGCTTCAGCACAAGCCCAAGAAAGAAAGAGCAGTTTTGGTTTCAGGCTGGCCTTAGGGTGAAACAAACAGGGCAGATACCCTGTGCCCTGCACTGGGGCCCCACAGGCTACTCTCCAAAAGGGCCCCAGGAGCACCATTGCTGCCATAAGCCTCAGGAGTAGGGGTGATGGTGACACTCCTGGGGACTTTCAGACGTAGCAATAGCAGAGCCCAATTGCCCCACCCAGGTAAACCCTGTTCCCCCCACATCTCTGGTGACCCCCCCTCCACCATGGCCGCCCCCTGCCCGCCCGTTACCTCCTGTACCAGTCACCCCTTGACCTCTCTGTTACCCAGGCAACAAACTTTGCCTTCCCCCATCACTCTGGTGACCTCATTTCACCATGAGGCCCAACAAATTCTGACATCACCCTCTGATTGGGTTTCAGTGGCCAGAATGTATCAGTCTCCTAAAGAGTAGTAGCATTCCCGTTCCACAAAGAATGCTAATACTGGTACCTTCCTCTAAAATGGTTGTATACTACTTCTCCCCTTTCATCTCCAATATGTGACATAAATGAGCCTTTCTTATCCCACCTCCATTTCTCAAAATCAAGCTGTAGGAGCTGCAGCAAGTATTTGCAGAGTCAGTACCACCCTTCTTTTTTATATAACCAGTTTCCTTGACAGATTTCTTCTTACTCTCTTGCTATGATGTGTTCATCCTACCACCAAACACAGGCTTACAAGCTGTGGCCCATCCTGGGTCTCTTCACTTAGGTGAGCTCACCTTCTTGGTTATCAGCCTCTTCTCCTCAAAGGGGAGACTCACACGGTTCCTAGCTTCTGGTAGTCCCTGGCTTGTGGCTACCCAACCACTCTGCACTTCTCCAGAGCATTCCCTGGTATTCTTACACATGAATTCAGTACTTGCTGGCAATGGGAAAAACACAGTGAACACAGATCTCTCTCTGTAACAGAAAAATTAAGGGTATGACCCAGTTAGATAAGCCTACCTAAATCTGAGCAACTGACCCAGGACTACTACTTGTGCTAGTGCACCTGTAGTCTCCTGGCTAACTGAGCCAGCTTTGTCTTACCCGTTACTAAATTAAACAAGTCATTTCATTCTTAGAAGAATCTCATTTGAGACAAATTGACAGCCTGAGATAATGATGGGCTAAAGCATAGTCTCTCTGTTGTAAGGAGTTTATTTGCTGAGTGTTTCTTGATTAAGTTCTAATTAGCTCACTGCAGCCAAGAAGACCTGCTACATAAGATTTGCCAAAAGCATCAATCACTCAGACTCTCGAAGAGCCTGATTCCATCTCCACCAGAACTGAAATAATGAACACTTGCTGTTCAGACTTTCCTTATTCACTAACACCACGGTCACTCAGAGTCCCATTGGAACCAATTTAAAAAATAACAGATTAACTCACTCGACAAATGTTTCCCTGTGATGGCTCACTGGTCTTACATTCATTCTACGGCTTATGTGCATGGTAGACTTCCTCCAGTACAAAGACAGCAGTTGCTATTTACAAGAGAACCCTTTGGTGGAAGATCTTGAAGGGAAACCCAGTTGCTAGAACTGTTAATAATTATGTTCACGTCTCTCAGTGCTGAACCAGTGCCTCAGAGCAGCATCAGAAAGCTGTGGGTGCTTTCAGACAGAAGGCTGCCCCTGGTGCTGGCTGCACCGGCCCACTTTGCCCCCAGGTGGCCTATTTGTCTAAAGGCGGCCCTGCCAGATGTGCAGGCAGAGCCCTGGAACATCCTGGAGCACTGGCTGGTGAAGTGGGCCAGCCAAACCCAGGACACCGCCCAAAGCAGAGCAGCTGTACGTCTGTTTGGCTGACCCACGGTGCAGCTCTACTTTCAGCCAGCCATTGCCCCGGGCAACGCCATAGAGTTGCATGCACCAGCCTAGAGCATTGGGTGATCGCCTACAACTCTATGGCGTGTACAGGGGGCACGCTACATGGGTGGACTTCAAGCCAGGGATCCCGCCGGGTCTGTCTGAAGCCAACCCAAGCAGGTCTGCAAGCGGGCAGATGCAGGAGTGCACCACTGGAGCAGCTCCACAGCTGGCTGCCTCAGCATCCATCTAAAAGCACCCTATGTGTTGCTGCTCCTTAGCACTACCATTACACTCTGGCTAGTGCCCAGGGGCTTTGCTAATGCCTTCCCCTGTGCTGCTCAGGTCACACCCCTCCTCAGCTGTATTCCATGTCCCCAGCTTCCTGATTGGCTGCCTGCCATATAAAAGGCAGGCCTGCAGCCACAGGAAGCTGGATGGATCACGTTTTCCTCTTCCTAAATCTTGTTCCCTGCTGGCTCAGTGTCCTTAGGACTGGCTCTTCCCTAGCTCTGCCCTGACCCTTAGTTTTGGACCCATGAAACTGCCCATCTTGCCTGCTTACCAGTCCTTCTGCCCCTTCTGCTTGCCCAGTGCCCACTGTTTCTTTACTGCAATTCCAGCACCCCAACCTGTCTGACCCACATCCCCTGGTCCGTGTGTCAGTCACCAGTTTGTCTGTGATGTCCTGGACCTATCCTGCATTGACCCTTTTGGATCTCTGGACCCAATCCTACACTGATTCCCTTGGATCCTGATTCCCCAGTGCATTCCTGACACAGAGATAGTGTCACACACAATAACTGGGAGCAGATAAACCAAGCAAAAAGATTCACACTGGGAAGAGGGAAGCCTAACAGAGAAACAAACAATGCTGTTTGCCCTTGAACTCTTCAGACAAGTGTTTCCTCTAGAGTAGAACTCTCCTGGACTAACCCCATTTTCTTGCAGAGTTAACTGCTCCCTCCTTACCACCACTCCCGTCTGCTCTTGTAAACAAAAGTGGGGCAAGTAGGATTACCACCTTTCCCCAAAGGGGTGGGGCCATGCCATTGGGGGTGGGGCAAAGGGGCCATCACACCCCTTTCTGACATACCATTTTTTACAGGGTGTTGTGACTTCATGACACTTTGTAGGGTGTTCCCCCCCCCCCCTGCCTGAATGGGTTCAGAACCTGAACTTTGTTCAGTCGGTTCAGGCGGGAGGCAGTTCGGGTTTGGGGGGTTCACGGACGGGCCAAACACCCCTACTTCAGGCTGAACCCCGAACCCCTGACCCGCGTTTGCACATCCCTACTCGGTGACTGGCATCCTTGCTTGGCCAGGCGTTGCAAACTTGCATCCTACTCTCAGGATCTCAACAAGCTATTCTGCGAATTGGTCAAGCCTTGCCCAGTGGTGAATCACATGGCCACCCAGTAGCAGACATTGGATTACCATGGCACAGCACCCGTGGCACCTCAAGGGATGGTGTAAAGGGGCTGTCCCACTCCTTTGACATAACCCCATCCTTAGGGCCAGGGCTACATCAGAAATGGGGCAGGAAAGTCCCCATGACCCACCTCCTTTGACGTGGCTGCCCCTGTTGTTCATGGAAGATCCGATTTCTCCACATTACCAGGGGAGCCCTGGCTGACCCAGAGAAATGTGGGTTTCCACCAGAGACTGATGTCTCTGCCTCAAAACCTGGATTCTCTGGGAGAAACCTGGAGGGGTAGGTATGAGCAAATGAGTTAGCAGACTCTCACCTCAAAGTAACTGCTCCTAGGAGCTAGTCTGATTGCATTTTTTGCAAGAGGCAGCAGTATTATCAAATTCCAAAGAGGAAATTCTAAACCTACTGAGCCTCCCTCACAAAGCTCCCATTGGAATTCTCCATTTCTTGCCCTACATTTATTGTGTAGTGTGGTTGTCAGCACCCCAGTTTTATCCCTTCCCAGTAGTAACTGTGTTTCAGAAGAGGTGTGGGAGTGATTCCTCTATACATACAATTGGGTAATATCCTTTGTGAACATCCTACATTTATTGTGTAGTGTGGTTGTCAGCACCCCAGTTTTATCCCAGTAGTAACTGTGTTTCAGAAGAGGTGTGGGAGTGATTCCTCTATACATACAATTGGGTAATATCCTTTGTGAACAGATTGTATGTGATGTGTTACATGCACTTAATGTGAGTTTTATGGCAGCACGACCCCCCTCTGTTGCTTTTCAGGGATATATTTGTGTCTGATAGGCAGCAAATAGCTGTTTGTAGGACATGTGTTCACCTATCCCTCACATCAGTGCTGCATGCCAGTTTGCAATGAGCAGGGCCCCATGTTCCCTGTGTTTACTCCATGTGCATCAATAGGAGAAACATGTGAACATGGGTCCCTGCCAATAAGCTGTGTAGGTACACTCATCAGGGCCAGCCTTAGGCTTTGCAGGGTCCAGGGTGAAGATAAAATGCGGGGGCCTTGGAGGCCCCTCTCCCTTGGAGCAACCTCTGTGGTGTCCTGAAGGTGGTCATGTTTGGGGCCCCACTGAGAGGGAGTGGTGCCCCCACAACCTGTCCTGGTGACAATAGAGGCCACTGTGGGGCCTTCAGAAAGAGCGGGACTCAGGGCAGCTGTCCTAGGTCACCCTGTGGTAAGGCTGGCCTTGACACTCATTCCTCTTTGACCAGAGACTTTTCCCTTTCACCCTCATAAAACTGACTTGAAAATAAGAGTGTAAGAATGTGCACAGAGTGCTCAGAACTCACAATGCAACAGCAGGAGAGAAATCCTGGTGCTGAAATCTGAGAAATGAGAGGCCCTACCATTTTTCTAGGGTGCAGCCAGCCAGCACAGTCTCTCTTGTAACTAGAACCTGGGCTGTGGTGGCCAGTTTCTCTGTGCAAAAACCAAACCCAAGGGCCATTATGAAGACCATGGCCCACAGCCATGTTGTGAGAGTTACTGCTAAGCTTGTCTGACTCAAAGCTTTTTTGGCCTCTTCAGTTAGGGTTTTGTGTCTGTTCCAATGCTGTGATTTCCTGCCATACCATTTAGGATAAGCACATAGCTGGGCTAGGCATTTCTCTAGTTCTGTACTTGCAGAGAGAAAATTTGGAATACACAAACACCTGTGACAAGTCTATTTATAGCCCTTCCGTTCACTCCATAGATTTATTGTGCATGCAGCAACATACACACCATCTGTTTTCAGAACCTTTGTTTTACCAGGCTGTAATGTGCTGCTACTTCAATTAATCTCTATTTATGTTGTTACCCACTGTAGATTTTAAAGAACATTGTTTGGCATTTTCAGTGAAAGGCCCACCCCATGAATAAACACTTTTTTGAGTCATGAGGTGGTTGTGAGTGTGGCAACAGCTACTGAATTTCACATGATAGTGTATTTTATGCCAATTGGAAGAAGATGCTCAAACTCCTCTCTGGAAATTTGTGTACACCCTCATCTCAGGAAATATGAACAACAGAGATGATTGATTTTTACAGCTGGCTGCTGCACCTCTTGTAGAATATGATTATTCCCTGAATTTTAATGGCTGTGCATGTTTGAGCTTGAAGAATTTATCCTTAAAGTGTTCAGTTGTTGACCCTGGCCACGTAAGAGAGTGAGGATTAGCAAAAACCTATTAAACAGGGAGACTTATTATTTTATGGTGGGATAGGAATTTGGCACCAGTGATAGTCAAAAAAGAACTGGATGAATTTGTAGAGGATAATCAATGGGTATTAGCTAAGTTGGTCAGAGGATGAAACTTCTGACTGTCAGATGTGGAGATTGAATGGCTGGGATGGATCATTCCATAGATGCCTTGTTTTTGTACAATTCCAGTAATTAGTGCTGGCCACTGTTGGAAAAAGGACACTGGTCTCTAGATGGACCACTGGTCTGACCCATTATGGCAGCACTTATAGTCTTATGACGTGTGAGCACACAAAGTAGGGGGGCACTGAAGTTCCTGAACTCCCATGGGGCCAGGGCAACAGTATCAGCAGCAATTGATGTCCTCGTTCCTGCCAGGCTCTTGAGGGAAGAGAACTCCAGCAGGGGACTTCTGTTTGGGGTCATGTTTCTCCAGGCAGGCTTTGGACTGCCACTGCTGCTGCACCACTGGCAAAGCAGCACCATGGAATAACAACAGCATCAGGGCCTGCCTAGAGAAACAGTAGCCCAAACAGCTGAAAATCTGGGAAGCAAGGATCTCAGGTCCCTCCCACATCACCTGTGGAATTATGGGTTCCTTAAAAGGCTTCATTCCAAAGCAGGAACATTCCCACGGTCATCACACTGGAGATGTGGAGTGCTGTTGGGCCAAGAAAGGGAGGGGAGGAGGCGGGCAAGAGTTTCCTGTGTGTCAGAAGGAGCAAAGATCAAAATCTTACTGACATCTCAGGAAATTGTGAGTAACTTGGTCTGTTGGTGACTTCATTATAAGAGACAGTTTTTAGTGTGGTATCTGCTATTATTCTGCAGCCCAGGATTGACCTACTAGGATGAAGCTGCGATTGACATGCTAATTAACTCCCTACTGCTGGAAAGGGAGTTGAGTGCCATGGTCCATAAGTGGGGTAAACTGAAAAATAAGCAAAGGCTACTTGCTTTGTTTCCGAGTCCTACTGCACTTTTTGCAAGAAGTAGCAGACTTATCAGATCCCACATAGGAAATTATAAAGTATATCCGTCCCTAGTCCTGAAGTTTCAGTTGGAACTTCCCATGTTTTGCTCTACATTCTCTCTCGTGGGACTTATAGAAGATAGAAGAGAGGGGAAGATACAAATAAATACATTAACCATCTGGGTCCTATATATCTGAAAGATTGCCCATCCTACCATGTTCCATTGCAGCCCCTATGGTCAGGCGAGAGCACCTTCTTGCAGGTTACACCCTTGTCTATGGGGCAGGGGTGTGCAGGAGGGCATTCTCAGTTGCTGCCCTGATTTTGTGGAACTCCCTTCCCCATGAGATTTGCTTGAGCCCGAGCCTGGGCATCTTCTGGAGGCGGTGCAAAACTTTTTTATTTGGAAAAGCATTTGGTGAAGAGGGACAGGGGTTGGTTGGGTTTCTGGGTAGGATTGGGGGGAGGAGAGTTTTGAGGGTAGGGTGGGAGTTTTTATTGTTTGACTTATATTACTGTTGTTGTTTTATTAATTGTGAGCTACCCTGAGACTCTATGAGCAGGGTGGCACATAAATCCATATAAATTAATTAACTAAATAAATACAATTAATTCATATACACTAGGAAAGGAAGCATTGTTACAAACGGATGCAGTCTTTACACCTGTAGTAACAGGTATTACCAGATGTAATTATAATCATGTGCTAAGCTATTGGATGTTAAAATAGATGATGGAACACCCTCCCAGAGCATGTACGATCAGCTCCATCTCTCCCTACCTTTAAATCCCTCCTAAAAACCTACCTCTACAGTCAGGCTTTCCTGTGCTGCTCATCCCAACAGGCTGCTCGCTGTTGTTCCCTCTACTGTCCTGTCACACAGGGTTTCCGTCTTCCCTATAACTAAGCTAAGCACGTGCACCTGCAAAGGCTCAACTTCATGAATGTCTCCTTGTCCTCCCTATGTTCCCCTCTCCCTTGTCTGTAAGCCCCTCAGGGTAGGGATCTGTCTCTTATTAAGTGCCAGGTACATTGCTGATGCTAGATAAATAAATTTTTTGTTGTTATTATTATTATTATTATTACTACAGTTGTGTAGCTGATTGCATAGGCATATATTTTCTTGAGTGTTTGGGCAGCTACTCATTATTCTCCTCTCACCAACTGTTCCTCGAATGAATGATATCTCTAAATGCAACACGCCTGATTCGTGTGACGTGCTTTATGGACCAATGAGGCAGCATGCAATACTTCTTGGACATGTGTGTACTGCTTTCTGGCATGGACAGCTAAGGAAGAGCAAGCTCCCTGTCCATTCTCTGTGTTAATTTAATGTCCATTCTCTGTGTTAATTCATAGCCATTTGCAAACCCTGCACTCCTGCCCATTGGTGGTTTAACTGCCTGGTGGAAATGTTCTTTTCTCCCACCCTGCTATCCCCCCAGTTTGCCCCTCCAACTCTCCATTACAAGACTATGTGATAATGTATTTTTAAAAAATATTAATACTGATGTTACTAGTAAGATTGTTAAAAGTGAGGCAGCAGGACATGTGGAATTATATGAATTACTTGTGTAGAAGTAAAGGAGACTCCTGCAGTTGGATCCACCAAGTCAGTCCTCCTCCGGGGGGGCGGGCAGGTTGTCCTGATTGCTGCGCACTGTACTGTCCCTTGGTGCTCCTCCATGGCTGACCTCCCAAGACTCATCATCTGAGATTATGGGTTCCTTTCCTTTTATGGGTCCTCCCATGAGTTTCAGTGACGGGGTTTGAGCATGAATTATTATTATTATTATTATTATTATTAAACATTTATAAAGCGCCAGTAACAACCTGGCGCTGTACAGAACATATAATCAGCTGCGGTCCCTACCTGTGGCTTACAATCTAAAAG
>QEPC01015148.1:2280974-2318295 GCA_003113815.1 Sphenodon punctatus | reverse complement strand
CACCAAGGGGCCTGGCATCAGGGCTGGGGCAAGCAGGTTGCCCTGCAGGACAGCTGCCATCACATAGGCACTCATAGTACCCGCGTGTAGGAGCAGCGAGGTGCCAATGTCATGTGACCAGTCCATCTTGGCAGAGTGCTCCTTGACTATCCAGTCTATGGCCTGTTCCAGCCACCCAAACGCCTCCACCTGTCTGCTGTGCTCCCGGCACTCCCGCCTCCATTCAAGGCGCACCTCCACCTGCAGCCTCTGGTCCCTGGCCTCCGCTTGCTGCACGGCCCTTTCGTTGGCCGCCTCCATACCATCAATGGCCTCAATCATCCGTTCACCCTGCTCTGTGGTGGAGCAGACTATGTTTTCCGCCTGCTCCTCCCTGAGGCGCTGTACGCATGCCCGGTGCTCCCTCATTCATTGGGCCGGGGGCACAGAACTGCCTTGCTGGTCCCCGGAGGGTCGCCCTGTTGGGGTGCATGGTAGGGGATGGTTAGCCGCCCCAGATGCCCTCCCCCCCCTCCCTTGGGAGGGCGGTCAGTACCTTCCCCCGGCTGCTCGCTGCGACTGCCCCCACCCCAGGGTCCGGTTCCCCTGCCCTGGCTCCCCCCCAGGTCATGTTGCCTCACCTGGGGCCTCTGGCTGCTCCTGGGGCTGCTCGCCTCCGTCTCCCTCACCAGACTGTCTCAGGTGCCGGAGCATGCCGTGACCTGTGCGGGAATGGGGGGGATCAGCAGACGATGTCTCCCAGCAGCCCCTGGGGCCCGCTTTTGGAGTCCATGGTGTAGGGGGTTGCTGGGGGCAGGCCTGTGGCCTGTGTACCCCCTTCCCCCCTCGGGCCTGTCCCCCCAGTCTGTGTCCCATCCCACCTGCCAGTTTACCCTCTATGTCGGTCTTGGAGCCCTCCGAGGCTGGACCCTTGGTGTGGCTGAGGTCCCCCTCAATTCACTGGCTGATGGTGACCAGTGTGCTAGCCTCGGATCCTCCCACAACGGACATCAGCTGGGGACTCTCGGGGCTGGCGTAAGAGGGGGGGCTGCTGGTCCCCAAGGTCCCGGGGTGTTCCGCTTGGGGGCCGGGGCTCCTGCGGTCAGTGTCTGCAATGGGGGTGGCGAGGGGAGGGGGTACCTCAGCCCGTTACCTGCCCTGGACCACGGCACTCCCCACGAGGCGCGGGGCAACTATGGACCCCTTCATGTGAAGGATACAGTCCAGGGCGTCATAGTAGGGGGCGGTCTGGGCTCCGTGCCCGGAGTGTCTGTTGTTGTCTTTAATGGCCTTGTGCCCCCTCTTGAGCTCCTTGGCCTTCGACCGGCACTGGGCCACTGTCCTGTGATGCCCTGCTGCCTCCATTTCCCGCACAATCTCCTTGAAGACGTGTTCGTTCCGCTGGTTGACCGCCAGCTCCAGCTGGTGCTCCAGGGTACCCCAGATCCAGATAAAGTCCTGGGTTTCCCTGTGCCCCCATTGCCCCCCTCAGTGGTACGGCCATGTCCCGCAGGCGCCCTCTGGATTGCGGTCTTCCCCTTCTCCTCCTCCGCCTGCCCTCCAGCCCTCTCTTCCGGGGCGTTTCCGTGTCTGCAGGTCATGGGGGGGGGAAGATGGTTACCGGGGTTGCCACGGCCTCGCTTCCCTCCCCCTTCCTCCCACCCGCCTTGGTGACCCTGTGCCACTGCCCCCCCCCTTCGGTCCCCTTACCTGTTTCCGGGGTGCCTCATCCGCCAGGCCGGCTGCTGGCGCCAGGGCGGCCTGTCCCAGCTGCTGCTGCTGCTGTCCCTCCACCGCCTCCATGTGCAGCACGACCACCTCCTCCTCCACCTGCGCCTCCACCGCCTCCTCCCTTGCTCTCTCACCCACCGGTCTCCTCTCCCTTCCGCCTCGCTCCATCCCACCATGTTTCCCTGCTGCTGTGTGCCCTTTAAATCTCCTCCCCGGCCTGTGTTGTTGCTGGTTGCCTGGCAATGATGCTGCGTGCTTTGTCCCTGGCTGGGAATCGTTTTGCTTTATTCCGGCCGGTGGTTGCCATTCAGATGTTACTTTTTGTTGTTTCCCGTTGGGAATCGCTTTGACCACGCTTTCGGAGATGCTCCAGAGATGGTTACCTTTGACCTCTGGTGGGGATTGACTGTGGTGAACATCTGGCGCCCGCGTAACAGATCTTCAGGGTGCTTTGGCCCCACCACAGGATTGACCGTGGTTCACTGTGGTTGACTGTGATCTCGTAACGTCTGAAAATACCCTTAGTTACAGGGAAGAGATCATGAGGGATGAGGATGCAATTTTATTCATGACACGCCTCTTGACTTACAATTCTTTACCTTATTAAGTTACCTAATTAACTGTAACGTTGACAACTAATTAACTCTTAATCCTCACAACAACCCTGTGAGGTAGGTAAGACTGAGAGATCTGTGACTGGCCCAAGGTCACAAAATGAGTTAATGACTAATAAGGTGAGACTTGAACCAGGGTCCAAGTACTGTGCTCTTAACCACTACACCACACAGCCTCTCACATATGAGAGGCAGTACATCTCTTAGCACAGTGTGGTGTATGTCCCACTAGTCTTATACTCACTGTCAGATAAGGTCACTGTCAGTGAGAAAGGGGAGGGACTAGAGAGCAAAGAATGAGCCATGACTGTCAGAAAGCAAAAGCTGAGCAAGAGTTGCAGCCAATGGTGTAGGGACAATGACACAAGAGGGATCCGCTACCTAGGCCCTGACTCGACCCCTTTGAAGACTGGCCACTTCAATTTGAAGTAGCCGAGTGCTGCGATGAAATTATCAGTAAGAAATCAAGTCTAATTCAACCAAGTAACTCTGCTTAAGAACACCACTACAGCCAGCTGCTATAGTCCTAGATTCCTTCCTCCTTGGCTCTGGCAGCATTGCCTTCCTCCACGGCCCAAGAAGACATATCTTGCACTCCTGTCTTAAGAGCCCCACTCGGAATAGCGTTTCTACTGTGGACTAGCAAAACAGATTAGAAGCCAGACAGCACTTCACTGGGCATGGACACAGGTCAATTTATCCTGAAAGCTGCTAGCCACGGGTGCTCTCTTGCTCCCAGCGTTGCCCCTATCAGCATGTAGAACTTCCCAGTTCCACAGAGGAAGGTTCGATTCCAAAGAGCAATTACTTTCGCGTCCCCTCCCCGGGGGAGACGGCGAACAGCTCGGTGAAGGGAGCTGGAACTCGTCACCATCTCGCAACACCCCTCCCCTCCGCCGGCCCCCTGGCCCCGCCATGTGCAGGAGAACAAGCGGACAGGTAAGGGCTACAGCGTTGGCTCCCATGAGCCCTAGCGAGGGGACTGTCCCTGTGCCTCACGCGTGTCTCCACCCCTCACACCTCTGCCCAGGGCAGCCCGGCCACTAAGCCGCAGCGTTCCCAGGCCGAGCCCGCCCACCGGGAGGGAGGGGCTGGTGGCGGGGGTGCAGCGGCAGCGCATCAGCCCTCGCACACGCGCACGCAGAACCTGCACGCCGCCGCCGCTGACTTGTCTTTGCCTGGTCAGCTCAGCAGCCTGCCTGGGCGCAGAGTGCAGCGCGATGCCTGCGGAGGAATCCCCTCGGCCCCCGTGTGACTGAAGGAAGGAGGCTCGGGGAAGGTGACAGGCTCCGCAGGCATCCCTGTCCCGCACCCGATTTCAAGTGCGCCGGCCGGCAGTGCACGCACCCCACCCCCCCGCAGCCATCTCCGCGGGAGGAGCAGTCGCTGCAGGACTAGCAGGATGGGCTGAGCGGCGGCGCCGGGCGAGCATCTGTGAGCGAGAGCTGCCTGTTTTCCCAGTTGCTTTTTGGCGCACTGCAACACCGGGCTGAGAGCTGCGGATCTCAGAGACGTGGGAAAGAGGGATGGACCATAGCCTCAAGCCTTTGAATTAAGGTGTCGCCCAGGAAGCTGCTGAATGGGCAGGTGGCCGGCCTTGGACGCTCTCTCCCCTGGAGCTTTGATTTTCCCTGTGGTCCCTGTAATCTGTAGCAGTGAAACCAATGGCAAACAGCAGGCGGGTGCAAGCATGACTCTGGTGAATAATGCATCCGGCATCATGCCTGTCCTTCCCTACTTACTGCACCCAGTTCTAGCAGCTACAGAGCCACTGCATAACAGGCACCCAGCTCTTGCTGCCCAGTGTTCCCCCCAATATTGCACCAGTATTTTACAGTTGTGTGTTTCTCTATGACTGGAATGTGACCTTCCTTTGCTGAGTTTTACAATGTGGTTTTGGTATGTCCAAGTGTTCCATCAATGTCTGTCACCAAGCTGCAGAGGTTCCTGGCTCCTGGTCCTGTCACTGCTGGGTTTTGGCATTGCTCGAGAAGGTGGGTCAGCACTGAACTGTCCCTTGAACTGTTTGTGTGCCAGCAACATCATCAGCTGCTCCAAAGCAGAACTGAAGACTATTCCCAATAACCTCCCTCAATACACAGCCCTCCTGGACCTCAGTCACAATGCCGTAAGCCGCCTGCGAGCTGATTGGGCCCCCATCCGACTGCCCCACCTCCACTCCCTACTGCTCAACCACAATGAGCTCGTCTTTGTCTCCATCGAGGCCTTCTTCAGTGTCCCTAACCTGAAATACCTTGACCTGTCCTCCAACAGCATCAAGACCCTGGAGGAGTGCCTCTTCAGTGAGCTGAAGAAGCTGGAGGTGCTGCTTCTCTATCACAATCAGATATCCCAGATTGATCGCAGTGCATTTGATGAAATGGCCAAGCTCCAGAAACTCTACCTGAGCCAGAACCAGATATCCCGCTTCCCACTGGAGCTGCTGAAAGATGGTGCTAAGCTTCCAGAGCTGGCCCTGCTGGACCTTTCCTCTAATAAGATCAAGAGCTTGCCAGTGGCAGAGCTGAAAGACCTCCCTGCCTGGGTTAGGAATGGCCTCTACATTCACAACAACCCACTTATCTGTGACTGTGAGCTCTACAGCCTCTTTGCACATTGGCAAATGCTGCAGCTGAGCTCAGCTGTGGATTTCCAAGAGGAGCTTCAGTGCAGTCTCCCTCAAAAAAAGAAAAATGTCAGTATCTTCAGCCTCAACAGCCAGGGCTTCCTGAACTGCAGCGAGTTCAAGCAGCATGTACTGGAGGCCTACCTGGGGGATACGGTGACCATCAACTGTGACACCAAGCAACGGGAGATGAAAACCAGAGAATGGGTTACCCCCAACAATGAACATGTTCTGCAGGAGGCTAGAAATGGCACCATGAAAGTGCTGACCAATGGTAGCCTGCAGATCCGACCCATCAAGGTGGAGGACATGGGCACATACACCTGCTATGCAGTGAGCCGGGTGTTTAATGAGACCCTCTATGTGGATGTCACAGTCTACAATTTCACCCAGCACGGGCACCAAGATACACTCAATACCGCCTATACCACCTTGGTGGGCTGCATCCTGAGTGTCATCCTAGTGCTCATCTACCTTTACCTGACCCCATGCCGCTGCTGCTGCCGCAGCAATGAGAAGCAGGCCAGCCAGCAGGAGGACAGTATCAACTCTTCCATGCTTAGCACCACACCCAACCATGATGCTGATGAAGTGGCTGGAGGCACAGAAGCATTCAACCGCCACATGGCGTCTGCTAACTCACAAGGCCAAAATGGCAAGCTCAAACCCAACAGCACTCCCGAGCAGGGAGCTAAAGGGGCCCCGAAGGCTCAGAGAAAACTCTCAGACTCAGACTCTGCCAGCTCTGTTTTCTCAGACACTCCAATTGTAGTGTAAGCACTGTGTGAACTATGGGAGAGCTTCACAGAAGGAGGAGGAGAAGAAATGTACTTGGGGACAGGAGTAAGTAGAACTGCTACTATCATTCTGTCTATGGAACAGACTCCACAATGCTATCTGATGCAATATCCCACCCTGCCACAATGTAGTAGTAGAGTTGCTGCTCTTACCTCTCCTCAGCAACGTCAAGGCCCAGCTGGCAAACAGGGTTTGGTGGCCTGAACCCCTCTTGGAGCCATGTTGCTCCTGCAGCCCACAACTTGGAACTACAATTTAAACTTCCTAAAGCAGTAAATTTACCAGTTTCCCACCAAGAAATCAAATCAGCACAGATGTGGTGTTACTGGTCTTCAGAGTTAGTATGTGGGGAGATACGGATTTAACTATTGCTATTGAATTTAAACACTGCTTTAAGTGCGTATATCTTCGCAGTATAGGGGAGTTTCCACCTCTCTCTCAGCTCCTCTCCATGGTATCAGCACCACAACCTTAGCCAACATCACTATTTTGGAGGTCACCCAATGGCAAAAGTTGTTACAATTTTTTCTTTTAGCTTAACTATTTTTAGAATCCAACATTCCACTAGTCCTCTGCTAGCATCATGACAGCTGAAGCTTTCCATCACACCTGACTGCTGGGAGGTATATTCAGAAAAAGTCTGATTCCAGCAGGCTGACTTACCCTGGATAGATCCCATTGCCTTTTTTTGTGTTTGGATCATGGAAGAGATGCAGGCTGGACCATGTCAGTGGAAGGGACAAGAGAATGATATCTCTCCCTGAAGACAACCTATAGGAAGGAACTAAACCCAAAGATTCTCAGCTTCATGTCATCACGATGCAGGAAGGAACTGCTGGCCTCAGGAACTGGTAAGATGGAATACTGTCTCCCTGCCATGCTGTGGGGCTGCAGCAGAGACACAGAACGCAGCAGGGCAGGAACCACAACTCTGCCTGGCAACTTAATGATTAGTTTCCCACTGGTAATTACAGTACATCAAAGCAGAATCCAGGTCTCCAGAATAGCTATTCACCATCCCTTCCTTCCTCCCCCTTGAAAGACTGCATGGGTTTGAGAAATGAAGAGGCCAATAGGTAGCCTTGCTTCACCCAAATTAGCTTCTTCAGATATCTGAGTGCATATTGGGCAAGGGAGCAATGGCTTCTAATGAATGTGGCAGGCACAGGGCAGGAGCCAGAGCAGGCCCCTTGTCCGTGATCAGGTGTAGCAGTGTTTCTAGTCCCTCTGAGCAAGCGTAGGGGGCCCTTTGTTCTCAGCCCCCCCCCCATCACAATCCCAGCTCATTTTTTTTTTCCAAATGCTTATGAATGCATTGTTTTCTTTATTTCAAATTCTTCTCTTTTTTTTCTGCCTGGGTGGGTGTGGGTCCTTCCTAGAGAGAGTAGCATGTGGAACAGGAAGACCGAAGAAAGGGGTGCAGCTCTGGCCCTGATACTGTGTAATACTCCAGTACTGCTCTCCTCAGGGGTGTTAGGCATGAACTGCTGCCAACGAGTCTCCCCAAGGGCAGCTTTTGGACTGTGCATAATGTGCAGAGTGGCAGGGCCCCTCCCATTGCTCAGGCCACAGAGGAGATTGAATTCCATCCATGCTCTACTCAGCTTGTAAATATTTATTTCCCATGGTGGGATGTGTTGGCAAGGAGCAGGCCAGGGAAGAGACTTGGCGGCTCCCCTAATTATTATGTATTATTATTATTATTATTATTTATTATATTATTTCTAGTACCAGCTGGCAGTGTACGATCAATACTTATAGATAGGTTCCTACCCCCAGGCGGTTTACAATCTATTGATTGGATCTCGTACCTGAAGAACAGGATCAGGTGTACATGTTGGGGGTCAGCAGACCCAGGAAGCTGAGGAGGCGTTCATTTGCTTATCCAGATAATATATTGCACAAGCCTGTGGACCCCAAAATAGCCATCAGCCTCAAAGAGCAGAGCTACATATCCCAGCCATACAGACCCTGTCCACAGCCCTGGTCTTGCCATAATCGACCTAGCAGGAAAGTGTTCCAGGGACTATTAGCGCTGAAGGTGATAATGAACTCGCTACAAGAGACAGAAGAAGAAACAGACAAAGTTTCATCAAACGTACGGACAAGCCCTTGCTCCGGGATTCTCCAATATTTTTCCTGGCATGTTAATTCTGAAGCATGAGTCCTTCAAGTGAAGCATGTGATCCAGGTGAGAGCTGCCTGCAAGCCACATGGTGGGGTAGCGGGCATAAGAGGAGAAGGGGCAGAGGATGAGGGGAATGTGGAAGGGAGTGATTTGGCAGTAACAGGCTGGGATGACTAAAGGAAACACTGTAGCTGTGTGTGTGAATGCTGGGACCTACAGAAGTATAGGCCAGCCTAGTTAGCTGCACCTCCCCCAAATGAGTACTCTTCTCCCTTTCTTCTTCACCCCTACTACCTTCCAGAATACCCAAGTACTAAAGCTACTTGCCTCTGTGCCGTGCTCTGGTGTACAGGGAAACCAGCTGTAGGAAGCATACCTCTCAACCCCTAGACTCTGAAATGAGGGACAGTCAAAAAATATATTTTTTAATTTATTTTTTAAAAAGCAATCTTACAATATTGAAAGGCTATTTTCAATATTCAGTCTTCATTTTAAAGCTCTTTGACAGCATATTTCCCCTCTCCTGTCCTGAGCTGTAGTATGCACATAAGCCTCTCTCTGACAATAAAGTGCTTCCCACACTTCCCACTGCACCTGTGTGGATTCTATGATGGATGAAACTGTGCACTCTTTCCATGGTGCAGTGTTAGACAATAGCCTTACACTGAAGCTGGGCTGCATTTTTTTGTTATTGTTGTAAAAAATAACTTTAAAATGAAAGAAACGTTTAGCCCTTTACAAGGCCCAGGTGTGAACCTTTCTCCAGTTCTACCAGAGGAAAATTCTACTACAAGGAGGAGGAAGTGTTGGCTACTGCTTTTAATTCAGCCACTAGGAGAACTCTGCAGATTGCTCAATAAGTCAGAGAGGTGTTTTTAATGCATTGTGGCGGGGTAGCCAGGCTTTTTGGCTGTTTTGTCAGGAGCCCTGGGTTCTAGTGTGACCAGTAACCTTGTGACAGCTGCTAGCTACTTTATTTTATTTATTTAAAAAAACAAAACCTGAAGGAGCCGCTACTGTCTCAGTTCAGAGTGTTGGTATATAAAAGAGTGAGAGACAGAAAAATGAGATTAAAACCTTAAAACCACCCCTTCAGCCATGTTCCACTCCTTCAAACTTGTTCCACTCCTTCAGCCATACTTTTCCAAGGCTATAGCAGTCTCCCTGCTAGAAGCTCTGCCACATGCAGGATTTTGGAGCAGCTGTCTACTACGGCCACTTTCACATTACCGGGAAGGCAGTGAAACTTCCATGAATGCAATTGTGGCTCTATTCTCACAGGAATTAGTGCACATGGGAATGTGCTCTTCTGCTTTTATACCGCAAGAACACTCCCACATGACCAGGACCTCCAATGTAGCTTTTGCAATGATGGGTGTACTTGCAGGATACTCCTCTCTTCATCCAACCCCTCCACTTGCCCCCTTGACCCCATCCCCTCTTGCCTCCTAACATCAATTGCCCCCACCGCTGCGCCTTCTCTGCTACACATCGTCAATCTCTCCTTCTCTACTGGGTGATTTCCATTGGCCTTCAAACAGGCTACCATCTCCCCTATCCTTAAGAAGGCTACTCTTGACCCCTCTGACCCTTCCAGCTATCACCTGGAGAGATAAAATCAGAATAGCGAATTCCCACCTGCACAAATTCTCATGAGAACAGAGATGCAATTACATTCATGGGCGTTTCCTTGCCTCCCCTGTAATGTGTGAAACTGGCCTATATGACAACTGCCAAAATCCCTACCAAATCTGGGATGTCCCACATAATGTAGGACATTTGAGAAGTATGACAGGAAGGTGCAGGGATGAGTCAGCTTCCAGCCCTTCTGAATGGAAAGCAGAAAAAATGTTGAATGCTTGAATGACCTCCGTCTGTACACCTTGTTCCACATCCTGCATGCCAATATGTCCCTCTAGTGGGACATGCACAATGCAACACACAGCTATACCTGTGCAGTCATTCTTACCCACAAGTGTGAATATCTGCAAGCAGATATATGCACCAAATTCCCTCTCTCTCATATGCACACAGTTTATTTTTGTCTGCAAGTTTGCATGTGGGGCAGCAGCACAGTGTTTTAATCTGTTGGATAGATCTGAACATGCAGGAGGCTAATGTGGGTGCAAGGACAGAATCAGGAGAGGTGTGACCAGCTCTGCTTGCATGATATTGTTGTCTGGAGTTAAAAGAATGTAGTTGAGTGCTGCACATTATGGGCGTGAGTGAGCAAATCTCTCAGTGTGATGTGTTGATATGTGTACTTCTGGAGGTGTGCACATGCATTGTTTGTGATCATACATTTGCATGTGTGAGTGTGCACCTACTCTCAAAGATCCGACTTCTAAAAACAGCTTCCTCGCACAGCTGAAATCCTTGCTGCTTGGCTTTTGTTAGTGATCAGAACACTCTACCCCCCACCTTGCCTTACAGGAGCTATAGGAGTAAACAAGTAACAGAAAGGGAGAGAGATGCTGCCTGAAGTGGAAGGACTAACATCCCGTGCTTAGTGAAGATGTTGCTCCCAGGTCTACCCCTTAATACACCAGACTCTCAATTTAAGGATGCTAAAGGGGAAAATCAGGCCAGAGTTTTGGTATCAATGCTGGAGAGATGGCTTGGACTCACCCACAATCTAAAGATAGCACAGGACCCTAAATTAGGGGGCAGGAGAGTGAAACCACAAGAGGCTGTTTGTGCTGTTTGTTACTTAAAATGAGCACTTAGGTTTGCAAGAGCCTTACACAGAAGCAGGACACTTGCTCAGCAGCACCCTTAGGGAGAACCCACATCATTCAGCTGGTAACACCACCCTGCTATGTAGAGACAGCACCACATAGACCAGGCGACTTAACATTCAACCACAGCTGGAGAACTGAGAGCCACTGTGGAAATGCTCCTGGTGATCATGGGACAAAAGAGTCAGGGAGGTCCTCCTGGTTTCAGGCAATATCAAATAGGCAGGTGCATGAAACCAGGGGCTCCCTGACTCTTTGTTCTACAGGCTGTCTTGTCAAATCAGTGTGTTGCTCCTAGGAACACTCAATGCAACAACCTTGGGCAATTGGTAAATTAGCATGCAAAATCTTGGCTTTACTGGAAGTACAGTTTAGAGAAGTTGGTGACACCTGGGTGATCTTAGGAAAAAGTGAACATAATATGCCCCGTTGGGATTTCTGAACCTGAGCCCACTGGTGCAAAACTATGCTGGGCTTCTGGGGAGTGGGAGAGAGGGTGTGAAGGGAATATGGAAAAGGAGTAATAGGAGAGGGATGGGAAGCAAGGGAGCCAGGCCAGCGGCTTCCCTTCCATCTGGGAGCTGTCCAAGGTTACTGGAATGTTATAGGCATTTGAGAAGGCACAATCAGGCTTCTAGGGACATAATGTTAACAAAGGACATAATGGGGTTATGGTTTTAATGTCTTCAGATGTTAGTATCCCCACACACACACACCCTGCACCTTCCCTTGGTTCTTCAGTTGTGGGGGGGTGGGACTTGTGAGCCTTGAATATCAGTTATAACTTTTAAGCTCTCGGGCAGGGATTGTGTCTATCTTATTCTCTATAAAGTGCCAGGTACATCGCTGGTGCTATATAAATGCTTATAATAATAATAATTAATAAATTAATAACTCTGTAGTAACTGAGAGCTAGCCTACACCCTCTTAACTCCACACACTGAAGAACCAGTGCTAATTAAGCTCCCTCACCCTCCCCAGGAGGGTGGCCATACCTTCCGTTTAAAAGAGGACACTTATGAAAAATACATGTTGCAGGGTTGCAATGGTTCCAGTGCAGCCCTACACCATGTATTTTTCGTAAGAGTCCTCTTTTAAAGGGGGGGTATGGCCACTCTAATACCCAGTCCCAGCTCTACTCTTGCAAATCCTCTCCCCAAGCAAGTCTGGAGCTGAGTTAGAACCAGTGTCTTAGGGTATTTTCAGACATTACTCTAGCGTGACCATGGGCTGAGGTGTCACGTCTGATCTGGCCCCGCCAGATGTTCACCACGGACGTGACAGACGTTACCATGGCAGGGCTAACCCAAGATGTGCGCTGGGCTCCTGGCCAGTGCACATCCCATGGTAAGCCCTGCCACAGTCCAGGGTAGGCAACCCTAGACTGTGGTAGAGTGGGAAATCACGTCCAATGGCCCACTTCACCTAACCCTGGCCAGTGGCCGGAGCGGTTCTGGGTGAGCACAGCAGCCTGATAGGTTGCCACATCCACCCGTTGGAGGAGGCAGGGGCACAGAGGCGGGGCCATGCAGACCCACGTCCACACATCCCCAGTCCTGGCTGCCTGAATGTTTGTTCAGCGGCTACCCCACCCCAGGGTGAGGGCTGTCACCCCAGGGTGGGCTTAGGCGTGGTGGGCGAAAAACCCGTCACGTTTGAAAATACCCCTAGAAGCAAAAGCTCTGTATCCCATTCATTCAGTACTTAATTTATAAAATAAAATATTGCCAGGGCCCAGATCTGCCACACCCCATGCCCCAGAACATGATGGAACAGGGAAATGAACCCTGGTTTCCAGCTAGTAATCATATCTACAGCTGAATATAAAACAGAGGTTCTTGTGATTGAATCTATATGATGACCATGACCAGCACAGGGAATGGGACACAGAAGTCATTAATGAAAGCCAAATAAACCATGCATGATTCTTCTAGCTTTCATTTCTAACCCTGAAATGGCCCAAATCAGCCTTTCCCTGGCCTTCCACATTTCTGGGTGCACTCTCCTAGTGGGATTATTTCCCAGGGCTCAGCCCCCCAAATTTAATTGCCAGGGCTGAGCCCTGGCAAGCCCTCCCACAAATTCAGCCCTGCATTCATTCCTCACTTAATCCCTTTTATGTAGCTGGAAGAGGATGTGTTTTTGGCCAGAGCCCTGAACTCACATGCGATTGGAGCTTTCCTGCTTTTGTCCTACAGATGGATATTATGTGTCACCAATAATTACTAAGTTGACCTTTCATTCTATCTAAATTCACACAGTTGGAATGGAAGCCTCCCACACAATTTCCCTCCTAAATCACAAATCATTGGCCTAGCAAAAAGATCTGCCTGCTCTTTGCACAGTGCCAAAACTCATGCTCATCACCACCCAAACCTGCTTGGTCCTGATGCTTCTATGCTACTGCATTTCTAAACATGCTTCTGAAAACGACGCCTGTGAGAAGCCATGAGAAAACGCCTCCCCCAACCCCCACAGCAGATTTTTAATAGAGGCAGGAACAGGAGATTCATCTACAGCTGGTTCCATTATTTGCTGAAGATACTAAGCATTTCACAGGGTGAAGACCCAAATCTGGCCTCCTTCCTTTGACAGAGGACTATGCAAGATTCTAAGGAGAAGGGAATGCTCACTCTATCTTGTGGGGCCAGGAGAAGAATGTGTGATGGGGGGATCACCCCCAAATCCATATTATTACACTGCAATAGTTAAACATAAAATGGCAGGTATGGCTTAGAGTGCTTGGACTATGAGGTCACTTACTATGAGAAGACCTCAGAACTAAAGAGGGAAACTGGAAAGCCAAAGATGGGAGCCGAGTTCAGAGGGCAGACGGGTGGAAGAAGCAGAGAGAGAGCATCCAGAGGAATAGAATTGCTGGTTCAATGGAGAAATTGTGTGTGTGTTGATTTGCTTGAGAGGTATTGCCATTATTTCACTATGTTTGTGGGAGCCCACTGGACAGGAGAGAGGGGCTCTATTGTATGTTTCCAATCCTGCCCCATATCCCACTTCCCACCCTGTGGTTTCCAGGTCAAGCATATGTAACTTTAACTTGCACGGGACACTATATGCTTATCTATTTCAGCCAGAGAAACACCCAGGCTGCATCTCTCTGTCTGGTAGTCTGTACTCTCCAACATAGACATAATTGAAAATAAACATGTTATGAGGTTATGCATCTGCAGGATCTGTCTGTTTCTTCACTGGTCCAGTTAATAATGGCACTAAGTATTTTTAAGAGGAGAAGAGGCATGAATGGCATGGCACATAACCACACAGGGCTTGTGTAAGCTGCAGTTTTAGCCATCACAAGCCTCTAGCTAGTAGAGCTGAAATGAATTTGCCATTCATGAATTCAGATACTTGTTTTCCTAAACAAATCTCCATTTGGATGTTTGCCATTGTTGCAAAATTTGTCAGAATTAATCAATTCTTTATTCATAATGGTGTCCAGTTCATTTACTTTATTATTCAGCCCTAATCAGGGCTGAATAGTTAAATGCAGGATTACTTCCCATTGTAAACACTGAAACTTTCAAATGTTCCTACAAATAAATGGGTTACGCTGTGTTTCTGAAAACCTCTCTGTATGTTCCCTTAGGGGATAGGGTGGTACATGAAAACTTTCAAGTATGTTATTTGTGACATACTCTGTCATTCAAAGTTTCCTCCCTGTCACTTCACAATATTCCTCGGCATACTACCAAGTCCCAGAGACTTCCGTCCAGTCATTCCATCCAGCCCTCATCATCCTAGCTGCTGTCATTGGTCTTCTCTTTGCCATTCTACCCAGTTCCTCATCATTCCAACTGCTCACGGCAGCCTCATTATTCCATCCAATCCCCAGTCATTCCAGCTGTGTGCGAGGGTGTCCTCTTTAACATTCCACCCGCTCTTGGAGGCCTCCTCCCTGTCATTCCACTCAGTCTATATTAATTCCAGCCACTCCAATGGCCTTCTCCTTGTCATCCCAGCCACTCCCCTTCATTCCAGGTGCTCCCTGGGACATATTCCGTCATACCACCCACGCTGCCCCCACTTCAGCCACTCCCGTCATTCCACTCAGTCCCTCTTCCGTTTAGGTCCTCCTGGTGGCCTCCCCAGTCGTTCCACCCAGTATGCAATTTTCTGGGGTAGCTCACATCAAAACAATGTAATTTTAAATATTAATCTTCATATATAAATATATAAAATGTATTCATTTCTTGATAATATAAGAGATGCTTTTCAGTACAGACTCAATAGTGCATTCATTTTCCCATTTAATGGAACGCTTATTTTGTGTACAGTCACTATACTAACTACTGACTTCGCCCCCTCCCCCCCCAATCAACATCCGTCCTGGATCCGCCCCTGTGCAGGACTAGTTTGCAGGGAATTAGACATGGCAGGAAGCAAGCTGGGGCCTGGGTTCACCAACTCTTTCAGGCTGCCGGCTCAGCAGGGCAGGGGAGGGGCGGGCTCAGCTCCGGAGAACCAACCCCAGGACACTCGGCTGAACCTAACTCCACTCAAGCTGGCTTTAACCAGGGTGTCGTGTACAGGGGGTGTTGTGGGGGGCAATGCAATGCTCCCAGGTGTCCTGGGGGTGTACAGGCTGTCCTGTAATCAATGTTTTGATTTACAGGCTGGAGTTTGGCTGAGTGAGTCCAGCTGCTCCTCCAAATATCCCAGCCCTTCTTACTCATGGGTCATCTGGCTTCAGAAGTGAGTTTTCTCATAGGCAGCATCTTCATCTCTAAGCGGCGAAGATTCTCTATGGTCTCAGGAGCAGCTCCTTATCATTATGCAAGCTACCTTCCAGGAAGGGGGGTGGGAAGACTATTATATATTTTAAAATTCACATTATTATATTCCTCACATCTAAAAAAAACTTGGAAATTTCTTAATCAACAAAACTTTCAGTTAAGAAAAATGTTAAATGCAGGATCATTTCTTTAAAAAAACCAAACCTTTACATTTTTAAAAATACATGAACACGACTATTTAATAATATGCACTATGAAAACAATTAAACTCCAAAAAGCATGGAAATTAAATGATATTTATACAAATTAATCCAATAACTATTTATTGACTATTCCAATCATTAATACAACTTACATTTATAATTAACTGTGCTTCTCTACATTGTTCCAATAGTCTTCCAATGATTATTTATTCTTCCCATAATTACTTATATTTAGATTCACCAAATTGCCACCTCAACATCACAATTAATACACTGCATTAAACTCTGTCTTTTCAAGCACATATTTACACCTTGAGATTATAGAACTACTTAAACAAATTACAAGTCCAATTTATTAATTACATACATTTATATTAATAAAATTAGGCTGAAACTGGCCTACATAGAAAGAGAGTTTAATGCAGTGTATTAATTGTGATGTTGAGATGGCAAGTTGGTGAATAATTACTAAATATAAGTAATTATATGGGCATGGGCAGGATATGTTAGTGGGCATACAGTACTCATGGGTTGGAAGGTCACTAAGATGCCCAGAGAAGGACACTGTTCTGACACATCTGAATGACAATATGGTGCCATAGTGTGGAAGATCTTAATAGTAAGTTCTACCCAGTTCCTAATAGGAACTTAATAGGAAGTATTCAAAAAAATCAACCAGTGAGGACCCAATGGCACTACAACAACAGAGGTCGATCCGAATGAAATGAGCACCATGGAGTAAACTCTGATACTAGCAACTCCTAATGTAAAGTGTCAATTAAATAAATTATGGCCAGTTACATAAATGATTTATTACAATGGCAAGGAGTCTACTGCAACAAATTGATACTCTAATCCAGGGGGTTTGAACATTAGTACAAGCTCTGAGGACCACATAGAAATTGGGGGCAAGGGTACTGAAGGGGTTTTATCAGGAAGAGGAGAGGGCAGATCATAGATCTGTCCCCTATTCTTGTGTGCATGCCTTCATCTTTGCTCCCTTACCCTGAACTTAGTCTTTCAGTGCTTGGGGGTAGGAACAAGATCCAGGGGTCATATCTAGAATTTGGAAAGGGACCAAATAAAAATTAATCGTGGGCTGCATTTGGCACCTGGGCCTGAGGCTCCCCATCTTTGCTCTAATCCTTTCCTACATCCCCTGGTCCTGTGTAGGGTGCAAATCAGTGAAGTCAGACATTCTGGCTGGCACATTGGGGTTGGACTGGATACAGATCAATGCAGAACAGGCCCTAGGTTTGCAAAATTTAATTTAGGCCTCTAAGATTAAAAAGCTAGTCAACAATGCCACATTATGTAAGCTGAAAACAAAACTCAACCAAAGGCTAGTTCCAGCTGTATGTGTATATGAAAATGTGATGAGTGGAAAGACCTTGCTGTTCTTGCTGGTACATTTCTAACTGGATGCTCATCACTGAGGTACTAACAGTCACTAAATGAATCCCCATCAGCATAAACATTCACTTTCCCACTGAGCAGATGGAAGAGATTGATCGGAGGAGACAGCAGCTCAGCCCATTCAAAGAGCAGCTTGTGTACTCTTGGCTGGGAGGCACTGGAGACAGAGGAGATAGCACATGGGATTATAAGGTAAAATCTTTTCCAGTCACTGAAGTGAAAGGAGATAGGAGTCACCACTGCAGACTGATGGGTGCACTGTATGTACAGAGAAAATAAATTGTGCCTGCGGTAGCTGATTCTTTCTACCAGAGCCTGCCTGCCTGCCCCCCTCTCTCTCTGCTTGTCCCTGCTGAGTTGGAGGCCTGTTCTTCCTGCTTCTTGAAGTCACCTTGATGAGCAGTTACTCTGGACAGTGGAACATGCATCAGTGTTTGCCTCTGTGTCTGTGCATGAATCTGGGTGTGTCTACACATAACACTTTTATTTATTTATTTATTTACATTTTTATCCCAACCTTCCCTTAAAAAGGCTCAGGGCAGTTTACAGCATATATAAAAATAATCCATAAAAACATTAAAATACAAAGACAGCCCTCCCACCACAAAACCCACCCAATACCATCTCCCCATTTCCCACATCCAGCCCCCCTCACAACCATACCCCAAACCCACCCCTACCAAGAAAGCCAGCCACAGCCCACCTATCCCTGCCTGCCAAATGCCTTTTCAAATAAAAAAGTTTTGCACCGCGTCCGGAAGAGAGCCAAGCTTGGGCTCAAATGAACCTCCCGGGGAAGGGAGTTCCACAACCTGGGGGCAGTCACTGAGAATGCTCTCTCGTGCACCCCGCCTCAGCCTCCTGGGGCAAACATTACGTTTGCCCACTCAAACCCTGGGATCAGCCCATGGAGGGGAACATGCTGAGCCTGGTTTGTTCCCTGCAACAAATCCAGGGAACTCCTCAGCAGACCCACAGGGAGTAGAAAATATGCCACGGAATCAACATCTGTTCACTCAGTAGTGGTGATTCAGGTTTGTTTCACCAGTAGGGAATTTTCTTTGCAGTCAGGAGCAGCCTCTTCAATTTCAGCAGCAAAGAGTTTGTCTTGCAGTCTGAAGCTTTGTCGATTTCACCAGCAGGGAGTTTGCTTTGCAGGTGTTTCCCCTATGCTGCCACCAAGGACTCCCCTGTCAGGCAGAGTCCATAGGGTAGCAACAGAAACAGCATTCTGCTCTACCATGGGATGATGGGGTTGATCTTCCCCATGTGTAGCATAATTGAAACTGATCCAAACAAACAAGTAGGACAAGGCTGAACTTCCACAAGCCAACTCTGACTCTGCAGGAGCAATTTTATCTGCAAAGTAATTAATAAAAAAGTTACAGTAGACACTAGATGACTCCGGTTCATGGAAGAGACAGGTCGGATTAATCAGGACATTCACCACCCGGAACAGCTCTGCTGGACAAGATTTTGCAGGTGCTTATGATGTTGGAGAAGAAAGCTTTCTTCACCACCATCACAGCCATGGCATAGTCTTTCAAAAATGATCTATGCCACAATCATTCGGCTTCAGCATGAGACAAGTGCCACATGTGCTCTGACTGCCCACCCTCCTGCTTCAACCGCCCCCTCTGGTCTGGGGGATCTATGCTGCCACAGTGATGGGAGTAGACGCCTGGGTGCAACCATGTCAATGAGCCATCAAGGTCAGTGGGTAAATTCCCCAGAGAGTTCTGGAAACCAATTGGATCCATTAGTGGAGCAGACCAACCTAACTGGTCCCCCACCCCAACTATGGCATAGGAGGGCAGAGATGTGAACCTTCAGCAGGCAATGGACCACAACAATTACTCCTACTACTTATCATTTCTATGCGCTACTGGGCATGTGCACTTTACCATCACAGATTTTTTCAGAGGCAGGTCCCTACGCAGTGGGCTTACAATCTAATATTTATTTTATTTATTTATTTAAAACATTTATACCCCGCCCCTCCTGACAGGCAGCCCGGAGTGGCTAACAAAGTCAAAATCAATAAAATACAATAAAACATATTAAACATCACATAACAATAGGGAGAAGGGAATTAGAGCTGTCCGGGGGGCGGCCTCAGGAGCTTGGGGGTAATTTGTTCTTTGTAGAAGCAGCAAGGTTGGATGGCTATTATCCCTGAGTAAACTTCCTGGGAGTAAACCTTTCTGTGAGAGGGATGGGGGCCGGATGACTCACAAGCACAAGGAGAGCACAGGATTTAGTTTGTGCTTTAGTACCGATTGGGTTGGAAGATCTGGCTCCAGGCTTCCCTGGAAAGCTTTTTCAGATGGAATTCTGCAGACTCAGGAGGGAGAGAAGGCTATTCAAAGATTGGTATCAGTATTCCCTTCCCCCTGCCCTCTGCACCCTAAGTACATCGGAGTTGTGAACCCACTTCTGTAGCTTACTGCATCCTTCCCCCTTCTCTTCTTCAGGCTAAACCTGAGGTGAGGGGAACACAGGGACAAACACACACATATTCCCATTTTACAGATGGGAAACTGAGGCTGAGAGATTGTGACTTGCCCAAGGTCACCCAGTGAGTTCTTGGCTAGGGCAGGATTTGAACTTGGCTTCCTAAATCCAAGTCCAGCACCTTCTCCACTAAACCACACTGGTTCTCTTAGGCTTGCCGAAGGCCAGCACCTTATCCGCTAGGGATGTGCGAACGCGGTTCTGTCAGTAGGGGTAGGAGAAGAGGGGAGGTGAAGGGATTCGGGCCCACGTGCACTACACGCAGTCAGGAAGCTCTGTCTCACTTGCCAGGGTCTCCGGAAGCCCGTCAGGATAGTAGGTGGGCCGTCCCGCGTGCTCTCGCACCTGGAACTCAGGCCCCTATCATCATAGGGCATAGAGCACTGATATAGGAGGGGTTCACGCAACCAATCCGTTTGCACCACATGGGGGTAGGGGAAGATGTGGGGAATGGTGAAGGGTAGCAAGAATCCGGGAACCCTGGGAAGGGAGGGAAGGATTCAGGGGCTCTCACGCCGCAGGGGGAAGGGAAAGGGAAGATGCCCCGGAGGGGAAAGGGGGGAAGCACCCAGGCCCGGAGGCCCTCTCGCACTACACGCACTCTCTAGGAAGGATGGGGGAAGAGTCTCACTCTTACACCACACGTACCGCAGGGACTCACCCACAACCAGCTCACGGGGGCGGGGCAGAAATGGAAGAGAAGAAGAAGGGGACTGAGGTAGGCAGGGAGAGGGCACACAAAAATCCAAGCACAAGCAAAGTCAATCCACTTAGCTGTCAGGCAGGGGGCCAGTCCATCCAGTCACACGCTCTGTTCACCGGCACCGAGCGTGTTGTAAGGCCGGTAGTTAAAGAGCAGGCCCCGCCCTCCGCACACGCCTGAAGGTGCGCGGAGCGACGCGGCCGGGGGCAGGGTCCCGCAGCATTGTGGGAGGGCCCCGCCTGTTGTGCTGTGTGAGGCTGCCGGAGCAGCAGGGGGGGCTGGGGCGCTGCGTCGTGTGCCGCACCAACATCTGGAGCGCTGGGGGCGGGGCCCTCAGTTGCCGGGGGCAGCCGCCGGGCCGAGAAACAGCTGCCGCGGCTGACAGCTTCGAAAGTTCAGAGTTCGGACCAAACTTGAATAGTTCAGTCAACCGAACCGAACTTTCAAACTGAACTCGAATTCGACCAAACTGTTTGGTCGAATCCGAACCAGTTCGCAAGGCCAAAAAACCCGGTTTTGAATTTACGAACTCGGTTTGGAAGTTCGGAATTTGACCGAACTTGAATAGTTCTGTCAACTGAACCGAACTTTCGAAACAAGCTTGATTTTCGAACTGAACCGAATTTCCAAACTCTGTTCTGTTCGCACATCCCTATTATCCATTACACCACACTGGTTCTCCAGACAACAGTGTTGTAACAACACCCCCAATAATCGAACCCGTTTCCAGGCCAGTGCGAAACATCAAATCCAATGTGTGTCCCACCTCATGCGTCAGACCAGATATTATTTGGGATAGGCCCATGGTTGTCATGGAGGTCATGAAATCCCACTCTAGCCCCAAAAGGTTAGTCTCAGGATGTATGTCACTCAGGAAGTCACTGAAGACTGTAAGTCTGGGTGATTTCAAGACCACCTCTGAGACCAACTCAGCCAGCTCGGTCAGGGAGTCTGCTGTGCAGCGGGGTGGTCAGTACAAATCCGCAATCTATCCCTGGCCAAATCCAGCACAAGGTAGACGCACGCTACAGTGGATGAGTTAGGCACTGGATACCTTTGAAAAGTCAAGATGCCTTTACAGATCACAGGCACTCTGTCCCCACCCCACCCCCGACCCCCAATCCTAGGCTAGTGCTGCACTGAGTAGTACCCAACGGTAGGCAGGGCCAAGCAGAAGTTTGAAATTAATATGGAATTTTACAGCCTCAATTCCCCATCTGTAAAAATGGGAATATGTGTGCGTCTGTCTCTCCCTATGTTCCCCTCACCCTTGCCCTCCTTAGATTGTAAGCCTCCTAGGCAGGGACCTGTGTCATGTTTCTGGTCTGGCAAGGAAGTCTTTTCTAGTGAACAGAGTATGGAACTGTGAGACAAACCTCTGGATTCTCTTCCTGGCTCTGCTACTGATTTGCTGTATGTGCTTGGACCATTCCCTTCCCCTACCTTGCTTTTATATAGTGCACTGCTAGCAATGTACCTGATGCTTTCCAACTGTTGAAAATAAGACAGGGTCCCTGCCCTGGGGAGCTTACATTCTAAGAAAGTCAATCCCCTGCTGCACTCTCTCAACTCACTTTATATCCACTCCAATTAAATATCCAATAACTGCATAATCACAAATTATTTTAAAAATCTATTTCAAAAATGTTCCAGCCCACAAGATTGGAGACTGTCCCCTTTCCCTCTTCCAGGGAAAGGGGACACCCTCCATCTTGTGAGTTGGACCATTGCTGCTGTGTTGTGCAAAGTAACCAATGTGGGGCTTTTTTCTTGCATTTTTTGAACCTTTCCTTACAAGAATGGACAGAGTCCCTGCCCCAGGAGGTTTACAATCCAAGAAAGTCACTCCCCTGCTGCACTCAGTCAATGCATAATATATGCACTCTAAATATCCAACAACTACAAAAACACAAATTATTTTGAAAATATAAAAGAACTTTTTTTACAAACTATATTCAGTCAATGCAAAAACATTATTTTTTTTAAAATCCAAAAAAAATATATTAAAATTCAAAAACAACCAAAATACCCCACAACTCAAAAAAATAAACTTTGAAAAATCCAAAAAATGTATTTAAAATACCCGAACAACCAAATTTACCCCAAACCCTAAAAATAAATTCAAAATAAAATTAAAAATGCATCAGTCAGGGAAGGGGAACAATTAAAAATAGAAAAGGTGAAGGGCAAGTTTGGGCTGTGGGAGAGCATCCCGGGTTTCTGGCCCGAGCCAGTATCGTTGCCCTAGGAACAGCCCCTGGATTCCTGTGAACACCTTTGATCGCGTGGTTTTGCCGGGCTGTTTGGAGCTGCGCAGGAGGTGTGTCCCCCGATCAGCTCTCTGATTGGTGGAGGGCACAGTGGGCATCCCGCCTGCACAGAGAGCACCCCGAGATGCCGATCAATTTCCAGGACTGTGAAGCCTTAAAAGGGAGGCCACTGCCTGCGGCCCCGCCATAAGCACACACCATTGGGTAGTGCGCCTAAGAGCTGCGTGCGCAACGGCACGCCCTTGTGTGTGCAGCCTTAGGCGCAGGCTGGGCGTGCACGACATAACGTTATAGGATCCTTTTTTGTTTAAGGCAGCAGCTTCTTTGGGATCTGTATGATCTGGTTGAGATCCTGGTGTTAAGGGGATAAGCATTTTTGTTGAAAGCTCCCTGAAAGAACTAGGCACATTTTATTTCCAGGAGTCAAGCATCGCCCCTGCAAGCTCTCTTGAAGGGCAAGGCATTTTCCCTTTTCCCCCCCAGGAGTCAAGAATTGCCTTTGTAAGCTCCTTGAAGAGCTAGGTACCCTTTTTATTTCCAGGAGTCAAGCATCGCCCCTGTAAACTCTGCTGAAGAGCTAAGCATTTTACCTTTTCCCTCCAGGAGTCAAGCACTGCCTTTGTATGCTCCTTATAAGAGCGAGGCACCTTTCCAGGAGTCAAAACTCTATCTTAATAAAGGCAAGGAGCAAGATTCCTGTCAGGTTTTTTGGGATTGTGCTCCAACCTTCACAAACTCTGGGATTAAAACACAACTATCCAAGTGGAACTCTCATTGACTAGGTTCTAATTTAAGCCAATAACTATTTGCAGAATCAGAGAAGCAAGAGTCTGCTACAACTGAAGTGTCTTCTATAAAAGCAACTACTGCATCTTTAGAGGGACTATTACTTTTCACTGTGTTATGAGCTAAGAAATCTAAGGGGGACTCTTATGACTGATTATTCTGAGTAGTAATAATATCTCATTTATGAGAGTATGGGTGAAAACAGACATGACGCTAACCACTCTTTAACCACCCTTGGTGGTTATTTGTGCATGTTGCAGGGCTGTATTGGTACCCTATGCAGCCCTGAAACAAGGGGTGTTTTCAGACGTGACGGGGCCAATTGGCCCTGTCACGAAATCAATGAATTCATCCCCCACCGGGATGACCCGTAACGCCCTAACAGACGTGCCAGGGGATCCCGGCGGGGAATCGGGGAGGGGGCGAGGCCGCGCGGTGCAACGTGCGGCCGCACGGCCCCGCCCCCTTTATTATTATTATTATTATTATTAAACATTTATAAAGCGCCAGTAACAACCTGGCGCTGTACAGAACATATAATCAGCTACGGTCCCTACCTGTGGCTTACAATCTAAAAGACAAGGAGGGGGAGACAAGGAGAGGGGACAGCGGGAGAGACATGGGAGAAGACAAACAAACATTCAGGCGGATGCGAAGTCTCAGGTGCGTGTACTTGGCTTGGTTACAAGGTGGTCGGTAGCAGCAGTCAGCAGAGGAGGGCTGACAGTAAGAGCAAGGGGAAAGACTAGAGGGCATTGGGAAAGGCAGCATGGAAAAGGTGGGTCTTGAGGAGGGATTTGAAGGAGCGGAGGGAGGAGGCGAGGCGGACGTCGGCAGGGAGGGAGTTCCAGGCATGCGGGGCAGCGAGGGAGAAGGGACGAAGGCGGTTGGGCGAGCAGGAGAAGCGAGGGAGAGCGAGGGAGGGGACAGCGGAAGAGCGGAGGGCGCGCGCAGGAGCGCGTAGGGCGATTAGGTCCGAGAGGTAAGGGGGAGCTTGGTCATGGAGCGATTTGAACGTGAGAACCAGGAGTTTCTGGTTCCCTCCCCGCTCCCTGCCCTCTGCTCGCCCACTATGGCCACGGGCCGGAATCCCTGCGGGGATTCTGGGCTGTGGCCACCGTCCAGACGTGACGGCGGGGGTCACCAGGGCGGGGAATCACCTTCATCACGTGACGTCCTCCGGTCCCGCCGCTGTGGCCGCTCGCGTGGTGAATATGATTCCCCGCCGTGGTAACATCTGGGGGGGAACATCCGTTCCCCCCAACAGACGTTACGTGGTCCAAGCCACCACAGGGAATTGACTGTGGTTGACATTGACCACGTAACGTCTGAAAATACCCATGCATAAATGACCACCACGGGTGGTTAAAGGGTGGTTAGCATCATGTCTGTTTTCACCCTATGTTATGTTAAATAAGATCTATATGTTATTAAGAATAGTACGCTATGATTTTGCATTACCAGTCTTGAGGTTTTAGTCTACTTATTTTGTTAAGATTCTAATATTGTATTTTTGCCCTTCTGGGTGGGGATTCTCAGAATGCCATCTAAAACTAAAAGGGTGTATATGGCAGCTTCTCTGATATCCCCACCATTAAAACAGAGGAGGATAGATGCCTATTTAGCCAGTCATTTGTTCCAGGGTGGTTCTATTTTGGAGACTACTATTCCACTATCTAATTCATATACTGTTCTTAGGGCAGTAGCCCAGAGTGTCCCAGATTTCCAGAACCAGTCCACTGAAGGTTGCCAACTGGAACAAGAATATAATATAAAGGACTCTTTATCCCAAAATTTAGCTTCCACAGTGGTTACAGACCCACAAAGTAGGAGGAGTGGACAAGAATCGATTTTACCATCATATAGCAGGGAGGTTAACGATGGGCAGGAGCCCAATTTGGAGCAATCTAGTTTACCAACCATATTGTTGGCACAGCATGTTTCTCTAACAGCACAGACAGTAAAGTATTTATTTACACAGCTGAATGTACTTAGTTTGAAAATTGATGACCTGGTTGCTTTTATGCTACCGATGAGTCAGAGACCCTCTAGGAAAAGGGTCACTTCCCCTAACATTAATATAGATGGGCAAGGAAGGGAGGAACATACCAGGATAAATTGGGGGTCTGAACGACAGGAGGGATACCTTATTCAGGATAACCCCACTAAGGGGGATTTGTCATCTTTTGAGCTAGCAAATGTTAGGCTGGTTTTATGGAATGTCCTCTTCCAAATGGGAGGCTCCATTTCTGGGATACTCCTTTGGAGATTGCAGAACATTTGAGATTATTTTTGTGCATTCCTATTACAAAGAGGGATATTAAGAAAGTGGAGCATCTATATCTGACTCGAGGACATAGGGGCAGTGGATGTTATTCAGCTGGGATCTGTGCAGTGGCAACAACTATAATGGAACAAGAAGAATTTCTGAACCAGAAAGCTATATTCCCAAGGAGAGTTTATATTAGAGTCTCTGGAAATGTTCTTCATAGAGAACAGAATTATAAAACGAGTGATAGGAAAGAGTCCACAGTAACAAAGAGTAAGATAGGAATGAGATCACCTACTGGGGATAATAGGAAAGCTGTCCCCATTAATCCACTGGGTAAGACCAAGAGCGGGAAAGGTCTTGAATTGATTGATCTTACTTCCCTGGAGGATATGGAATTTCAGTCGGCTGGCATGGATAATCTGGCAGATGAGTTTTTGCCTAAAGAAAAGAGTGTTTTACCGTGTTACAAGCAACTCCCTTTGGGGGACAGAATGACTTAATTCATAAGATGTCTAGTCTATATGGGCAATTGAAGGCAACTTCAAGGAAACTTCATCCTCTAGAAGGAGGAGATCAGCTTCAAGCTATAACTAAAGTAGCCTCACCTACAGGCCTTGGGGTAGTGCACAGTCTGTTAGGGCCAAGAGAAAATTTAGGATTGGTTAATAGTGGTAGTGAGGTAGTGAGCCCTAATGTGATCAGCACTCAGGAGGATAATATATTAGAAGAACAGATTTTGGAACCTCCTTTAGCTGGAAAGTATATTTTGAAATCTAACCAAATACAAATAGAATCCCTTTTGTTATCTCAGCATCTGATAGGTACCAACGTGCTTGATAGGATAGATGAAGATAACCCTGCAGAAATTCCCCACTGTGAAGTAAAGGTGATCCCTTCTATTAAAGGGACGAGGAGAAGTGAGGGGTGAAGGTGAGGTTGTAGCATATAAAGAGGTGGGTCATCCTTCACCTACTTCCCTTCTTATCAAGGATTAGATTCTGACCCGGAGCCTAACAGTCAGGATTGACTGGTTATAGAGCAGGGTAGTGGAGTAGTGGAAGACTATGCAATCCTCTCCTGGAACATGGCTGGTTTGATAGGGAAAATAGGGGACAAGGATCTGGTTGCTTTTTTAAGGGAACATGATATGATTTATTTATTTTTGCAAGAAACATGGTGTAAAGATCCTTTCTTTTTAAGCAGTTATAAGTGTTTTAATCTATTGGGGAAATTGACAGCTAAAATAGGGTGCCCTAGAGCTGGAATTCCCTCCATGATTTTTCTAACATTGAAAGTTCAAGTAATAGAACTTTCATCATGTTTTGACATAGCGCTAAGAGCTAGGTGTGGCTAGGATAGAAGTAAATGTTTATATGTCGACCACAGTGAAGAAGGGTTGCTTTGACATCTCTCCTGATATCTGGACTAAATTAGGGTTATTTTTGGAAAATAGTATGATTGAATACCCACATGACAAGGTGATGTTGGTTGGTGACTTTTAACGCCCGTATAGGGGGTTTGTGCCCCTAATTTGGATTCTAATGTACCTGCTGATGCTTGGGTAGCTTATTTTGCCAAGCAATTTTCAGTGTTAGAAGTTGTGGATGACTCTTCAAGTTGGGTAAGGTCAGTGCAGCTAATCCCATACAACTCAGTATATATGGTCTCAGAAAAAGAGATAGAGCAGTTGATCCAGATGCAAAAGAAGAACAAATCTCCTGGGTTGGACGGCTTACCAGCAGAGCTTTTCCAAGCTAACCTGGATTGGTGGGTTCCTGTTCTCACCACATGGTTCAATTGTATTATATCCACCAGTTCTATTCCAAAGGCGTGGAAAGGGAACCTAATAGTGCCTATATATAAGAAAGGAGCCTGTGATAATCCAGGCTCATATAAGTCAATCTCTCTCATTAATATTGTAACAAAGCTCTTTGGGCAGTATCTGTTGATCCTCCTACTCTCTTAGGTCCAAGGCAATGATATTCTTAGAGAGGAACATGCAGGATTTAGGGCAGGGTACACCACTACAGATCATGTTTACCCTACAATATTTAATGCATAAGTATACAAAAGTTGTGAAGGCCCCTTTATACGTGGCATTTATGGATCGCTCCTCAGCCTCTGATATGGTGGATAGAGAGTCCTTGTGGGATAAGCTGTATTTGTTGGGTATTGATCCTTACTTATTAAAAAGTTTGGTACTATACTATGCAGGAACATGAGACTGTGTCCGCTCTGGGAGCATGGGCGAGTTGTCCTCTAAGTTTCCAACAACTAGGGGTGTGAGGCAGGGCTGTCTCCTTGCACCTTTGATATTTAATATCTATGTCAATAACATTATCTCTGAAATGCAAGTTGTAAATTTTCATCCCCAAAAAACCTTGGCAACGCATGTTAGGATACTCCTCTACACTGATGATGCTACTCTTATAGCAAAAACACCTATCAGTTTACAACGTGCGATGACGGAATTTACTTGTTTGCATACTGTGGATAAGCTAACCATTAATTATGCTAAAACTAAGATTCTCTGCTTTGGTCATGTGCCAAGGAAATATCCTTGGCATATTGATAGCCATAGGATCGAAATAGTTATATTTTTTTTTTACTTATTTACGGGTAACATTCTCATCCAACAGATCTCAAGCAGATCTTCAGAGTCAGCTGTCAAAGTAAGAAAGTGGGTCTCGGATTGTCCAGAAACCCTTGGTACGATAGGGAGTGTCACTGGTCTAGAATGGAGCTAAGGGCCTTATATCAGCAGTTTTGGAAGGATAATGTCCCTCAGACTGTGGTTATTACAACAGGCTAGGACGGGATACAAATGGCTTTTGCGCCTCAAAAAGATTGAGTACCAGCGGAAACAATGGGCGGAAGTAGAGGAAGCCGCAAAGAACAGGGACTCAGCCTGTTTTTGGAGACTTATTAGGGGCTGCGCCCAGACTCAGAAAGGATTTTCCCTCAAGGTTAAGACGGAAGATTGGGAATCCCATTTCACAGATTTATATGCTCTGGATCCGGCCCCTGGTGTCCCACTTCCACTGCTAGGTTCTTTACCCATTGGGCTCTGATAAGGATAGAGGAGGTCTCGGATCTAATTCGGAGTCTTAAGAAAGGGAAGGCCCCAGGCCCTGACGGCCTTCCAGTGGATTTATTTAGATCCAATGGTACATGGTAGGCCTTGGTTTTGGCCCGCCTTTCCACTGGAATCAATCTGACAGGAAAGTTACCTGAACTGTGGGAACAGGCGGAAGTGGTCCCCATTTATAAAAAGGGCGCCCCTGATCAACCTAAGAACTACCGCCCTATTAGCCTCCTTAGCGTAGTTGCTAAGCTCTATGCTAGATTTCTGCTGACAAAACTGGAGGTGTGGCTTGAGGAGGAAAAATTCCTCAGGGAAGAACAGAATGGCTACAGGGCCGGTCATTCTACGTCCGACCATTGCTTAGTTTTAAGGCACCTTGTCTGCAAATATTTTCATAACTCGGGGCTTTACGCTGCCTTTGTAGATTTTCGGGCAGCGTTTGATCTGGTTTCTAGAAATCATCTTTGGTATAAATTGTCACTGACCTCGATTGACCCTAGGCTTCTTTTTCTCATCCGGAGGCTGTATACGGACACGTCCTTATGTGTCAGGATCGGCCAGAAGGGTTCTCTGTCTGTGCCAATACAGATGGAGCGTGGGGTCAAGCAGGGGTGTGTACTTGCCCCCACTCTCTTGAACGTCTATGTAAATGACTTGATTCCCCATGTCACTTCAACAAACAATCTCCCCCCTAAGATCGGGAACAGGGAGACAGCTATCTTACTGTATGCAGACGATGCCATATTACTATCTAGAACCCGTGTGGGCCTGGGCAGGCAACTGCGACTATTGGGTCAATATTGTAATGCCAATCATCTGGAGGTCAATTATGAAAAGACAAAGGTTATGTGTTTTACAGCCAAGTGGCGGTCTCATAGATGGTCCTTGGATAACCATGAATTACAGCAGGTCACAAGTTACAAATACCTCGGAATGATTTTTCAATCTAATGGCAGCAGGGTTGCCCAATCGACTGCTGCCTCTAATCAGGCCAAATTGCTGGGGAGGGTGATTGGTTGCTATTTTAAGTCGCGGGGGGGAATACCTGATTATGCCAGCTATCCAGGTATATAGAGCTAAATGCCTTACTCGGTTTCTTTTTGGGGCTCAACTCTGGGCTCTGGGGAGAACTACTACTCTTGAGCGTTTGTAAACTAATTTCCTGAGGACAGTGCTTGCACTCCCTAATCATGCACCCTGTGCTGCAGTTCATCTGGAGGGCGGGGTATTACCTATAGACACCCTGGTTTGGACACTTGCTCTTGTGTATTGGCTGAAACTTTGTTATGGGTTGGCTGCCCCACTTGCAGTTAACACGCTAGCAGACCAGTTCTATAGCCCTTGGACTGGGATGGTGATGAAGAAAGTGAACAGCATAGGGTTATCCCCAGGCACTTTGTGTTCTCTGGGGTATTTAACTGCCAAGAAAGTAGTTAAACAGAGACTTAGGGATATTAGCAGTCAGGAAGAGTTGGCTGAGCTGCGCTCGAAAGTTACCATGATAAGTTTGTTGGACCTGTATGAATTTGCCCAGCTGCCTCGCCCCCCATCTCACATTTCATCTTCACCCTCAAATCAGAAGGTGCTTTAGTATGGCCAGGATGAATGTGTTCCCTACACCCGCCACGGAGGGTTGCTTTCGGGGTCTCCCTCTGTCCCTCTGTTACTGCAGCTGCCCCTCTCAGGTTGTGGGTTCCTTGGACCATCTTCTGTTTTCATGTGGTAATTTGCAGGCCATACGAGATAAATGGCTACCAGTGCACCTCAATAGAGGGGGAATGACATTTGCTGTACCTTTATTATTAGTTTGTTTGGAAGGCTATAACGAATCTCTTACTAGGAGTGTGGCCTCTTTTCTTTACGCCGCTCTTAGGGACAGGAGACCTAGATAATTGGACAATTTGCTTTTGCACTGTAACTCGGACTCCCTGATTTCGGGATTTATATTATTATTATTTTCTGTTTTCCTTTGTTTTGTTTTTAGATTTATCTGTTTGTTTGTTCTAAGTATTTATATTGTTATATTGTTTTTGTTTAAAAGTGTATGGTTGCCTATGTTATGACATTGTTGTTGAACATTAATAAATATTCATTCATTCATTCATTCTCATCCAACACCAAGTGGGAAAAACATATGGCAATGGCTAAATTAAAAATGGCTCAATCTTCTTTTGCCATTTAAAGGTTTAACGCTGCTCATGCAGGAAGATCAATTACTGCTGTTTTGAGAGCATACCAGGTGAAGGGGATATCACAAGTGGTGTATGAGCAGACGTTTGGGGTTTTGCTGCAGATAAACATCTGGAAGAACCACAAAATATTTTTTTTCAGTCTTTGTTGGGATTTTCCCTGTCATTGTCTGCCCAGTTTATCAGAGCTGAACTGGGTATAGACTCGTAATCTGTACTAGATGACTTATATACTATTGATTTAAACTTTGCCCTTTAGTCCATTGCACATTGTTAAAATGTGCTGCTTGGATGATATCTCCCGAGCCAGGCCGTTACAGTCTCCTTGGCTACGATTTGTGATTGCGACCTTAAATAAGGCTGAATTTGGCTTCATGGCTAATAAAGAGGTGAGGTTCTTCCTGCTAGGGGAAAAAGAGAGGTTACAGCAAAGATTAAAAGATATAGCTCAACAGAACAATTTTACGGTTTTAAGAGTTAGCCATATGGCTCCGCATTATTGTTTTTGGAAACCAGAGGGAAGAGCTAAATATTTACAGTTTGACTTAAAACCTACCCTTCATACACATCTGGCTAGGTTACGAGTAGAGCAGATGATGACTGCGGTAACGGTGGGATGTAGATTGAATATTCCCGCAGAGAAGAGGATCTGCCCATGTGGGATGGGGATGGGGGTGATTGAGGATTCTGTATACTATGTCCTCAAGTATCTATATTTTGTGGATATCAGACCTATGTTGAAGCAGTTTAAATTCTTTTCCAAGAGAGAAAAATTAATATGGCTGCCAGCAGAGTAATTTTGACACTATTATGAATTTAGCAATATTTGCCTCCCGGGCAGCAGCAATTAGGATTACTTATCCTATAATGGCTCTGAAATAGTATTATGTGGAAGGTGCCTGCTGGCAAAAGAGGGAATTATAACTTAAAGTTCGTGTTATACAATTATTTATATGGATTTAGATAATGATCCGATTCTGTATTCTTTTTTGGGTGTTTTTATATATTTGTATTGTCTTTGTATTGTATTTGTATTAATTATGGTTTGGCTATGGCAAAAGCTAATGCTGTAATAAATTACTACTAAAAATAGAAAAGTAAGTTAAAAAATATTACTCGCCCAAAGAAGGGTTCCAGTTGTCCTCCGCCGGCAGATCGGAATCTGGCCCAAATCTTCTGCTCTCTCTAACACCCACCCCGGCCCCCAACCTCTCACACCACCCCAGGCCCCCATTCAGATTTCCCTAGCCTCTCCCCACGCTACCCCCGGCCCCCATTTTCATCTCCCTAGCCCCCCAGACCCCCATTTTCATCTCTCCAGCCTTTCCCATGCCCCAATTCTCATCTCCCCAGTCCCCCATTCTCATCTCTCCAGCCTCCCCCCACAACCCCCAAGTCCCCATTCTCATCTCTCCAGCCTCCCCCCACACCACCAGGCCTCCATTTTCATCTCTCTAGTCTCCACCCACACCCTCCCAGGCCCCCATTCCCATCTCTCCAGCCTCCCCCAAGCCCCCCAATTCAGATGTCCCCACCCCAAGGGCCTTCAAACACTTACCAACAGCAGCAGCAGGCAAAGAGCTCTCTGGTAGGCCTCAGCCTTTGGCAAACACAGTGGTCCTTGTGCTTCCTGGCTCCTCCCCTCCTTTCCCTTCTCTCTAGTGCCTAGGGAGGGGTCTTTCAAAGGAGCCCTGCCTTGGCCATCAAATTGCACAAGCTAGAATTCCATTGGAACCCAATGCCTCTGCACTGGCCATGCCCCTGGGCTATGATGTTTTGGTGGGTCACTGTGAAAAGTGCCCCACTGCTTTCAGCAGCAGCTCCTGAGCACTCCCCCTCCCTCCAGAGACTCATCCTGCAACTGACTAACAGATCCAGCCTGCCTGTTGCAAGAGTGCAGCAGCAGTCCTTGGTATTGGCAGCCCCAGTAAGAGGTTTTTTTTGGGGTGCATGGGTGGCTGGGGGTTGCAAGAGGGCATAGGGGCCCAAGGGGGGCATTGCCCCCAGAGTCCCTATGGGCAGGCCTTCCCCAGGCACTGCACCAATGGGAAGTCAGATCATGGAGTCAAATTCAAAGGTACACAATAGCCTGGCAACAGAAGATATTTGGTTGAAATGATTGCCCCTCCCACCCCCCTCCCATTGCTTGGTGTGCTTTGTGCAGCGTTGTCACTTTCTCACCCTTGTGCACAATGGCAGGGAAGGTGAGCTAGGTCCCAGCCACTGTACCCCTCGCCCACTTCACCTCTCCACAACTTTCCTCTGTGCTTGTCTGCTACAAGTCATATGTCCTCTGCTGTACATCTTGCACTTCCAACAACCCCACGCTCAATAGGAAAAGTAGTGAAGTGAACCAGAGAAGAGAGATAGTGCCATGGGGGTGGAGAGGGAAAAGGAGGGATCACCTGCAGAGCAAAGTGCACAGCAGTACCCACTCAGTCAGTACCCAGAAGACTCCCCCTGCAGCGCCCAGCAGAAACACACACGCAGCACCTCCCACAGAGCAGGCTCAGGACATCCCCATCTTGCAGATAGCTGAGACAAAAGGTTAGATTGGTGGGAGGGCTTGGGGGCTATGGGACAGAACAAAGATGTGGCCCACTTATTGCAGCCCACCCAACAATTTAAGTTGTGTACCCCTGATCTATGAGAACTCTCTGAAAACAGTTAAGGTGCCAAAAGACTGGAGACAGTCAAATGTTGACCCTATCTTCAAAAAAAGAGGTGGGGGGAGGCAGGGAAGAGAATCCAGGAATGTATAGACCCCAGCCTGCCTTCAATACCCAGGAAGGTACTAAATAGATTATAAAACAATCAGTCTGTAAGCACCTTGATGACAATGCAGCCGTTACACTTAGCCAGCATAAATTTGTCAGGAACAAGTCATGCCAGACTAATCTTGTCTCCTTCTTTGACAGAGTAAATAGTTTAGTGGATGAGGGGAATACTGTGGACATAATATATCTTGATTTCAGCAAAGCGTTTGACAAAGGGTGTCTTCAGACGTTACGCGAACACGGTGAACCACGGTGAATACCCACCTGTGGTCACCGTGTCCCGTACGTCTGTTCACGGCGCGCCAGATGTTGGCCACGGTCAATACCCACATGGGGTTCGTTTGAACCACGCTTCCCGGGCTAGCCGGGGGAAGGTCCCGGGAAGCGTGGTCAAACGGACCCCGGGCCGTGGCCAAGGAAAAGTAACGTCTGGCCGCGTGCCACGGCCCGGGATCCCCGGCGGGATCCCGGGCCATGGCACGATCGGCCGCATTGGCCCCGCCGCCCGCCCATCTCCTCGGAGGGCGGGCGGCGGGGTGCGTGGAGGGGGCAGGGCCGCGCGGCCACACGTTGCGTCGCGCGGCCCCGGCCCCGCCTGGGTCCCCCCGGCACGTCTGTTGTGCCGTTACGGGGTGACCCTGGCGGGGAACGAAGCCGTTGGTGCCGGTACGGGGCCAACGGCCAACGTAACGTCTGAAAATACCCAAAGTTGCATGTGAAATCCTCATTGACAAGTTTGCAAACTGTGGGCTGCTACAACAGGGTGAATTCATGGCTGGCTGAAGAACCATATGCAAAGAGTAATCACCAGTGGCTCATCATCAAAATGAAGGGACATATTGAGTGGGGTCCCACAGGCTTCTATCCTGATGCTATTAACAGCTTGGATGAAGGGGTGGAAAGAATATTTTGAAAGTTTACAAATAACACAAAACTGGGAGGGCTAGCTAAAACCTTGGAAGACAGAATTAGAATTCACAAATTTCCGGATAGACTGGAAATCTAGGCTTAAATTAACAAAATGAAATTCAAGTGAAATTAATATAAAGTTCTGCATTTAGGGAAGAAAACAAAACAAATAAGTATAAAAGGAAATACTTGGCTTGGCAACGGCATATGGAAATGCATGTGCTTGGTGATGCCAGCACATATAGGGATCGTAGTTGATCAAAAACTGAACAGGAATCAGCATTGCAATGTGGCTGCAAAAAAGGCTAATGCAGTTTTAGGCTGCATAAACAGAAGTTCGATGCCAGTTCCTGTGACTTGCAACAGCCATGTTCCCCACCCACAGTGCCTTCAAGCGGTGGACCTGTCTGCTGATGTGGGTGGCTGCCCCATTCATATGGGCAGGAGATGCATTGGCACCCGTTGCCACACACTTTTTTGGATTGCCCCACACGACGCACTCTGGATTTTCAGCAGTGCTCCATGAGTGGTCATGAGTAGGTGCTGAGTGGCTCACGGGAGCGTACATTACCTTCAGAAGGATATTCGGATGAGTGACTCCTAGGTGGCCATGTGTGGTAGCATCTCATTTAAAGCTGATCTCTGGAAGTTGCTCTTGCACATCTGATATGGTGCAGGACAGCTGGTTAGCATGCCACAGCAGTAGTGTGGGAAGATCTGGGATGATGGGTACAAGAGGCTTGACAGCGTAAGGAGAATGTAGACTGCTAGAATGTAGACTGTTGTAATGAAGGAATAGTACACAAGGATATAGCTGCTCTGAAAGAGGACAGATCTTTCTCTCCTTGCTACTTATTCAAAGCAAGGTTCCAAGTGTGTATGTTCAGCTCAGCAGAGTGTATTGTAGAGCCACAGTAGCGGCTTTATAGTTAAGGCGGGTTGAAGTTTTCACTGAATATTGCCTATGCTTTTACATTGGAGTTTTTAGGCAGTTTATTTCTGGGTTTGCGACCAAATATGTTGACAGGGTTTTCTCATTTATTTATATGGTGTATATTAGGTTGTATGTCTTGAAAAATAAAAAGGAGACTGTCTAGTAAAGACTTGTGGTTCTTAATATAAAATGCATGTTTTCTATGAAAAGTTATATGCTCTAAAATATGTCATTATCTTCTATGGACAGAGAGTTATGTCATGCATGTGCATTGGTTTCTGGCTGCGGTCTGAGAAGGCGTCACTCATTCACTTTTCTGGCCTGGGTGCACTGAGGCAGGGAAGCCCCTTTAAACTCCAGCCAGTTGGATGCATCAGGGTGCAGCCAGGCACCTGGTGGGCCTGTAAACACCGCTTCCCTGCTCCAGTGCACTGGGGCAGGAAAGTGCCTTTAAACTTCCCCTAGCCACCTGGATGTATTGGGGTGCATCTAGGCACCTGTGGGACCTTTTAATATCGGGCATCGCTTTTCTGTCTCAATGCAACTCTGTCCGGAGGGTGCTGGGGTAGGGAAGTGGCTTTACACTTCCCCCAGGTGCATCCAGGTGCCTGGGGGGAGGTTTAAATTCCCACTGCTGCTTCCCTGGTCCAGTGCAGCCTGGCCCAAGGTGTGCTAGGGAAGCTCCTTTAAACTTCTTCCCACCGCCTTATTTCCTTTCTGATTTATATCTATTTTAGTCAGACCTTATTGACAACTTAACTGAAAATAAGATTAAGATATGTATTACAAATCCTGTAAAAGAGGTTCACATCTTTAAAAGGTTTTCTACATCTTAATTTCAGTTAAGTCATTAATAAGACCTGACAGAAATAGATATAAATCAGAAAGGAAGGAAGTCTATGTAGATGTGACATTTTGTAAAAGGTGTAGTTTAAATTAATTACCATTTGGAGTTAAAATAAATTTTATTTTTGGTAAATTGAATTTGGAAAGATGTGAAAGTATAGTATTCTATTTAAATTATTTTGTAAGAAGAAATGTGTATAATCCATTCAAAATCCACACCCAAGTCTCCCAGGTCCCGCTCCCGCCCCCCCACCCCGCTCAAGTCTCCCCCTCCCTGCCCCAGCCAATAGGGTGGCCACTGATGCATCATCAGAAAAGAGGACAAAACATTTGCATGAAATTTACATATGCAATCTGATACTAATTTATGCAAATTTGTGGGGCAGAGGGCGGGGCCAGAAGTGGGCGGAGCAGAGTCAGTGGTAGGCGGAGTCAGTGGCAGACAGAACCAATCCAATGGTAGGCAGAGCCAACCCAACCGTTAAGCCAGTGGTGTGGCTTAACCCAGCAGCAAGGAGTTCCCAGAGTTAACAATGGAGGGAAATTACATTAGTTAACCCTGTGAACTCCTTGCTGCTGCATGAAGCTCTACCACTAGGGAATAGAGAGCCCGCTTACTAAGGTCCCATCCAAGGTCTCTCTCCCACTAGTCCCATTTCTCCCTAGTAGTGTGAAAAAACAGAGCCAAGGCTCACTGTTAGGGGAAACTGATGTTTTAAGTGTCTCATCAAGCCAGTGATTCCCTACCATTTCAACCAACTTTTATTTTTCTATTTGTCTTTTGGTGTTTGTTTCCTTGTTTATGGGGAATAACACCAAAGTCAACCTTAGAAACCTTTGAACAATATTGCACATAAGAACATTGGGGATAACACACCCAGGTCACCCTGAGAAGCCTTTGAACAGTGCACATAAGAACATCGGGAGTAACACACCCAAGTTACCCTGAAAAACCTTTGAACAAGTTTGCACATAAAAACATTGGGGATAACACACCCACATCACTCTGAGAAGCCTTTGAAGGGGGGAGGGTTACTGGGAGGGGGGGCTGC